>JADQWA010000423.1:0-32500 GCA_018344505.1 Nebria ingens riversi
ATATATATATATATATATATATATATACATATATAGAAAATCCTGTTGGATAGTATTAGGTTTAAAATGTTAATTTGAAATTTTCACCGCGGCCACAGATGACGGCAACACGGTAGCCCAGTGCCAATAAAACGTAAGCCATTTCGTAGTTTATGTGTGCATTCGATCTATTCGGAACATGTAGATTTATCTTTGCACCAGTTTTATACCTATTGGTCTATATAGAAACAAAAAAAAATGCCCGAAGTGTTGGATGCTACTCTGTTGGGGTTCGGTATACGATAAACTCAAACACACACACACACACACAGATACCTATAGTGCATCGTTTATTAAAGTACTTAAATTATTCAAAATTCGAACTCGCACCGGGATAAAAGACACATCGTCCATTATTTATTCATTGTGTGCTAGGTGGTATTGTAACCGCGGGCCGAACCGGGCATTTTCCCTCTCATCTCACCAATGTGCTGTGCTAACTGTACTACAGAACCATCTAGCGGCGTTCTAACAAACTTTCGTTGTCTATAGAGACACTATGCACTCTAGAGTCACCCACTATATCTATAAAAATGACTACCTAACCACATAATAAACCGATGCATAGCGTCTCCCATGCTCATTTGGTCCCCCTTACTAAATTATATTCTAAATATTTAAGTTTTAAATGGAGCATACATTTAAAATCCTCTTGGTATGTGCGTATAAAATTTAACTATAAATTTAAGAGGGATAATATTTTTAGGGCCAACCCCTACACCGGTCCTTGATAAAATAACCAAGCGTCCTTTTAGTACACATTAAAATTATCGTGGCCCAGTGCCCGGAAATAACGATATACTTTATAAAATAAGTTTTATTTCATTTAATTGATTTAAACATAAAAACAATGTACTATATGGTATGTTTCATAAGAATACAGCGTTAGTCTTATGATGTACCTTGTCGCTCTCACCTATGAAGTATTACAGACATCTTTCTCAAACAAAGGATAGCGCTTATGCTATCTTAGTGAGAGCGATAAGGTGCATCAACCTTAGTCAATTTGTACACTGACAACTTTACAAATTACATACAATTTGAACACTATACGTATACATGTAAATGTTTTAACAACGAGCGCCTATTGCTAAAAGACCTTCCCGATCGTATAGAAATACTAAAAAATTAAAACAAACCTTTTTACGTGTGTACACATGAAATATACTGATAATTTACACTGTCTTCCTTGTTTATGGCGATACTACATTCCCTATATTGTTTTATTCATTATTAAAAACACTACTTCCACGCCCAAACTTCTAATAAACATCTGAATCATCAAAAAACTATGCTACCCAAATAGTAAAATATAGCTGAACATGAATCATAAATCAAATTCAAAAAAATTAAATACATTTGCCGTGAATATATTTTTAAATTTTACGTAGGTTTGAATGTCGTGAGAACGTTGCGTTTGAAGCGATGAAAAACATACACACTGGGACATCTAGCGCCTGCATTTGTAATCTAACTGTTAATGGCGTCTGTTGGAACGTTCTTGGTCGTGTGTAAATAAAATTGAAATTTGTGTGTGAAATGGCCGATAAGTATGATTCGAACGGTGATTACAACAATTACTCCGGTTCTAATTCAAGTGATTTCAAACGTAAAAGTACTAGTGAAATGAAAGACGAGTCTCAGGACGGTGACAACGACGATGCTAACCCTTCAAGTCAAAAAGCAGCCGAGTATGTTCGTGAATTATTGAGTGAAAAAATCTCTTTAGACCAAGGAAAATGGCCGAATGCAGCCCGGTTAATAGATCAAGGTATGCTTTGCTTCAATAATTAACTATATCAACAATCCAGGCATATATATTTCTGAGTGATGAGCTTTGTTTACTAGCCGATGCTTAGCGAACGCACTTACGACAATCAATATTTGTTAATTGATTATTTATTTTTAATTCTTATCGAGCGCTGTATTACTATGGAAACGCAAATTACAGTAGAAATATTTAGGTATTGTTAGGTACTATAAATATTTTATTGGAATGTTCCAACATTTTGGCACAAATATACAAACCAAAAATCGGATAAGTAACAGGTTTCAACTTCATTTATCAAAATATGTACTGCAAATTATTTAATTTTCTATTTTCATTTATGTAAACTACGAAAACACAAAAATTAAAAAACAATTTGCATATATTTATGGTGCTGATTTTTTTATAAAATAAAACAATTCCTATTATATATTTTTAAAAACATTTAAATGTTTTTTTTTTAATTACAATATATCTTCAATATCTTGTTAATAAAATCAGTCCACCAACACAAACAGCAGCACCTTTTACCACCCCACATTGGTGGAGAAGTGGGCAAGTGTCTACAATTTATGAATTTATTAGTTTTCAGTAATGTTGAGTTATTTTTAGTTAAAATACTACAGACAGCATATGGCCTGTAATCACTCGTCTAAAAATAAGTACATTACTCAGTATATTTTGTAGTCATCTAGGCATCCTTTAAATTAAATTATCTCTACGATGCATAATATATCTTGGCTAAAGTGCATGTTGCACAATTAATATAAAATTGAAATTGCTAAAGATTGATATCTTAATCAAATATTTCTTATTTAAAATAAACAGAAAACTACAGATTTGTATAGATTTTATGCAAAATTTTCTATAAATTTCGCTCCTTTACTTGATTGTCATATACATTAATTAATATTCACGATTAAAGTAAACCGGAAACTTTAGGTAATCAGAGCATTAATTGACATATTCGTTTGTTTTTCAAACTTGTTTAATTGTTTAATAAATACCACACGAGTTGATTTTGTTATTTTTATTAGTTTGTTTTTGTAATTATAAAGTTTTAACACTTTTTGCCATGTTTACATTTGTATATAATTTTGTTCGTTTTGATATTTATAAGTCATTTGTATGCATAACCAGTTCATGGATATAATTTCCCAAGCTTTTTAAAATGAGTTGCTGATTAGGGAAATTAAAAAATAAGCAATATACTAAAATGACCCACACTCGACTTTCTTATACGAAAAGCATATTCTAACTTATCATTTTTTATTTCGGTGCATCTTACTATATGTCCAAAGTATTAAAATCCTAAATTGAACTACGTATTAGAAACTAACTCAATGCTCTAGATATTAGTCTGGGGGGTGTTTAAACTTAATTCAGTATTGTTACTTGTAATACTATCCGATGGTACTAGAACTGGCTGTGATATATTGTACAATTCTAGGAGTAAATTCATTATTATTTTTATTACTTGTTAAGCATCAATTCAAATTTTATTGCAATTGTTTTACATCAAATCATTTGGAATCTCTTGCGGTTACAGTGTGTTTATACAAAATTATAAAATAAAAACGCTTCACTTGATTCATAAAAAGTCAACATGGGATCAGCAACGGACGTAAACATAAAATGTATGTTTGTTTTTCTTTTAAATTTACTAGACAGTTAAAAATGTGAAACATTTCCACGACTTATGAATGCAACTGCTCTAGATAAAAAATGCGGAAAAGTACAAATGGAAAACAAACTAAAATACTAAAATCATAAACAATAACAGACATTTGAATATCAATAGCAATGTGAAATTCACATACTGGTTTTTATTATTATAAATATATAGTTATGATTACATACATATGATGTAAACAATCTGAAACTGAAATAAATTTATCGCTAAAACTTATTTAGTTTATTGAATGTGAACGTTATTTCGCTTAGCGCTCTTCGTTCTATATTCATAAAACCAATCAACCATGGTTGATGTTCAGAATAATGTATACAATGTCGTTTTACGTTGTTATTATGTCAGTGTAATTTACATCTGTAGTACAAGAGCAAAGTCCTCGTCTGCGTCCTGTTTCGTGTGGTGGCTATGGGTCTGTGATGACGGTGATACCTCAGAGAGACAGAGTGACTGATATAAACTATGACTTCCGTTGGCAGTGCGCCACCTGGTGACCGACTGCTCCTGCTCCTGCTCGCTAGTCATTTGTTATACAACGTCAACCATAATGGCAATGTTGACTGTAATTCCCTTTTCCCCATAAATTAACTATGTACGCAAAATTTCCAAGAGGTTAATGTTTCCATAGATTTCAACTCGCTCGCTAGAGTATCGTATAAAACTACCAATTTTATGTGAAGGGGAAGTTTAATTTTATATTATAATATCGCAAGTATAAAAGTGTCAAAATCTTGCACCTTTAGGTATTATTTATTAATTAACAAATGAAAAAGTTTAAATACATTTTATAAACTTCTAAAGGCGAATCTATAATTTTATAATTTCAATTTAGTGTATGTATATACTCATAGAAAATTAAAAGCACATTTAATTCCTATGGAAATAATTGCTTTTATTTATTTAATATGACCGACGACACAAATTCCATATCAAATTTACCTTTCCCATTGTTATTTTTTAAAAACACACAAATTAATCGTACTTTATATAAGAAAACCAAATATAGACTAGAGTTGGTTGAAATTTCAAACAATTTGTTTTAAAAAAGTTGTAGGCAATGTTTGACTGATCAATTTATTCCGTGATATCCCATACGGTATTAGCAATGACAGTTTCGGAAGACTATTGAATCCAAGTTCGTTGAGATGAGAAAGTTACTTATGTTACAGTGAACGTCCAAGTTCTAGACAGACTTTGACACTTGTCCCTCGAGGATGATGTTTACATGATATTAAGGCGCCACATAAGGTCTATTTGTGACGTGAGGTTAATATGAGACGAAGTTCTGTTTGATATATAACAAAACATGTAATACAATAGACATAAGGGGACTGACTGACAAAAAAAAAACATGAGTTTTACAACTTGTTGCTCTTTAGTTTAGATAAATATAGTGAAAATGTATCCAATATACAACTACAGGCATTTTTTTTTTAATTGCGTGGATATTCGTCCTATATAGATAATATATTTACAGAAAAAATAGTGTGTTTGAAAGTATTACTACTAAATGAATGCTTTATCTATTTCGCTAAACTAACTTATAATTTTCATTCTAGAGGTGGCTCGTGTCCAGGCTATGGGCAAGACACCCAGTCGAGACTCAAAATATGTAGACATATATCGTGAGAAACCAATGAAAGTATCTGTAAAAGTATTAGTACCAGTTCGAGAACATCCTAAAGTAAGTAATTCGAATAACAAAAACTATATATATTTGGTATATAAAGCACCATATTTCTGACAAAAATCTGTTTTTAGTTCAATTTTGTCGGTAAACTCCTCGGTCCAAAGGGCAATTCAATGAAACGATTACAAGAAGAAACAATGTGCAAAATGGCTGTGCTTGGTCGCGGTTCAATGAAAGACCGTCAAAAAGAAGAAGAGCTTCGCAACTCGTTAGATCCCAAATACGCACACCTATGTGACGATCTACACGTAGAAATCTCAGCACTTGGACCGCCCGCTGAAGCTCATGCTCGAATTGCATTCGCACTGGCTGAGGTTCGCAAGTATCTGATACCTGATAACAACGATAACATCCGTCAAGAACAAATGCGCGAAATGGAAATCATATCAACAGTAGAACCACCAAGTAGCAAAGAAATGGAGAGTTCATCACCACGTGCTGTACGCAGAGGTGGGATATTACGTGGTCCCAGTAGAGGTAAATATATAAACCCACCGCCCTAGTTATTTAATATAAGCAGTATTGTATCTATAGATATGAGGGTTAATCACAAAAGCAGATTCTTTTACAGTGATACCACACGCTCATGCAATTCCGCCGCGAACACCAATGCGTACTGCAACACGTGCTCCGGTGGTTACACCGCGTGTTATGCCCGCCAAAACAAAAATCATGTCAATATTAGACCGAGCACGTGTCGCCATGGAAGAAAGTTACGGATACGAAGATCCGTACGAGTCTACCGAACGGTATTCTGAACGTGGTGGCGCTAGCAGTGCTGCAGGCAGTTACACGACGCACACCACCTACACGACACCATACGATGACGACTATGAACCGCACGAATACTACAGGGAGCCTCCCGAAGCATATCCAGGTAATTGTAGATGATTTTGTTATTTGTTGAGTCACAAATGATTTCTTCGCTACAGTGATAAATGGCATGAATTGGATGGTTTTGAAATTTCTGTGTGAGTGCAAACATGGAAATTTGAACTAAATACGTTTGGTATACTCACTACGCAAAATATTGTGTATAAGTGTGGTTTTTATCGAAAAGTGATTATAAATGACTTGTTCCAAAACGTGAATTAAAAATGTTGTGATGAATATCATTTATATATTTTACGAAATTTCTCATATCTGGTGCTACGAATCGGATTATAGTGTACAGTATCCGAATGCCTGATCAAGATCTACGAATTGGTTTAAGATCTATACATTTGGTTACAATCGAATTAGTGGTTGATTGTTTATAATTTACGATATAAATAAACTCCACGGAAATTTCAAAACATTTTATTTATGTGGTCACCAATAAATGTATTGAACTATACAAACATAATACAAGTGAGCATTGATATAATCGCGAATAGATTGGCCTAAACTTTTAGCTAGTCAAATAATTTCTAAAACAAAATCGAAGTTTACTATAAAAAAATACTAATTCAACCACACAAAGAACCACTAATAATAAATGTATAAATCGGTGATAAAGTTAAAATAAAATAAATTTAAAAAATTGTCCATGGATAGTTTTTATTAAACATATATAAATTCGTTTATTCGATTTGGCTGTACAACTTAATAAAAACAAATAAAAATTGAGATTTGTTTTTGATTATAATATTGTGTAAAGTAATTGTTTCGTAAATTAAATGAACTAATAAAATGCATTGTGTAAACGTGTGACGACAGAGCCATCTAGTCATCGTTCGTGGAAGACGTACAAAGCAGGCTCTAGTTCGAGCTCCCGTCATGAATCAAGTCGGTACCGTTCATCGCCTTATACGCGGCCTGCCAAGTAAACTGGGGCCAATTTATTTATAAACAAATATAAACAAACTCAAATCATACAAACAATCGTATGATCATTTTAAAATTGTGTAACCCATCCACGTATTACGTGCTCATCGTAAACTCTATTTGAACGTGAGACTGCAATTTTCATAAGCTGGCAACTTATGAAAAAAATGCTTCTCTTTGAAAGAGTCGAGTTGTCTCTTCTTTATTTGTATATTTTCGTTTAATTTTTTTATAAAATTTTAATATATCTATGAATTATATAACCCCTTTATATATTATTCTTTATTAATCGTATAAACTAGATTTTTTATTTATATAAACTATTTAAAAAAAGCATTTTCTTATTTACATGTGCCAATAGAAGTTGAAATCAAAACAGAAATTTTATTTGTTTACGGTTATTCAAAATATACTTATTCATTCGTATATTAGTATTGTATCAAATAATATTTATAAACTTCTGTAATTATTGTTTATAATTTCAGTGAATTTAATCGTTGTTTGTTTAGAAAGAAACAAATTATAATAATATGCTATTTAGAATTTATGTAGTGTTCACTTACTACGTATAATTAAACGTTAAAACGTAATGGCAGCAAAACGAAACTTTAGAAATGCAAAAAATACTCATTTTTAAACAAATATGTCATAATAATAACTTAACCGTTTACTAATAAGTATCTATAATATAAAGTGAGTTGCCAGTAGTGTTTTAACGATTTATATTTCTACTTTAAAATTAAACTGTTACTCTTAACTGTGTGACGTAGTTAAACCAATCATGTATTGATAGATGCATCCATTTGTTTGGCCCACATAAAAATATAATAACACAAAAACATCTGTAATGTGTAATAATTTGGTAAAAACTATTTTTAATTTCTAGTGTGTAAACATTATCCATGTATCGCTGTTTAAAATAATAAAATATTCGTTCGAATATAATTTTTAAAAACAACTTATTGTAACACATAAAGCATAAAATGAAAATATTTTCAGTGAATAAACTTATGGACGACAGGTAATAATTAAACATTATTTTTTAGGACGATTTTTTCTTTTTGCATGTTATAACAGCAATAAAATAGTTTAAATAATCGTTGTTGAAACAAAATTAATCGGTCAGTATCATGAACTGTGGCCGTTATCATTTATTTTTACCAATGGATGCTTTGTCTATTAATTACTAGAATCTATGCTGAAACAAGTTCATGGTACCAGCCAATTTTTAGGGTGTTGTATGTCATAAAAATCGATTTTGTTTTGTGTTCTAGGACGTATCTTGCTCTGGCGGCCTACTCTTTGAACTCATATTCAATTTTTCACTTTACTTTAGCTATCTGTGATATATTCGTACCTGAATCATTTGGTCCAGAATGATTAACTTTTTTATGATACATTTGACCAAATATGATGTATTTAATTTTACAGTATTATTGTTATTATTATGTATTTAACAAATGTGATGGTAATAAATTTTTTTTATATCTTTCGTCCCCAAAAAAAATAGTTTTCTAGCAAGTTTTGCAACATTGAGGCTCTTTTAAATACAAGTATTATATTAATAACTATATTCTCTAGCACACATTTGCTAACGATAGGAAAACAAACGTTTGACACAAAATTAAATACTACATATAAGTTTTATTTATCAATAATTTAATTACAGGGATTAGATATTTATGTTATTTGAAGATTCTTCAGTCCTATTCCTTGACATTGTAATATTGAATTAGTACCATTTTCAATTTTTTCGAATTTTACCTAGAAACATAAAAGGATAGAGTATTTAAATATATATATATATATATATCTATATATATAGTAGCACCTTAGTTAATTTCTCTGCAATATATATTGCAGTTTCAGTATGTTGAGTAATTTTACCAATTCTAATTTTTGATAATCCATCAGCCAAGGCCATAAATACAATTAGTTGATCTTGACTGTAGCGATCAACACAAGCTCCTTCTTTAAGCGATTGAACCAATTCTTGGGCAGCAGTTGAACCAGATTCTTCTGGTGTCATATTTTTTTTACCAAGAGCGGAACTCCCCAAAATACAACCTGTTATTGTTTCAGCGACTAATCTAATAAAAAATATTATGTAGTATAAAAGACAGTAATTTTGAAATGTATATTTACATAATTCCAGAACAACTTCCTATAGCGATTTGTGGATTTTCTTTGTATCTTTCAATATCTATTTTAACTAATGGATATGTTTGTTTTATTATTCTTATTGCGGAGTCTGCCATTTTGTGTGCAATATGTATCGGTAAGGTCCCTGCCACAAAACTCCAACCATATATAGATTTTAATTCTCCTTGCTCGATTATTGTTATAGAATTTAAATTATTTACTGGTTTTATATTTACAGATACTTCTCCACCGCCTTTTGGGAAATATCCACGTTTTGTTAAATCAAAATCGAATGTCGCGTTAAATTTCTCCAGGATCGGTCGAAATACTTCTGTTGTATAGTCAATTTGTGGTGCCATTTCAGCGTTTGTGCCGCCTCTCAATTTCAACGTAGTATCAGCGTTGGCAAAATACGTACAAGGTAAGGCTACCTGTAAGAGTAATCCTATACTACCAGCAGTTTGAGTATCTGCTGTGAAATAACCTCCAGAAATTTGTTGAGGCCAAAATTCTATTTCGGTTGAACCAATTACATCACCCTTAATTTTTGCTTTAGATATTTCACCGACTAGTTTTAATCCTAAAAGCATAAATCATGACTCCTTTTAGTAAATTTATAAAATGCCAAGTAAAGAAAAATACAACTAATTTTAATACTTGAGCTTAACTAAATTAATGATTTTATTTTGCATCGGAACACACCTTTTAGATGTTGTGCCATTAATCCAGGCTTACTTCTACCACTACGAATATTATAAACTCGTATTGGTATTCCACATAATGCACTCAGTGTAAGGGACATTCGTAATATCTGTCCTCCCTTGAAAAATAATATTTTTATTTAGTATCCTACGAATTGATATATGTATTTTATTATATTACTCCTTCCAACAATGAACCATCAATATCTACACGCGAATTCGCCATTTTTGGTGATGTTTTGATACAAGTATTATTTAATAAAAATACGAATTGTATCAAGGAACATCGATTTAGATGTTTTGTGATTTCTTTGAGCATAACCTTACATTTAAATATTGCTTAGTACGTCGTAGTTTTTTTTAAGAATCCATAAGTAATTTAAAATACAAAAACTAGCTGATAAATAATTTTTATATATGAATTATTTATATTTAGATACAAAGGATTGTAACATAAAATATTTGTATACCATATTAAATTCATATAACTAATAATAGTAGAAAATTACTGGAAATTGTATACAATATAACAATTATTTCCAAAAATAATAATATTCTAAATTCATAAATGAAACTTAGGCCCAATTACGACACATATTACTTATAATTAGAATATATACAAAATATCGAACTAGAACATATCCATATCTGCGGCGATTCCTATATCCAGAAAGTCTTCAGCATACGAATTGATTACGCGATCCGACAACATTGTTGGTGCACTAGGTTCTTCATGATCATTCATTCCATCTGTACTGTTCTCTTTGCCATCCGTCACAGGAGATGGAGGTGGATTATTTACGAACTCTTCCGACTCACTATCTTTTTGTTCTTGTGGAGAATCATCTAATTTCTGCACGGTTAACTCACCTCGAGTTAAAAGCTCTGGTAGTTTACCGTTAGTTGATTTTTTGAGGGCTGTAGATTAAAATATGATTAATTTTAAATTGAATCCTCAATATATTTTCTTTGTAATAACTAACTCACCTATTTCAGCTCTAGCCGCTTTAAATTTCGCCTTTTGTTTTGCTTTACGTTCTCGAACTTGTTCCCGTTTTTCTTCCGAAAATATTTCCTTTTGTTGATCATTGGTTATATCTGCATCTCGTTTTATTAAGAATATATAAACACCACCTGGAGTTCTACGTCGAGTACGATTCTAAAATAAAATTAGTTATATTTTTTTTGCCACTTATTGAATATCCTTATTGTTTTATTATTTAGAATTATGATTAAGCAAATGTACAACAAACATACCATTATCAACATTCCACCATCCGCTTCAATTCGTTTGGTTTCATTAAATATTTCAATCGCTTTCTTTTTGCCTGCTATTTGTACTATTTTAACTGCAACATAATTTTTGTTTGTATATTAAAACTTAATATATTTGTTGTAAAATAATTATAATAGTTACGCATCAAATCATCTTTTTCTTCGCTCAATTTGTTCGCTAGATCTCTAGCGACATCATCTTCTGCACTGTCTGGTGTAACCACTAAATCTAAAATAACTCGTGCCGAGCCTTTAACATCATCCTCATCGTCGGTGTCCTCTCGCCGCCTCAAATGAACATCATTATTTTGTCTACCCCTATTATGCTTTCGCTTAGTTCCTTGTGGTTTTGTCCGAATTTTATGTCTCAAATCAAATTTATCATCATGATGCCTCTCTGGCATTGGGTAATTGTACGTTTCAACATGTCGTGATCTGTCGATTCTACTAACATCACAACTGGTTAACGTTTCGGCCAAAACGTCTTCTTGTACGTGTTTACTCCAAATATCATATTTTTTTCGTGTAGCAGTCGTACGAGCAGCTGGAGTAGATATTTTTGTTTTAATCTTTAGTTTCGATTTCTTAGCACGTAATGCAATATCGTCTGAATCACTGTCGGATTCACTGGACCAATCTGAATCGTTATCACTCTGTTTTCCCACGTTTCTTAACGCAGTGTTGTTTATTATATTTGTGACTGGTCTTTCTAACGGTCTATATACTACAATATCATCGTCGGTTATCTGCAAAATAGCCTAACATATATTTATGAGAAAACTATTATTTACGATGATTTTACTTCTCCGTCTTCCAATAATATCTCTGGTTCGACATCCATTATTTCACTATAGAATTTCGTTTAAAATAAAATTATTACACACTTACACAAACTATAAATATTTGTCAAGTACAAACCACATTCAAACATATCAAAACGTTTGAGAACATCTGCTGTGCCCAGCACTGGACTGTCTTTTACGTAGGATGTAGGATAATCAAATACAAAATTTTAAAAATTTAAGGAAATATAGTTGTTCATTATATATACAGTAACTATAAGTCTATCATAAGTAGAATAATAATATCAAACTAAAATATAGACGTAATGTAAACATACTAATAGCTTAACTTTTGTATTCATGCATAGATCATGATACAAAGCCCCTTCACAAAATTACTTGTAACTATTAGAGGTGTTTATTAAAAAAATTAGTATATAATAAAAATTGGAAAAAAAAACTTTAACAATTCACTGCTTCGTTTGTAAACAAAAAGTAATTAGTTTTATTTTATAAATCTTATTAATAATCCATATTATATATTAGGGACTATTGCGGATGACACGGCTTGCTGGGCAAACGCCAGACAACCCTGGTCTTCCGTTACCAGACTGAAAAACCAGCAGATCGTCCCAGAATCCCGGCATAGACAAACGACGTAATCAATCTTCCGGCGTCGGAAAAAACCTGTAAGAGAAGATCTTGAATGATCTTCATCAACACCTGGAGGAATCGAGAGGATTCTGAGGAATGAATGAAGACAATGAAAATTGTAAGTATTGTTTAAATTATTTTATTTATTACGTTTGACTTTATTTACTGTGAAACAAATGCACTTAAAACTAATTGATATTATTTATTTATTTCAGTAAATGCAGGCGACTGAAGATTCTTGCTGTCCATCGGCAGTTTAATGAGTATGAGGAACCAATTTCAATCAGAAGACATCTTCATCAAGTCCTGGAGAAATCTAGAGGATTCTAAGGATTGAATGAAGACAATGAAATTGTAAGTATTGTTTAAATTATTTTATTTATTACGTTTGACTTAATTTACAGTTTAAACAAATACATTTTAAACTAATTAATTTTATTTATTTATTTCAGTAAATGCAGTCGATTGGAGATTCTTACTGTCCATCTCATCGGCAGTTCAATGAGCCTGAGAAACCATTTTCAATCAGAAGACATCTTCATCAAGTCCTGCAGAAATCTAGAGGATTCTAAGGATTGAATGAAGACAATGAAATTGTAAGTATTGTTTAAATTATTTTATTTATTACGTTTGACTTAATTTACAGTTTAAACAAATACATTTTAAACTAATTAATTTTATTTATTTATTTCAGTAAATGCAGTCGATTGGAGATTCTTGCTGTCCATCTCATCGGCAGTTCAATGAGCCTGAGGAACCATTTTCCATCAGAAGACATCTTCATCAAGTCCTGCAGAAATCTAGAGGATTCTAAGGATTGAATGAAGACAATGAAATTGTAAGTATTGTTTAAATTATTTTATTTATTACGTTTGCCTTAATTTACAGTTTAAACAAATACATTTTAAACTAATTAATTTTATTTATTTATTTCAGTAAATGCAGTCGATTGGAGATTCTTGCTGTCCATCTCATCGGCAGTTCAATGAGCCTGAGGAACCATTTTCCATCAGAAGACATCTTCATCAAGTCCTGCAGAAATCTAGAGGATTCTAAGGATTGAATGAAGACAATGAAATTGTAAGTATTGTTTAAATTATTATTACGTTTGACTTAATTTACAGTTTAAACAAATACATTTTAAACTAATTAATTTTATTTATTTATTTCAGTAAATGCAGTCGATTGGAGATCCTTGCTGTCCATCTCATCGGCAGTTCAATGAGCCTGAGGAACCATTTTCAATCAGAAGACATCTTCATCAAGTCCTGCAGAAATCTAGAGGATTCTAAGGATTGAATGAAGACAATGAAATTGTAAGTATTGTTTAAATTATTTTATTTATTACGTTTGACTTAATTTACAGTTTAAACAAATACATTTTACACTTATTAATTTTATTTATTTATTTCAGAAAATGCAGTCGTTTGAAGATCCTTGCTGTCCATTTCATCGACAGTCTGAGGAACCATTTTCAATCAGAAGATATTTTCTTCAACTTCTGGGACATTGCAGTCCATCGGCCGTTCAAAGAGCAGCGCCCTATCCCCCCCTAAACAAATATTAATTTATTATACATTATTACGTTTAACTGAATTTATACGTTTATAAACAATTGTGCTTGTAACTATGATGTTTCTACTTATATTAATCAATTTATATATGTGTCGATGTACTGTTTAATGAAATTGTATCATGAATTAATTTAATAAATGGATCAATCTAAATTAGCATTGTTCTGAAATGAAATCCTTTTTCCTCTATTTAAATTTTCAGGATTCTACACAGAAAAAGGCTCCTCAAAAGTAGGTACCTATAGGTATGTATGTACATTTGATATTGCTATTATTTATTTATATCCTGATAGGATAAGGAACATTGGCGGTCCTGTTCCTTATAGTCTCGACACTGAGGGACATTACCGAGATGTATAAATAATATACTCAGAAGTATTGCTGTTTATTTAATAATAATAATTTAATTCAATTGTTGATATAGTTTTGAAGATGTTTTATTAAGAAGAACCTTCTAGAATTATTTATAACTCAACCGAAACATAGCATATGTATATAAACAATAAATAATACAACTAGTTTGTAATAATAGTCAGCTAATTGTTATATCAATTAAATGCCAAGAGGGTAGTAGTATTATTATAATCAATATTATTATATATATATTCATTTTACCATAGTATTTATCAATAAACATTTTTAAAATAAATAAAAACAATTATAAATGGTTAAAATCATTCATTTTATATTGTTATTAGCAATAGCGTTATTAAAAGTTAATAAAACAATAACAATTAGCTTTAAAAACAAAAGTAAAAAATCATTGGTCAAAAGTTTACAGAAATTGAGAATTTTTGCGTTTTTTCACATATGTAGGCGGATCACAGGAATCAAAAGAGTGCATTTATTTGGTTTGAACTTATTATCTGTCCTTGTCTTACTCAGGGACGTTTGAGCCCCCTTTATAAATAGAAATTCGAGGCTCGAATTCGAGGCACTGGTATTGAATTTTTTTGTAAAAGTTCAGGCTTTGCCGTCAGGTGTCGTGAAAACCTGGATTTCAAAAATTCAAATTTTACGAATGATACGAACAGATACGAATATAAACGAGTATTAAATATGCCGGGAATTCTTTTTAAATGACCGAATACACAACATGTACTTATTAAATCATATTATATTCAAAATTTTACAACTACTTTTTGAAAGAGAACAAATTCTATAAAATAAAACTCACTTTGAACGTTGTTGTCATGAAGACAAAAAAGTCGTCTTTGAAACTGTAATAATGGTCATGTTTAAGTCAAATAAATATTACATTTCAGTTATTAAAACATATTCTAATTGTAACAAGTAATTTCATTTCTAACAATATATATGATAACGTTCTCTTTATACTTTTATTTCCCTTATAGTATTACATGTTATGGTTTTAAAACTGTTCTCTCAATTTGCACCCTTTTACAAGTATTCACTCCCTTGTTTTTCATTCTTGTCGTTTCGCGTCTATTTCGCAATGGTCGTTTCATGGATTGTGGTTCGGCAGTATCATTGACGTCTTCCACCTCGAGTACTCATTCCCAACCCCTTCTTCTCTTGTCGGTGTCCGCGACTTCGCTTTCTTTGTCGTCTGGTGTTTTGTTATTTTGTTCGTCAAACATTCGAAACATCCGCGTATGTGACGTTACACATAACGCCTCATCCCGACAAACCAATAACATGATCTGAGTGCGGAAACCGTACGATCCAATGCAAAATGTTTCAAATCATCGAACGCAGCTTGCTGGTTTGGTCCCCATTCGAACAGTACTTCCTTTTTCGTAAGGTCGCTTAATGACCTTGCACGCACTGCCTAGTTTTTGACGAAACGTCTGAAGAAAGTATTCAAATCCAGAAATCGTCGTATTTCGTGTACGTTCTCGCCTCTTCCGTTATCGGAACCTCCAGGACTTGATGAAGATGTCTTCTGATTGAAAATGGTTCCTCCGGCTCATTGAACTGCCGATGAGATGGACAGCAAGGATCTTCAATCGACTGCATTTACTGAAATAAATAAATAAAATTAATAAGTGTAAAATGTATTTGTTTAAACTGTAAATTAAGTCAAACGTAATAAATAAACTAATTTAAACAATACTTACAATTTCATTGTCTTCATTCAATTCTTAGAATCCTCTAGATTTCTCCAGGACTTGATGAAGATGTCTTCTGATTGAAAATGGTTTCTCAGGCTCATTGAACTGCCGATGAGATGGACAGCAAGAATCTCCAATCGACTGCATTTACTGAAATAAATAACTAAAATTAATTAGTTTAAAATTTATTTGTTTAAACTGTAAATTAAGTCAAACGTAACAATAAAATAATTTAAACAATACTTACAATTTCATTGTCTTCATTCAATCCTTAGAATCCTCTAGATTTCTCCAGGACTTGATGAAGATGTCTTCTGATTGAAATGGTCCCTCAGGTTCATTGAACTGTCGATGAGATGGATAGCTAGGATCTTCAATCGACTGCAATTACTGAAATAAATAAATAAAATTAATTAGTTTAAAATGTAAATTAAGTCAAACGTAATAAATAAAATAGTTTAAACAATACTTACAATCTTAGTTCTTCATTCGTTGCTTAGAATCCTCTAGATTTATCCAGGACTTGATGAAGATGTCTTCTGATTGAAAATGGTTCCTCCGGCTCATTGAACTGCCGATGAGATGGACAGCAAGGATCTTCAATCGACTGCATTTACTGAAATAAATAAATAAAATTAATAAGTGTAAAATGTATTTGTTTAAACTGTAAATTAAGTCAAACGTAATAAATAAACTAATTTAAACAATACTTACAATTTCATTGTCTTCATTCAATTCTTAGAATCCTCTAGATTTCTCCAGGACTTGATGAAGATGTCTTCTGATTGAAAATGGTTTCTCAGGCTCATTGAACTGCCGATGAGATGGACAGCAAGAATCTCCAATCGACTGCATTTACTGAAATAAATAAATAAAATTAATTAGTTTAAAATTTATTTGTTTAAACTGTAAATTAAGTCAAACGTAATAAATAAAATAATTTAAACAATACTTACAATTTCATTGTCTTCATTCAATCCTTAGAATCCTCTAGATTTCTCCAGGACTTGATGAAGATGTCTTCTGATTGAAATGGTCTCTCAGGTTCATTGAACTGTCGATGAGATGGATAGCTAGGATCTTCAATCGACTGCAATTACTGAAATAAATAAATAAAATTAATTAGTTTAAAATGTAAATTAAGTCAAACGTAATAAATAAAATAATTTAAACAATACTTACAATTTTAGTGTCTTCATTCGTTGCTTAGAATCCTCTAGATTTATCCAGGACTTGATGAAGATGTCTTCTGATTGAAAATGGTTCCTCCGGCTCATTGAACTGCCGATGAGATGGACAGCAAGGATCTCCAATTGACTGCATTTACTGAAATAAATAATAAAATTAATAAGTGTAAAATGTATTTGTTTAAACTGTAAATTAAGTCAAACTTAATAAATAAACTAATTTAAACAATACTTACAATTTCATTGTCTTCATTCAATTCTTAGAATCCTCTAGATTTCTCCAGGACTTGATGAAGATGTCTTCTGATTGAAAATGGTTTCTCAGGCTCATTGAACTGCCGATGAGATGGACAGCAAGAATCTCCAATCGACTGCATTTACTGAAATAAATAAATAAAATTAATTAGTTTAAAATTTATTTGTTTAAACTGTAAATTAAGTTAAACGTAATAAATAAAATAATTTAAACAATACTTACAATTTCATTGTCTTCATTCAATCCTTAGAATCCTCTAGATTTCTCCAGGACTTGATGAAGATGTCTTCTGATTGAAATGGTCCCTCAGGTTCATTGAACTGTCGATGAGATGGATAGCTAGGATCTTCAATCGACTGCAATTACTGAAATAAATAAATAAAATTAATTAGTTTAAAATGTAAATTAAGTCAAACGTAATAAATAAAATAATTTAAACAATACTTACAATTTTAGTGTCTTCATTCGTTGCTTAGAATCCTCTAGATTTATCCAGGACTTGATGAAGATGTCTTCTGATTGAAGATGGTTCCTCATACTCATTAAACTGCCGATGGATAGCAAGGATCTTCAGTCGACTGCATTTACTGAAATAAATAAATAAAATTAATTAGTTTGAAATGTAAATTAAGTCAAACATAATAAATAAAATAATTTAAACAATACTTACAATTTCAGTGTCTTCATTCATTGCTTAGAATCCTCTAGATTCCTTCAGGACTTGATGAAGATGTCTTCTGATTGAAAATGGTTCCTCAAGCTCAATGAACTACCGATGGACAGCAAGAATCTTCAATCGACTACATATTCGAATATCTTGTAATAGTGTTTAAAAGAAAAAGTTATTAAATATAAAAATTGGATTAATATTTATATTTGTTCAATAAGCAAATATACTTCGTTTAGAAAAACCAATATTATTAATATTTAAATATATTTTATGTAGCTACAAATAATTATTTTGCTGCTGGTATTGAATTCAAAATTTTATCTTTGAAATACAAACAACAATTGAATAAATAAATATACTTAAATAATTGAAGTATAATACATGTATCAACCCTCATTCTTAATATTTAAATGCAACAAAAACCTTAGATTACATATTTTAAAAGTACCAGCATACTCTATTTAAATATATATATATAAATCTTGTAAATATCCTAATAATGTTAGTGTGTCCAAACACCTACTACAAAAATGATGACTAAACAACTCTTCATGTTAGTGATAGTTTTGTTAAAATTAAATGAAACGTATTGCAGTGTATTGAACAATCCAGAATTAGCATTGTATTTCAATGAAAATGAACATAGTTCGTTGTCTGAATATGAATTAATTTACCTACCTGTTCTATTGCCAATAGAAGAAGCATCAGCGTCCGAACCTTCTGAATATTTTGAACCAATTCATTATAATTTATCCGCATTTGGAAAGTAAGTTGTGTTTTTTTTTTTGTGCATGAAAATCATTTATCCCACTGTACTAAAATTTCCAGATCAATCTCATTAAAACTTAAGCCAAACAACAATTTACTTGCTCCTAATTTTAAAGTGTATATTCATGACGAAGATGCACAGCATATATCTGATGTACCAATTAGTAAAAACTGCCATTACTTACACAAGGATGAACATTCAATTGCAGCTCTGAGTATATGTCAACCAAAATCAGTTGTATGACAATTCGTTAGTAACTGTAAGCGATAGATTATCTAAGCATGTCATTTCAGCACGCTCTTATATTTATGGGGAACACCACTTATGAAATAAATCCCTTGAATCCACATATTGAGTTGCACCAGAAGATCCGTGAAGCTCTAGAAGAAACAAATAATCAACAGAATGAATATATGGCGGCGCATATTGTCAAGAGAGCACCATTTATTCACCATCCGTATTTAGACGACGCTTTACCGCTAACGGAATCTTTAATATACAATGACAACTATGATAACGAAGACATTTTCATTGATAAAAGATCGTATAACAAGCGTGCAAGTTCTAAACTTACCATTGAAGTTGCTTTGTTTTTTGATGAACCTGGGTATAAAACATTTGCACCGTATTTAAAGAATGATGAGAAACGAGTTACTGATATGCTTCTGGCTTATATGAATGGGGTAGATTTTTATAAATGCGGAGTAAAGGTGAAAGAAATAATATGTTTAATGATTACCTAGGTGCAAGCTTTGTATCATCATCCAAGTCTAGGGAGGTCGGCTGAATTAGCTTTAGTTCGTTTGGAAATCATGAAACGACAACCTTCTGATATGAAACACTATGATGGTGAACGTTCAAAACTTCTAGATTCATTTTGTGATTATCAACGTAGGAAAAATCCTAAAGGCGACTCACATCCAGAGCATTGGGATATGGGCCTTTATGTTTCCGGGTAACTTTGTTTATATTTTTTTAACGAATATAAAAACTGTTACAAGAATTATATATAAGAGATTATATGAAAGATGAAAAATTAAATATATTTATTTATTAAGTAAATATATTTAATTTTTCGGTAGATTGGATTTCTTCGCTTACGAAAATGGACGAAAAAGTGGTGTGACAATGGGATTGGCAACGGTTGGCGGTGTATGTTTAGAAAAATACAATTGTGTTATCGCTGAATTGGGAACAACAAATGTGTTTGGCAAGCCATACCCTAGTGCAGGATTTACAAGTGTTTATATACTTGCACATGAAATTGGACACAAGTAAATTACAAATAATGTCAATAACAAACAGCCGTATAAACACTTATGTTTACAGTTTAGGTATGCATCACGACAACAGTGGAAATAACTGTCCAAAAGAAGGGTACATTATGTCTCCGTCTCGAGGAACAAATGGAGAAACTATTTGGTCAACATGCAGTGCAGATGTTATGGCTAGTCTAAAGTATGTATACTGTTATCAAAATATATAATCATACTATACAAACATACTAATGTATTTATTGTAGTCGACAAAATTGTCTTTGGGATAAACCTGGCAAACTCCCAGCAAATTTGAACCATAACAAATTTATGGACACTCCCGGTCAGAAATATAGTGCAAAAAAACAATGTGAAATACTGTTGCGAGATAAAGATGCTGTTATGTCTCCAAACCAGAAAACATCTGATATTTGTTATAATTTACAATGTAAAACACCTCACCGAAGTGGCTACTACCATGCGGGACCTGCTCTTGAAGGCACTGAATGTTCCCGTGGCAAAGTATTACAAAATGTATAAAACGCACACTTCCCGATTACTCCAATTTCTTTGAATTTCTAGTGGTGTCAAGGAGGAAGTTGTGTTAAAATGGTAAGAAAAAAACCAATGACCGTCACACCTGGAGGATGGGGACCATGGAAATCTGGTAAATGTGCATCAGGATGTTTGGCAAAATCTAAAGGTTACCAGAACCGAAGAAGAGAATGCGATAGCCCGAAACCAGTAAACACTGATGAAGGATGCGAAGGCACAAGTTATGATACTGTCATATGCAATGATTCCAATGTAACTCTAAATATGATAAAAACATTAAAAAAATACTAAAATGTTAATTACTTTTATAGATGTGCAGTAAAAGAAAATCAACCACAAGTTACGCATCGGGAAAATGCAAAGAGTTTTCCAAACTTCTACCACAGCTTGATGTGAAAGGAGCTGGTCTGCAAGCTCCTCATGAAGAAGGTTAATTTCCTCTACAGTTGTTTAACATTTTTACCAGAAGAGTAACATCTGTGTTTTGGTATCGAATATGTTTTTAATTTTACAGTTCGTCCTTGGATGGGTTGCGCCATATTCTGTAGACGTTCTGATTCTGGAAGTTATTACACACCACGAGTTGAATTGAACGATCTAAATGTATCCCCATATTTTCCAGATGGTACATGGTGCCATAATGCCAAAAGTGGCAACTATTATTGCTTACATCATCATTGCTTACCAGAAGTATGCATTTATTTATTTAGAAACACAACTGCAAATAGAAAAACATATTTTACTTTTATTGCATATAACAAAAGAAACTATTGCTTTTAAACATAAATTACTAATAAATATTATTTGTTTAGAACTTCCAGTTTACAAAAACATCATTTCTACATGGTATCGGAGAAGATATACCTATATCACAAAATGCACATCCTTCTCACAATGTTCCCAAAGAGTTACATTCATATTTATCGTTAACTCCTGATGGCAAACCAATGCAAACATCTCTACATCCAAATGAAGTGAAACCTCCTAATGAAGCAGATTGGGAAACTCAAGATTACATAGATCTTCCAACAGACTTAAAAGATGCAACAACACTTGATGAAGAAACCAATGAAAACATTAATTTCATTACAGTTGATGACAATGAATTGACATGGTGATAATTTTAAGATACTATTTTATACATTTTTAATTATTAAAGTTCAATAAAAGCATTCATAAAAGTATTTCTATGGTTTCAAACAAATATTATTATTTTAAAAGATAGTTTTTACATGTCATATTTATAATTTTAAAAATGAGGAAAAGGCTAACTGAAACGTTTTTGTTATTATTTTGTGAGAAAAACGATGATGGAACAAAGAATTTAGTTCTAAAAGGAATAGATATGTTTCATCGATTTGGAAAACGTTTATACTTTCAAGATATGTTCAGAATTTATGAGTTTCTTCGTAGACATCCAGAAATAATCAAACTAGATTTATCTTATAACAATCTTGGGGATTATGGCTTCGATGTACTAGTTGATTTGTATTTTCGTAAAGATGACGAATTTAATACGTTACTCGATCTAAACGTAATGTGGTGTGATATAACCGAAAAAAGTATTCAGAACTTTGTTAAACTTCCAAATATAAAATTACGTTCGTTGCGGTTAGCTGGGAATAAAATTGATGAAGAAGGAGGTATGATGTTAGCACAACTATTAGCCCGCAACGACACCATTTTACATCTAGATCTCGGGGAAACTGACCAAACATTAAAGAGCATACCTTATTTTTGGAAAATGTTAAATTATAACTACAATACTAGTGCTCTTCGCGTATTAGATTTATCTCGCATTATACCATATTTTGATAGGTATCCATACGACAGCGGCCATTTCGCTGAAGGTATAGGGATTATGCTACAATTTAACACTTCGTTGATTGAAATACATTTACAAAAGAATCAATTCGATGGACACGATATAGAACTGATGTTAATCGGTTTACGCCGTAATAACACACTACGTATGCTAGATTTGGGGTATAACCATATGGCAGATCACGGTATTGAGTTGATTGGCAAATATTTAGAGACAAGACCAGAGCTAATGGGGCTTAATGTTGCTGGAAACGGAATAACCGATACGGGAGCGCGAGCATTAAGTTTTTCAATGCCATTTTCGCGAATACGTATATTAGATATTGGGTATAATAAAATTGGAGATGACGGGATGTTGGATATCTTAAACAGTATTAAGAAACCAACTCAGATGCGCATATTGAATATTTGGGGTAATAAGTTAACACATCCAACGAACTATGTTATTGTAAGGATGCTAATGTCAGGGGTGTTGGATCAACAATATCTAAATGTGAAAATTTATGAAGTTGATGATGTTTTATATACTGCTTACTACCCCAGTGATCGCTACAAACATAAATATTACAATGAGCTTGATTACGCTTGTGCTGTAGAATTGTTAATCAAACGAAATCATGTACCTACTCCTGCCGACAAACCAAGAGCTCTTGTCGACTTTAATTATTATCCAAGAATACCACCAGTGGTGAAGCCAATAAAAAAACATAGGCGCCAGCATTAACTGTCACTTTCAGCGTTTATTATATATAGAAACTTATTACAGTAAAAATTAACTACAAAATTAAGAGTAAAATATCATTGAAAACAAAATAACTAATAAATAAATCACCCAAGTAAATATCACAAAGACGTTTATATATTTTGTGACGACAAGGAATAAACTGGTAACACTGATAATGCTTTCATTTACGAATAAATTTTGTAGAGAAAATACTTAGTTAAATTAAATTACACAGCTTGTAATCACAACATAAAAGAGCATGAGATAATCATGTCGACATCTAAGAGATATTTTAAGAGCAAATTGTGTAACCATTTTAACCAAGCCAAAATCTATCTAATGCATACAGTAACTAGTACAATTTGTAGCTTTTCATTTGATTTAAAAGCTTTGCGCAACAATTATCAATAGTATATCTATTTCAAAGTAGCTCTATGTTTTAAAAATACACTGTAAATAAATAAAAATTTGAATCTAAAATCAGAAAATAATGTTTTACTAAAACCTAAAAATCTGTCACATCAAACATCACAAATGGTTTATTATCCATTTTAATTCTTAAGCTTATTTTAGTTTTGTTGCAATGTTCACAATATACATAAAGCTTGTTAGTTTTTATCTTTGAGAATTTACTACTTTTGAAATGTAATTTGCTAGAGCTGAAGCCCGTATATTATAAATATATATTTGATATTTGAAATTAATTCGAAAATATTTAATTTAATGATACTATGCGTGTCAAGGCGCAGAAGCTATTTCAAAAGCCATATTTAAAATTTGAAAATAATATTAACCATTACTGAAATGATTACATTCAACCTGTCTATTGAAACTAATAAATAAATTGTATGGTTTGTTTTGTACTAACATAATTATCGATAAGAAACATTTAATTTATCACCTAAATCACCAGAAAAATACTGACTAAACATATTTAACCTTATAATAAAATTAATATATCACTTATTTGGTTAACAAAAATATACAGACAGGTATCTAAAGTAACATGAAAGAAAAGTTTCAAAATTTCACATAACTACACATACAGTAGATTACCTCTTAATCAACTTCCGCTTAGCCGGTTACAGTCTATTAATTTTTTTAATTTTTTTTTACTAACATACTCGCTTTTACGATACATTCTCACTTTCGTACAAGTCAATTAAGAGGAAGTCTACTGCAGTTCCAAAATTTAACATAATTATAGAAAGAACGTAAAATTATCGTTGATAAATTTTTATTTATTTCACGGACAACATGGGCAGTTGAATGTCTTCCTCAATGCTCGCTATTGGTTCTCGCCAATAGACAAACTGAGAATATTCATTAGCTGCCTCTAGAAGTGGGGGAAACAATTGGTCCACAAATGACGTCATGTTGGAATAACTATAAAGAAATTTGAATTTACTAGGAAGTCGGATTCATTTTTAGACAATGATAGTTTTGGATGATTGAGCTAGCCAATAACACTGTCAAGCTATTGCAAAAATGACTGAAGTCAGTGCTAGAAGTAGACAAATTATTAATCTCTGTATCTAATTAGTTATAAAAATCAGTAGAAGAATTATTTTAATTCAAAATAAAGAAAAGGTATATGAAAATAGCAAAGACTGACTAGTAGTAGCAATTTTACTACTGAACTGATATTAGCCTATAAGTTAAACGACTTTTTGTTAAGTCTAGTATGGCTATAATACAGAAATCGAAAACTTGGGGAACTTTTAGTATTCTTTTTTAGACTTAAATGGGCATATATTAATTAAGACAATTTAAAGTGAAAACTACGATTTAAAACTAGCTTGAATCCTTTTTAATGTAATATACATGCTATTATTATGTATTAGCTAGCATTCATTAAAGAAAATTATGTAAATTAAATTTGCGTACACGTCCATTCGTTTAAAAAGTCCTACCTCCAAAAAAAAAATTGAGGCAATGAATAATAAAAACGTCTTATTCTTCACGATAAATACCTCAATCAAAATCGTCACAAAGAAATTTATCAACGAGTTTGATTATTTAAAATAATCAAATATTTCCATGTTTATATACGTATGAACAATTCGTTATAACCATTAATAGAACTGTTACCAAAAATAAATAAATTACCCAATAGCCACCCGAACACACACAAACTCACACTAACAAATACGTGCGTTTGTTGTTCTCTAAAATAAATACAAGCATGCAACAAGTAAACTAAGCATGATAATCACAACCAAATGATTAGAAAACAAACACAACTAATTCTTACCATCGATAGAAGTCGATGTATGGAAGACATTTCATTTAAAACAAAACGTCGAAAAATAAAAATTTAACTAAGAGCAAAATTATAAATATATAAACAATCTTAAAAGTGCATAATTTAAATAACTATTAGTGAATAAATTATCTAACGACTAGATAGTTGACTTGATTGCTCTGAAATTGAATCTATACACAATTTGTTTAATTTATTTGAACGGAAATTTCTCCAGAACAATATTTTTCTAAAGGTGGAAACACATCATTGACAATCCCTGATTGGCCAGAGTAACTGTAAACAGTAATAAATCTACCTTTACAAAAACATACTCACCGAATGTTATACAAAAATTAAAACATACAACAATAAAGAATATACGTGTGTGCAATATGCATGCACAAATACTACACATGCGGTTTTGTTTTGTTTTCTCTGCATGTCAATTTTATTTAAATTTTATAATAAAAGATTGTAGAACACATGCATATCATCTAATTAAGCCATTGTACAACATATTCACCATTTTTTAAAAGTAGTTTTACAGCCCTATACCCTTATGTTCTGCCCACCCTAATATTATAGAAAAAATTAAAAATAGTCATCAAATACCACTTACCTAGACTGAAACGTTTGCGTCAATTCGTGTTTGAGTTCACCTTTGTGATTGATGGTGAATATTCGAACGATTGGAATCCCCACTGCTCGGTATGCCCAAACATCCTACCAAAATGAAAATATTTAATTTTTTAAACACAATGACAAACAATCACATCTTCATATATTTACATATAATTTAAAAACTAATAATTCCCAATTGCAGAAAGGATCAAGTGTTGATAAAGAGTCAGTTGTTTGATAGCTCATCAAGGATAAAGTTCGCATACACTTTTGATCTTTGATTGTTAGACAGTATGTTAGTATTTGATGAACCTTTCTGCAACCGGGTATCAATCTATTTGCAGGTAAAACGAAAACTTACATTAATTCGATTGCCGTATCCAGCGTAAAATGGATTAGAATCAACTGGAAACAATGCTTGAATATCACTCAAACATGAAATTTTAAATTGTTCTGGTTTCTTTTCGATAACTTCTCTATAATACAAAACAAAACGAACCATTAGTTAAGATTTTTTTACACATACTAAAACAATAAATTACCTATGGAATGCACTAATTAATGAAGTAGGATTTAACAGCAATGGACCATCTGGCAACGACAAATTTCCTTGTTTGATCGAACGTAAATATTCCCGTGTTACTCGGGCTTGTCCAATAGCACGCGCACTCAAATACAATAGCTTGTAGCCGTTATTCATGATCTTCGTGAATAATTGAGCTACGCCAGATTGAGCCCAGTCTTTCCCAACAATTGGTAAAATATGACCCAACACATCAGACCTAAAATTCAAAAAATGAAAATGAGTAAACATAACATATTTATGTCGAATAAAACGTACTTAGTAATAGTTCCATCAATATCAGATATGACAATTTTATCATCGTATTTCCAACGGTAAATATGGCACTTGCAACGTGTGGTACCTTGGTACGCTGTGGTAACACTGAACTCTACTTCGTTCATACCTTCATTTAGGTTCAATTGTATCTAATATGAAGAAGTGTTTAGTTACAAAATGTTCAATGAGATATAGAATAGAACTTACAATTTGTTCAGAGCTAAGACGAAGTGTTTTCCGGAACTTTTCACCATACATGGATTGGCTCATTTCCAAGGATAGATCTTTTTTGCTAACGACACTCTCATCCAGACCTTCAGATTCCAGTTGTTCGGGCGCAAATGAGATACTTGCTGCCTCAGGAATCACAACTAAAATTTAAAAATAAACTCTACTTCATAAAGTTACTTAAGAGAAACAAGTTTCTATTCATACTGATGGTGGTAGCACATATATTGTAGCAACTGAGATTTGTGTTTACACCAAATATTGCACATCAACCGAATATAGAGCAATTCGTTCCGTTTTTATTTAATTTATTTAAAAAGAAATTTCATTTGACTAATACATTTTGCTTTATTTTCTAATACTTATTATTAGATGATCAGATATATATATATATATATATATATATATATATATATATATATATATATATATATATATATATGGTTTAAGTTAACTAACCAGGTTCGATTACGGTAATATGAGTTTCCTCAGTTTTAGTTATGATTTCTTCTTTGATAATGACAATTTCTTCGGTTGGTGTGTTTGGACTGTCGTCCGATTTTTCTAGAACGGCTTCTTGAGTAGTTTCCGTTGAGGACGTATTACGATCACCTTTGCGTCTCCAACTCCACCAAGAGTAGCCACGAGCCTCAGGTTTCTGAATTTTATCTTGCAAATTTAGTGCTGGCATGTGCATTGAACATAATTGCTCTAATGTGGACTGTAACCAAAATTATAATTTTGGTTGCCATCTTTTAGGGAAATTTTATAAAATACTTTGTCACAATTTAATCATTTTTTGGAATAATAACCGGTTCATACGACACAAGCAGTATTCTTAACTGAGTTAGGATTTTAAATCAAACAGTGCAGACGTTTTGAATATAATAGTCATTACCTGTGGCAATTGGCGATGATAAACCAGCATACTAATAATAATCGGTGCAGCAGCTCTATAACTATAGTATTTATCAGTTATCCGAACGACTAGATCTGGTGATTCTAACAGTGAAGGATTGTTGCAGAGATCAGTGAATGATACAATATGTCGAATGAAGTTATCTTCATTGGGATGTTCAGTCCAGCCACACATTGACAATGAGATATCTTGCAAGCATCTAGTTACACTAAAACGATAAACAATACTTAAACACCTAAGCCAAAATTGTTTCACTCCTAAATAATACCTATCATGTTTATGATCATCATAATCAGAATCAATAGATTTGGCTCCTTCGATACTGTTTGGACTTTGTGGCAACGATGGACCATTTCCTGATTCACAATCATTGTCTGCATCTAAGTATTGCAATAAGTTAGATACTGATACAGGCCAACTTTTAGGAAAATAAATAGAGGAAAAAAGCTTAAAGCAAAAGCAAAACGATTCTTAAGATAATATTTGTGAAGATAAAATTTTTATTTTGTTCAATATTTATTTTAAATGAGTCATTTTATTGATTAACACGAAATATTCTTAAGCAGTTCGAAAACCAACACCAAATATGATTAATATAATTAGAATAACAGTATGAGAGATAAAGCAAATAAATCAGTTTGTTCCTAGAACCAAATAAAACTTCAACTGTGGAATTGAGAAGAACCTTGTATGTAATCATTATACTTATTGGCTAAATGAAATATTACGCAGTGCAAATGTAGCAACAATCTTGTTTTGTGTGTGATATGATAGATATTTCAAATATGAATAGGGTATAATAAGTATATGCTGTGTTTCTCAGTCAATTTGTGTATTCAATGTTATTGTTTGTGTATTCAATGTTATTGTTTGTGTATTCAGTTGACAATCGCTGTGTAACTTCAACTCAGGAATAAATATAAATTGAGAATAAAGCACAGCGAATGTGTTTCCACCATCAGTAATTACAATAGATATTTATATGTTAAGAGCCACCATGTATATAAAAATGAAAAGCCATATGGGAATCGTGTTCACTTATGTATCCCTGGCATAAATCACAATTTACTATCTTATAAAACATATTTATTAAACAATCATTTGTTATAATAAAAACAAAAATGGTGGCAGACATATCCATAAAATCACCATAAATGTTAATAATTTTGTTTTACGAATGTTGCACCAAAAATTAGAACGTTTCATAATATTTTAAGCCATCTTTCTCTTATTACCGTAAATTAAGTTACTATTACGAAAGTAAATACTATAAAAAGTGTTCCACTGTAAACAAATTTGGTATATATTGATTTTACGAACAAACTGAAATATGTATTTATATATATATATATATATATATAATATATATATATATATATATATATATATAAACATAAACGTGAATTGATAATTAAAAAAAAAACTAACCTGTGTGTCTTTCAGTTCGTGTATTAGGGAAATATAAAGCGGCAACCTCTGGGTCTAATTGCCCAGAGCTCAAGTCAGCTAAGTACATGCCCTCGGGTGAACCACTGTGCCTCATACGTTTATTTTGTTTCATAAAGGAGAACATGCCGCTCAGCATAGAATTACGTTCTGCCTGTTTAGCTACACACCACAAAGATACAACCCCCAAAAAATTTAGTGAATAGTTAGGTCACCAGAAATGTGTCTTGTGTAAAATACATGATGGACACAAATTATCTGAATACAACAGAAATTTTTAAATCAGTTTTTGCGGAATCCTTACCACTAGCGGATTTTCAAATCACTCTAAAACTAAAATGGAGAATTGCCAGAGTGACATTCTTAGAAAAAAAAATATATATATATATTGACATTAATGAAATATTTATTATTTGATACTGTTTTGCGTTTGTTAATTATATCTTATTAAACAGTAGGCAATGAACGAGTTGAAATCGTTTCGGATTTGATTTATGATTCTGCATCAGTTATGTTCAGATATTATGACACCATTTTTAGTGTTAACAAAAAAACACACACACACACACACACGTGTCTTGTAAGAAAATAAAGAGAATTCGTTGTGAAATTATAAATATTAACATATTTTCACTAAATTATTTCAGCACCAGTATTTAGTGTGTTTGTGATACCTGAACCTAATTAGATATGTGTATGATTGTAAAAGAATAAAGCGTATAGATATTAAAAGGAGCACCTACCTTCAGATTCGGGTAGAGCAGCTTCATGGATGCTCTGACTGATGTCGTTTGGATTGGGTGCGTTAGGCAACTGACCCCATGCCCAGCTCTGTCCAGCAGGCTGGTCATTGTCTTTCCGTTGGGATACTTCAAACTCAGTGTCTGACTGTACTGGAGTATTGGGACGACTATTGCGTTCACTGAGGACAACAATAACATGAAAACGCTTTTATAATAATAATAATAAATTGATATTTAAATCGCTAATATTGTTTCATTCAACACACCATATCTACAATTTCTTTGTAATTACTATTAGCTTTCTCGTTAGTAATATATGTATATATATATAAATATATATATATATATATATATATATATATATATATATATATATATATATAAACAAAAGTCAGTATAAATGTATTAGTTTATATTTGCAAAATATTATATTTAATGTTTGATCAATAGATGTGTGTGTGTTGTTTTTCTTCGACACTTACTCTATGATATAACCCACGCCGTACAAAAACAACAACAAACATACTTATTAAATAACTTTGCCAATAAATGCACGTGTTGTTTACTGCAAGTATAGATATTTTCTAATTTCTAAAGTATGTGGAATTCTTATTAAATTATTTGTATTTTGTAAATGATTCGCAACACAAATTTGATTTAATTGATAATTCGGTTATCAGTACTGTAATAGCTAATAATTGGATTGTAATGGTCAACATTTAAATTTCACACGATTAAATTAATGTTTATTATCTTATTAGACAATCATAGTTATAAAATAATGTCTTTTTTTCTTCATAGTAAAAGTTCGTCATCGCCAGCAATAGATTCAAAGTAATCTAAAAGTAATTTTCTCAAAATGTTAAACGGAAATAAATTATAATTTTAGATACAAGTAAGAAAACAAATGTAAAATTAATTTTTGTTCATTTATTTTTTCTAATGCAGAGTTTAGTCCACGAGGTCTAGAATAAAATTTTAATATTGCCAAAGTTTACCTGTTCGCAGTAAGTTCCGTGTCGCTGAAGAAAAGAAAATCTGGATCACGTCCAATCATGCGACTATTCATTGTCGAATCCGATCCAGAAATTAACTCATGCTCAGATTGGCTACTGCCCAAAGAACTTTTATCAGTAATCGATTCGCACATTTTCTCCTGCGCCTGACTTTCGGACAAATCAGCTTCTTTCGGTTCAGTCGTCACAGAAGTTTTCCTCTGTGTGTTCTTCTTTTTAATCATCGACTTCTTTCGACGTCGTTTCTTGCTACTACTGTTCTTAGTTTCTGATTCGATTTTCTCCGGTTCTTCAACTTTTGGAATGTCTAATAGTTTCGGAATTTCAACTTTATCCTCCTCCACCACTGGCGTGGTGTCTTTCGGTGTTTGATCCGCTTCCAAACTATCCATTTTAAAGATAGTTTCAGAGATTTCACTGTCTTGATTGAAGTCTTCATCGCTTTGTTTGTTAACACTTATGGAATCAGCTCGAGATATAGAGAGATCTTCATTCGAGTGTTCTCCTATTTCAAGGTTTATATTACCCAATCCAATTTGTCGGGTGACAAAGTCCCGTTTTTTCAAGGAATAGTCTTGCCCATGACTATCGGTATATCTACGTTTACTGTAATCATTAACTTGATTTTCCAATAGCGGCGGTTCATCGTTGTTGTATCCAAGGTCTATGCTTTTACGTCTTGGTTTACTTTCTGGCACATACAGTTTATCAAATTCGGAGACTGGAATGGGAGAAGTTGCTAAATGTTCAGGAATTTCTTCGGAATCTGGACTGAGTACTTCTTCTACGAAAAATGCTTCTCCGCTATCCCCTAGTTTCATGTGGATATCTTGCGGTTCGCCATTAATTTCAATGTCAACCTAATGTAGAGAATAATTGTCAACATTTCGATGTATTTTCATTTATTTGTATTTTATTGTATTTAACTGTAAGATTTGTTCGTTTCACTAATAACATCTACTGAATAGTGTTATGTTATGGCTTCCATTAGGTAATTGTTTAAA
>JADQWA010000423.1:37500-62500 GCA_018344505.1 Nebria ingens riversi
CGTGTCTTAAAAGCATCAAGTGTGGTGCGAGTTTTGTTTTGTACGCGGTTCACATATGTACAAATATTATTTACGCATCATTACGTGTTATAAATAAGCTGATTTTATTTAATTATTTATTTGCTATTCATTTGAAAACAACACAAATAAAAGATAAGTTTTGCTAAATGGTTTCTTGGCAAAAAATACTTGCGAATAAACTTGACATTGCTAGAGGTTTCACAACTTGTTCTCAGATAACCAAAACTAAATCAGTGCCAGTAAAACTATGAAAACAAATAAAGAACAACTATGAAATCACATTTCTGGAATAACAATTGTTGTTGAAACATATTAATGCTTTTTTGTTAATATTCTTAATGCAATTTGTAATTTCAGTGGAAATTTTTTCTATGTTCAATTACATTTAATAACTGCAGTTATAAAACGTGTCTATAATTTTGTATCATCTAGTAAAAAAAAAAACACCTTTAAAATTATCTTTGAATATGGCTTAGTTTATATATATATATATATATATATATATATATATATATATATATATATATATATATATTTATTTATTTTTCCAAGAATTATCTTTGACTAATTTCATTAGAATTGACGTAAAAATAATCTATATATATATATATATCTGATAGATATGAAACAGAATGATTGAATATTTATAAATTGATCAAAAATGCTACATTTGATCTTTAATAACATACGATACAAAATCATACGAGTAATTATCAAAATAATTAAATATATCTATTTAATTTTATCGGAAATTGTTGACGATATTAGAAATAATATTAGTGTGTAATGACGTCACATAATATTGTGAGGAAGTTAAACATAAGGTCAATATAGGTGAAAATTATATATCAATACTTAATGAGCGAAAAATAAAAAATCCTACACTACATTTGAAATCCAAATAACTGGTTTAAAAACCATACTTAAAATAAGTGATTTTACATATATAGAAAGAACATAATTTCAAACTATGAATAGCGAATTTTAAATATATGACATATGTAATAAAGATGATTAAAAATACGTTAACTATGCTTAAAATAAGTATAGTTTTTTCAGCATCATTCGTCTGAGAGCTGAATATTAAAAATTTCCCAAATTTAGATTATAGAGAAGCTTAAAAAAAAAAGAATGTTTTAGAATATCATATAAACAAAATTAGCCGCAATTAAAAATATTGTAAACTAATATTAGTTTAATAAGAAATATTTAAAATAGTGACTTTGAACTTGAACGTAAAAAACCGAACTAAAAACCAAATGTTAGTTTTTGTTATCTTGGAAAAGTAGGTTATTGTAACAGATTGTGATCAAAATTATTAAATTGATAGACCTTCCATGAAAATACTGTTAGAAAATAAACTCACTTGAACCTATCTTTTAATAAATAAGAAACCTAATAACATCTAATGCTACAATTACGCTATAAATATAATATTTGAAATACATAATGGATTCACGGTATTAAATCATATCGCAAAATAAATAAAGATAGCAACCACCACAATAACACAAATAAAATATTGATATAAAGAATCCGGTCTGGTGATTGATTCATATCCGGTTTATCAAATATATAATGTAGATTATCTTATAAAACTAGGGGCTATTCAGCAAAGTCAAGGTTATTTGATAAAAATGCAACGAAAGCTCAAACATTCATTGAACTTTATTTTATTCGATGCAACATTTTATAACTTTAGAACAAATTGGTTTGATGTATCACACTGGTATTTATTTAATTGACTAACTCTATATGTAGAGTTATGGATTATATTTCCTGTATTTCCTTTAGCTATAGTGTATAATTATTTGCGAAATTCAATTAAACAAGTGACCTTTGTTAACGCACAGATACTTAACCTGTGACCATGTGTGGCACAGGTGATATATAAAACACGTAGACGATCAGTTTACAAAGCACATGTGGATAGCAACGTGATATTGACCAAAATAAATAAATCAGGTATTTCATTGAACTCTCAAGGCAGTATTGATTTTTTTAAAACATGATCGTTTTATCAATACAATTATAATCAATGTTTAAATAGATGTTATACATATATAACAAAATTTCTAATATGTATTCCAAAATACTAATTCATATATATATATATATATATATATATATATATATATATATATATATATATATATATATATATATATATATATATTTATTTATATATATATATATATATATATATATATATATATCATATATATATATATATATATAATCAATAAAACGAAAGACCATTGAATAAATATACAAATGATAGAATAGATTAATAATATTAATCTTTAACATAATTATGATTTAAATTTGCAAATTTTAAATAATTATATAATTTAGAAATTATGTTATTAAATCTTAATTTTTCTTCCAACGATTTTTTTTTTTTAACGGTGTAAAGAAACATTTATTTCCTGAATATAATATTAAAACCGTAAAAAACTAAAAACGCGTATATAATAAATAACAACCTGGACCAACAGCTAATTACTACTAAATCTGAGTTAATTTCAAGATGCTACAAATAAGTTCTCCAAATAACATAAAGACTGTTGTTAAAAAGCGTATAAATTTAAAATGATACAAAACGCGAGTTAGAAATAATTTATTTAATTGTTTGTGTTATTTGATCTATTAGATTCATAATAAATAAAATATTAATAACATATTATGCTACCTACAAACTATCAAACAATAATAATCGTGCAAAATCAAATATAGTTCATTGATCTTAAATATGAATGCAAACGGAACATGAAATTATTAACAAAAACTATTTAACAAAAAACAAACTAACCTACTTTTTTGCACCTGGTTTCCGGGCTAAGATAACACAATAAATACCGTCCGATCACTATAACGTTCACACACAAACTGACATTATGTCACAACAGCGCAAAGACACAACGCGAAACCCAACAAAACGCGGTGTGCCACTAAAAAGTGAAAGAGCGCCTAGACACGCGTGTTTTTCCAAAAATCTGATTGGTCAGCGTAATGACGTACGACACCGTAACAATACTGATTGGTCAACGTCGTGACACGCCACCAAAATTATTGGAAGTTCAGTTCAACTGCTTGCGGCGCTTTGATTTTAAAAGGTGCGAATACTCTTCGCGTAAACAAAACTTGAGTCAAGGTTTGTTTTCATAGATAAGAGACAACATGTTATAAATGCGATTATTTTTTTTGGTGAGACACGTGTGGCAACAACAATAACCGCAATAATACTTGACACTGTGACAAACATTTCTCAAACTGCTCTATTTCTTTCTACGCTCCTATATCGCTTATTAGATACGTACAGAAACGGCCATTTTTTTTTTAGGCCTAAATATGGTCAATTTATTTTATAGTTCTCAATTTTAGTTATAACTTTAGTTTTATGGTTTATTAGAAGCTGAATTAATTAGTACTGCTGATATTTTGTGTATAACAAATTCAAAAAACAGGTTTAGAAAATCAAATTCCAAACTATTATCAATTTGAAGTCAAAAAATATATTAAAAATAGCTACTTTCTAAAATGATTCATTGAGTAATGTTTATAATTTATTGTCGTTGATATGTTTTTCCATATGAGTTATGATATTTAATAAGTAATGTCATAAGATAGCAACAATAATAATTATTATCCAAAGTGTATAAACTTTAATCTTTGTATCATAGATTCGTTTTTTTTTTTTCGATCAATCACATATAATGAATGAGTAATCGCACTTTATGTAATATATTCATACATTTGCGTGTACTAAATATTTTAAAATAGTGTACAATAATCAATAAAGCCTCAAGTTGTTTACTCAAAGCGATTCTATCCTATAAATGTTCAAATATCGACCAAATAATCTAGAATATATACTGAAGTTTTTAAATAATCTTTGTTGAAAATATCTCTTTTATATGGCATATATTGTTAAAAACATTTATATTTCCGGAAAACCAAACAAAGCGTCGAGATTGTTTAAAAAACAAAACATTTATGATGAATCAAAATATGATTACACATTTGTGTACTAACTTAAGCATTACATTCGAATCAATTATTTCTCCACATATAAAAATAATCCATAACAATGGGTATATGTGTTGCCTTTAGCAACCGAAAACATGCGATTTATACAAGGCGTGGTTCTTAAAATGTCTAGAATGTTTAAAAATTTATTTTTTCATCAAATATAACCGTTATTAATCATTTAGGTAAACTACATTCGTGTTACAGTAAAATAAACAAAAAAATATATATTATTTAATATATGCAATATTTCCAGTACTTGTATTTACAAGTTTGTGTTATAATTATAGGAACACCGAAAAAATTGAGCAACACATTCATCTATTCGTTTTGTAATTTAATATGATTTCTTTGTTTAAAATCGCGCATCTGAACTATTGTTAGTAAAATGATAACGTTGCTGCAATAGTATCCATGGTTTACAGGTAAATTTCTATAAACCCTTTGTCATGTTTCGTGATAAAAAATTCTATAGTGACGATTGAAGTTTGAACTTTTGTTATACTCAAGCTACGTCAATGACAATAAAATAAATACATGTATCGAGAAAAATTATATCACAATCGATTTTATGTAAATGTTTAAAATAAAATAATATTACTGCAGACAATGAGGGAAAATTCGATAAAATTTAGCGAGGTATCACGGTATTCTCTATTGAGCTACAACCTAATAATTTATTCCTTATATGTACCATCCCTTAAATTTACTTTTTAAATCTTTTTAATAATCTTATAAAGAATACTACTAGAAAAATTTGGAATTGTCAGCAAATTTACCACCTGTTCATCAATTTGTTTAATAATTAAAACGTTATTTTTAAGTATTGCATCTATAAATATCTACCCATATATATTAAGTATCACTATTAATAGATTATACACATTTATATATAAAAGCTCATAAATAAAAATCAATTCACAACCCTCTTGCTGATATTGATTAAACAATGAAACCGGTTTTTTGTCATAAATAACCAACTTATTGGAAACTAAATACCATATAAATAATACACAATATATAAAACATCAATTAGTACTCACTTTACGTAGAATCACACTAAATTTTGACGAAAAATCGACAATTTTTCTCTTGGAAATCACAGTATAAACTATTCTGACAGTTGAACAAATGATACTGATATCAACTTCATGTTAGTCACTTTTAATACAAGGTCAAAACACAATTACCAACTTCTAAAAGAAGAGTTTTCAAATTAGTTGATCAGAAAATATGTTCAAATCTACTTAATTCATTATGTATGTATTATTAATTTTTATTATTTAAACTATCTTGTCGGATAAATAACAATATAATAAATATATAGATGCACACTGTAAAGTAAAGCGGGTTATTGTTCACTTTCAAACATTTAAATATGCGGAATAGCGCAAGTGTGGGCGTGGCCTATATATATGTCATTCAAACATCTAAATTTTTTATCAAAATTCGAATACTAATAAAAGTAACTGTAAAATAAAAGCGTCAATTTATTTATGTTTAGAGGAACAAATGTTATTATAAATAAAATGTGTACAATATCATTTTTTTTTTTGATAAAGTTAAATAAATCGCAGTTATATTTATGAGTATGATTTTAATCAACTGGAATATTAACAATAGGTGAAGATCGGTCTTTTTTAGAATTTTTACTTTTAACTTTCCCTGTCTTTTCGCGTTTCTTCGATGATGATGAACTATTGGAATTGGATGCAGAATCAGCTGGTGAGGAGGTATTTGAATTATCTTGAAGCAAATCTCTTAAGGTAGCCGTGTCAATGTCGTCATCGCCCTCCACATCTACATTCACCAATTCCGAGCCTTCTGTATCACATATCACAGCAGTACGTAAAGCACGACGCTTCTCATCCGAATGTAAATTGCATCGTAACGATCGTGAACAAATTTTTTTCGTATGTTCAGACACAACACCGCAGAATTTCGTTAGCAAATTTTTCTTTTCCTCTTCATTCATAGTGTCATACGACATTGATGAAATGTCAGCCGCGGTGTTGATTTCGCCATTCTTTTTGGGACTATTTTTCGATTTTTTCACTCGATTATTATTGGTTTTCTTCTTTTTCCGCTTATCACCTGAATTCCAATCCGAATCATCTTCGTTATCACTTGCCATTCCACCATACAAAGTCTCTCTTTCTTTATTGTTATTCACCAACATACGACTCGCATTTCGTGACCGCTTTCTTCCCATTCCCATGCATGTTTCCAAATGCGGAGCAAATCTGGATGCTACCACTGCTCGATTACAAATCGGACAAGTACAATCGAGGGATTTTTTTATTGTTTGTTGGCGAAACAATTCTCCGTCGGTGGTACTAGTAACAAGATATTCTTCATCGTTGTATGTTTCTTCTTCCGTATCTGTTGTACCGATTTTAACACCACGATGAATTTCGAATATTACCTCTAACGCTAATTCATCGATCATAATATCGAAGAACTTCTCCGTAGCGTCTTTCAATTCGGCTGGATTGCCACATAATGCTTTGAAATCTTTTTCGATATCATCGAATTTCTTTTCAATATCATCTTCATCCATTTATGAATGAATACAACAATTATGTTATTGGCTTTGGTGTAGCTTAACCTCTTATTTGACAAAGTATTTCAAGGTGCAAAAATAAATACTTATCTTATTTAGTTTGCGGTAGATTACCCATATTTTGTTTAAAAAATGCGAAAATTGTTAACATATAATGTATATTATTATTTACCAATTTTCAATCTGATGAAATACTTGAACAAAAGTAATGAATTGACCTTCTCTGATGGTATTGACATTTAAATGTACCAAGACCCGCTAAGTCAAAAATATATTTTATAAATAAACTCAAACAAACATTTGTTAATCATTTTATAGATAATTAATTAATATCTAAGCTCAAATTAACGTAATAGGGTAATAATTAATTATATTTTTGAACTATAAATAATTCCATAACTTTCTACATTATACTACATAAACGTAGCGTAAACATTTATGAAAATTAACAATAGATTTGTAGATTTTTCATAAGTTTAGAATACGTTTTGACTAATGCATCCAGTGGAATCTAGAGCCATGTTTCGCAGGCGGACGTGGATAATCATCTGGAAGATATGGAGTAGCATCCGGATAAATAGCTGGACCTTCAACTTCCGGCTTTGGTCGTTTCGAATCATGGACTTTAATTCGGCTAAAATATCCGTACGGTGGTCTTTCGATACCAATATTATCGAAAACGCATTGGTCATATACCGCTTGTGTTTTGCGACATCTAAAATACGTTTCGTAAGTTTTTTGTTTTTTATAAAACAGCATATAAAAGCTTACGGAGTTAAGTCGAAATCGCCACTAGATTTATCAACACAAGTCGCATACTGCGAAAACTCAGAGCTGCAAGTCTTTTTTAGAGTTCTAAAAAAATTCATAGCGCAACTTGTCACTGCTTTTCCTTCGTTTATACATTTTCGCGGATCTTTTAACTCTAGACGACATAGCATAAATTCCTATACATTTAAATAAAGAATAGTTTAAACGAGAATATATGGAAATTATGTAATTAACCTTACATTATTTTCAAATTCACAAGCTTTTCCCACATGAAACGCACTAGCTCGAAGAGAAGCGCCTGATAAATTAACTTCTTGAACTGTTAGTTCTTCATCAGTTGGCAAAGTAATATCTTCGGATACAACCATTTTAATATTCTACAAAATTAGAAAATTTTGACAGCTTCCAACGAGCTTGTCGTTCTTCTCGCATTTGGAACGACCTCTTTAGATTGTTTTACTGCGCATGATTATCAATCTTTAATTTTGTTAAATTTAAAAAGTACAGGGAAATACATATCCTAATATGTTGAAAAACTTTCCGCTTTTTCCTCTATAAAATTTAAATTAACAAATCAATAGAACAAATCTCGTGCTCAACTGTAGAATCATATCGATTGAAATATGTATTTCGCCGAATACTAATCTAAATCAATCTATTTATAAAAGTAAATGCTCACAATTAACGTCATAGAAATTTATATTAATAGTGTTTATTAATTAATTAACAAGCATCCTGCTCAACAGGCATAAATGTTAAATAAGTCGAATAATGTAAAATAACATTTTATTGATAAATTACTAGGTGATAAGGCACTGATTACAGATATCTAACATAAATTACTACAAATTCAACATTATATTGGAAGCTTAGTTTTACATTTCGCAGTCTTATACATGTTTAAACTATACGAAAAAATCGTTTCTGAACTATCACCATTTTAACATAACTTGTTGAGCGATCAACTGAAAGCAAATGCAATTTATTTCATTGTTAACTGGAATATATGACAACAACAGATAAACTGACGCGGAAAACAAACAACGAAATATATAAAAAATAATAAACAAGGATACAGAAAATAACAACCCTAAACAGTGAACTAAAACAAATGAAAAATAACAGATCACAGAATAACCTAAATAAAAACTTTTGTAATCACGTACCGTAAAACATGTTTAGTTTTTGTCTTTGTTAATTATTCGTTTCAATTATGTCAATGACGAGTAATTTACTTTTTTTAACAGATTTGAAATTAATTTTCTACTCATCTTTGACATGAAATACAGTTAATCTCGAAAAAAAATATATATGATTTTTAACAGATCTGCTCATTTTTTAATTGACGTTAAAAAACAGAGTACTATGCGATTAATTGTAGATTAAATTTAAAATTGACAAGTTTTAATTTTAATTCGAGATTCGCTGTAAATAATCGAATTCCATTTCGCTTATAAAGTGACACAGTACTTTTTATATCCAGCTTAACAATGTCAATATTATTTAAAATTTCTGAATATTGTAATTATGTATTTATAGGTTTAAAATTAATTGAATGGTATTCAGAGTATTTGAAGTAATTTTGACTAGAGTCGTCTTCAATTGACCTTTTTAGAAATAATTTTCCATTAGGTTAAACACATTTGTAAAAATCATCAATTTCAGTAACATATACGTTAAAGCTTTTCATAGAGCTTTGCGTCACATAATATGCAATAAATAATATTTGATAGATACAATAGTACAAGTACATCTAATAGCACAAATGGAATTGCGAAATTCAGTTATTTACAATTTTTGTTTGTACATTTAATAATTCCAACAATTTTGAATGTTGAGTTGTATAAAAAGGCAGTACCAAGCAGGTGTTTTTTTTTTAATTTTTATCAAAAGCGATCTAAGTTTACGACTATTATTATTGTGGTTCATTCAAGTTTTAAATGTAATAATCGAACTAAAAAACATCATGTGTTATTAATATATTCTACAGTTGTAGCAATCATATCATAAAACAACATTCCGCATTAAAATCAAAAGCGAACATCCCTATGAAAGATTTCATTTAACCTAAAATTTTATTATAAAAATCGTTACTATTATGTACACAATTTATTACTTTTATTAAGAACAACAGCCCGAAATTTTGAAATGTTTTTCATATTTGAAATACTTCTTTATGAAACTCATATTTCAACTAAATTGAACCTTCAACTTGTTTCAATCATAAACATTCAATAAATAAAACAGGATTTTAAAATAGTATTCAGAGAATCTTTTATAGAAGCCAGTTAGGATTACTGTTTCTTTCAACCAGTCTTGATAACTTCCTACAATCTAGATTTGTACGTAAATATTCCGAAATTATCATAATTTTCTTTCGTTACCCAATACAGATAGTGAAATCATTTAAGAATAGTAATTTTGGCTTTAGTTATATTATTTACACTTCCTATTTGTATTTCGTCAATGTTTACTTATCCGAATGATTAAATTACTCTAGATGACGATGTTTAAATATAAATAAGTATTTCAAATACAATACAAGTCTGTTTGACACGCAATAGTAATAGATTCAAGAAGCAAACCAACCGCTAGTCCCATTATTTATTCATTTTTCTTATCAACAATCTCAGCAATCACTGGTTGCGGTGGTTCGAGTGTTGCTTCAACTTCCATTGGTTCTGGCACGATTGTTTCAAGGCGCAATGGCTCATTAAGGGTTTCGGAATTTTTCCGTGACTGATCACTGGATTTTTCTTCCAACTCGAAGTCGGATTCGGAATCTCGTTCTGAACTGGACGTGCTCTCGGCGGAATCTTTTTTTTTGAGAGGTGTGCGCATTAAATCGAATTCTAGTTTCGGTGCTTTTGGTCGTAGTTTACGTGATGGATTAAAGGTGAAACAGTAACAACAACGATATGCGACGTATTCGAATTCTTCGCGTAGCGCCATACCTTTACATTAAATCAAAACTAATCAGTTACCTAAAAACAATACTAAACCAATTCACTAATCTAGTCAAGTAAAACATTCAAAAACAATTACAAAAGAAATTATTTGTTGTTTATTAAATATGTATAAATATTCACTGATTTCCGGAAGGATGAACTTACCATTATGAGATTGACAATTTTTGCAAATTAATGCGAATCTATTGCTGGGTCCATCACCCACTAGATACTCCACCATTTTGTCTAAAACGGAGCGATCTCTGGGTAGAATCTCACGAGGTAAAGGTAGAGGAGTTGCCATTCCTGGTGCTCCTCGAGTTACACTCATTGCTGCACCTTGTTGACCATTTGTATTTGGTCCGGTGCGCACTGGTGTACTAAAGGCAGTTGATTGAGGTAGCACTGCAATTAAATCATGAAACAATGATTACTTGTGTTTGTAATCATAAAACAAGATATGAATCATGATGGCTTAAAGTCGAAATTCCCGCAGTGCGGTCGTCGTTTAGGTACCAATAAAAAGATTTACCTCTGTTAGATGGTCCTTCTATTGTTTTCGGCGGTAAATTTGAAGTAATAGTTCTTGCACTAGAAACATTTCTCGCCCTCAAAGTCGTTGAAATTGCTACATTTGTACCACTACCAGACGCATTAGGTTTGAATGGAGTTATATCGTATGTCGATGGGCTTTTTTTTAGTTGATCCGGAGCGAATTTCTCCAATATAGTTTTCGCTACCTTATACGTTTCCGTATCCATGACCTGATCGAGTAGTTTTTTCTTTTCCATCCGTAAAACTTTGAGTTTGTTTTCATTGCGGGAGATTTTTCGTCGATAGTACCACGTTAACAATCGTTTCACACCCCAAATACTAAAATAGACATTATAGGTTTTCTATACTGTTTCCCGTTAGGACTTTAAAATGTGTACTTACATAAATGGCACTAGAAGTAGTGGTGTTATGTAGAATAGTTGATCATAATATGTAGCAGGGAAGAAATAAAAATAAAAAATAACTGCTACTAATATGTAAATACCAGCTGACACAAGTATAAAGTGTCCTACAATTTTTCGTTGCTCTACTTCTGTACTCAATCTAAATTTTTCTATCGACTTAATATCAGTATCTATTTTTTCTAACTGATCAAGTGCGCTTTTCTTTTTCTACAAATTTCAATTAAAATTAATATATTATATTTAAACCCCGTGATGTAATTAGTGCTTTCAAAAATGAACTTTACTAAAATCGAAATTCTTTTTGTTTGTTAAACAAATATCATCTATATTCATATTGAATTAATATGTTTTGCTTTTACTTTAATAAATGAATAGTTTAGTAGCAAAAATACTTTGATGACATCAACACATTTTATTGTTACCCTACGCGATAATTAATCAAATCACATTTATATTTGGACATATCGATAACATATCAATACAAGTTATTTGCTTTGATAGTTTTCCCAAAAATATATTCGAAAAATATGAGTCATGATATTGGTAAATCGGTATTTGTGGCGTATTTCCATAGTTACCAGATGGATAAAAGATTGTTTAACGATAACCACGGTTACGAGTGCTCGCACAATTTAAAAATATACATAACAGAAGGAAAATAGAACATATTTAGATTCAGACCTATACGTTTCAAGTGCAAAATTTCATCTAAATTTAAAGTAACAAATCAATGTTTAACATTTACCGTAATTTCTTAATGATTATTTTCGCAATTAATTAATAGCACAAATGAATAGTCTTTCTATTTGTTTGTAACATATTGTTCATAAAAAAATGTTCACCAAAAAAATGGTGATAACTACTGAATGACAATGATAATTTTGAAATAAATTACACATACATAATCAACTATACAATGGAAATTATACATAAAATAATTAAACTTGCTCTAAATATTATATAATTCTTTAAATTCAAAAGAAAATTGGGTAAAACTAATTTTGACAGTTAGTAATATGGATAAGAATATAAAAATGACTTACACGAAATCTTCCAATTATAGCTCCCATTTTTATTTACAATTGCCGTTATCTTTAATTAGACTTCGTGAAATATCTATATTCGATTAACATCTGCTATTAATAATTTTTTAAACACTTAACCTATCTTTCGTCCGGTAGTTGGATGATGGATGGATGAATGAAGTCACGACGGAAGTAAACTTATGGTAGGTATTAGAAGTGTCTGCATTTATAATGAGTTTATACATAAATTTAAATGAATTATCACGCTACCAAACGAAGTTTGAATAACCTCTAAATATAATCTACGCGGCAGCCATGTTTGCTGACTGGCAACTGCAACCTGGCAACGCAATACGCAACCACTAAACCGCACTAAACGTCCCGTTATCTTTATACATAGTACTCAACGTTGGCAACTAAAATTCAATCTTGAGTCCGGCGTGTTAAGTGTTTACACTCGACTTTCTGTTCTAAGTAACCCCAGCGGTAATATTATAAAATATATTGATAAATTGTAACAGATATACTGCATTATAAATGAAAACAATAAAATTAAGTAACAAATGATATAAATAATACTATATTTTATATAAAAAAATATAATGTATCCATACAATTCGACAAATGATACATATAACATATTTACATCAATAATATTCAACATGAACCAACTTGATAATATACACATGAATCAAATTGCTACTCTTAGTATCTATGACTAGCTGATTGTACAGCAAGTAATGGTTTGCAATGAGGTAGACACTGTTTCTCCAATCCGTACGCTACCGGAATGATGTAAAACAATAATAATATTTATAATTAATAACTCTTGGTTTCTTGTTCATTTATGCCTATTTCATAACGGAATATAAGCTGCAAACTGTGTTCAACGTATTTGTACACACAAATACGAAATACATATTGCTTCTTTTCGAAATGAATTGCTTCGAACTGAACACAGTATAGTTTATTTATTTCAATTTAACATGGTTTCTTTTTTAAGGTAGTTTGTACTTTGCGTCTGTAGCTTATAATGTAGTGATGGGCTTTAGGAAATATTTCATTTTATGTGTAGCGGCAATTTCATTCCCCCCGTTATTTTTATAATAAAAAAGCTGCGTAATTCAAATGAAAGAACTGTGTTCACACATGGCAGTCAAAGTACTCTGGTTGGCATTTTATTTGGTTTACTATTATTTTGGTTAGAGACAAGCTCAAAATACTGGGTTCTATTTCTACAATTACGACCATAATACACTATAGTATCCTGCTTTGTATTAATTCCACGTGTTGTCTATTGAATGTGTGCAAACTATAAATTATTTTTTGCTGGGACGACAAATAACTATATTTATTCATAAAACCCTAAAGTAACTGGGAAAACTATACGTTAGTATTTTTACCAAATATATTAACGAACAAAAAATCATATCAAGACTTATAATAATTTACTTGAGACTATTTAATTAATCTATCGATAACAAACCAAATATGTTTGTTCTCCAACAAAAAACAGTTAAGTATTGCACGTACTCTATTGTTTGTTTGCCTAAACACACCCATCACTACTATAATGTTAATCTTTAAAATAATAATATTTATATAAATTTTGATATTAAAAACATTTAAATATATAGATATATATATATATATAAAAAAAAAAACGAATATTTCAACACTTCATATAAATTATGATATAATAATAAACAAGTACTATATGCTTCTTTAGACGATTTAAAAAAAGTTTATAATATAATAAGAAAATATACTTACACTTTCTTAATAAATAGCACCAAATATTGTAACTGCCCTTTCCCTTAGATCTCTCTTTTTGGGACACAGCGGTTAAACATCAAAATATTGTCTCAATAAATACATACCTCTTAGATATGATCATAGCAAAATATCATCGATTTAGTTGCCGCTGTTACAAAAAGATCAATGAACAGTTGACTGTGTCAAGACGGGGGTTCCTGTTGTTTGAACACCTGACTAAAACCGGGCAGTGGCAAATTATTCTCGTCATCCGTTAGCTGGTTGCCACTTTCGCCAATCAGTCGCAATAAATCACTATCCATCATATCACTGGGTAACAGTTGTTGACTCTGCAATTCCAAATCGCTCTCGACTTCAATAAGCCCCGCACTCGTCCCAACCACTTCATGTGAAACTATCCCTTGTTCCAGTTCACTTTTGATTACATCCAACTCGCTCAACAGTTCCGAATCAGACGGTAACTGAGTTTGCGGTAGTAAATCTGATTCGGAACCGCCATGCGTTATGAACGGTAAGGGTTCCGGTTCGGAGCACAACATTGGACTCAGTTCAGTAAAACTACGCGAGAATAATAGATTTTGAACGCCGGGTAGCTCTTCTAATTTTATCTCATTCTTATCATCTGAATAATCTAAAATACTCTCGACTTCTAATTGTGATATTTCTTGTTTCACCTCACTGTAACTTGGTTCTGCTGATAAATCAGACACTTCGAATAAAGGTGCAACGCTCGTTGCATCTGTGGATGTCGAATCTAGCTCAGTGTAATTTCTCGAATGTGATTTCTTAATATGTCGCACTAAGTGATCTTTTCTACCGAATCGTTGCGGACAAAATTGGCATAGGAAATTCCGTGAGCCTGTATGAACAACCAAATGGCGGCGTACATCTTTTCGTGTGAAGAATTTTCGATCGCAATAATCACAAGTGAACTTTTTTTCGTTTGGATTTTTCACGGTTCGACTGCCCGCGTGAATTTTCAGATGATACATAATATCCGCTTTTGTTTCGAATACTTTCGAGCAGATTTTACACTCAAGACTTCCCTCTTCTGCCGAATGCAGTGCTAAATGTTTGCGGTAACTCATAACCGATGTGTACTCTTTTTTGCAGTTGTTTTTTTCGCATGCATACACTTTTTTGCTGGGACTGTGCACTTTGATGTGATTTTTCAGGTGGTCTTTTCGATGGAACGTCCGTTCACAGACCGTGCAACTGAACGGTTTTCGATCGGAATGTATGAGCACATGGCGCACAAGTTTGAACTTGGAACTGAACGTTTTTTTACAGTGCTCGCATTTAAACGGTGTACTGCCCGAATGGACTATTTGATGCGATGTTAATTTAGCGGACGTTTGGAAGTTTTTGTTACATATAGAGCAGATGTGTGGTTTTTTTGGTGTCTGTGAACTAAGCGGTGGTTTCTTATTGCGTTTCGGTGCGATTTTGACTAAAGTGGAACTAGGTTTTGTTGTTTTAGGAGTCTGAAGACCAGAGGGTCCAGGTAAACTTAACTCATCAATAACGATACTAGATTTATGTGATGTAGACGCTTGTAAACTTAACTCTTGAACAATACTGGTAGATTTTTGCGGACTGGTAACTTGCTTAAAGAATGCTTCAGGAGCTGGTAGTGGATTTGTAAAATTATCGACAAGTAAAGGCACATTAGATGAAGAATTATCAGATTCCGATGTAGTGGTGTCGATCAGTAGTTGTTTCTCGAGGTCTTCCAACGTGTGAAGACTCAGCGATGGTCCAGGATTAGCGATCGGAAGCTGCGGTTCCAGGTGGCCCTGCTCGACGAAAATGCCTAATGACGGAATGCTTTGCAAGATCGTCATGGTTGGCGATTGTACTACGTCCGGTGGTTCTTCGGTTTGATCGTAAGATGTTGACGACGCGGTTCCAGTCAAAGGTACACCATGTGCTACCTTATCGATTGGAAATTTGTCGCCTGGTGTTCCCATGGCGATGACAGTTCGGCCAACATCATCTACAATTCAATTATTTCATTAAAGAATTGCACAAGAAATCAACGATTCTTAATTTATCTATCTTAGGGCTTCTTCATACAAATTCACATTCAAGGATTTAAAACGTAGGTAGCTTACTCTGCAAATCTATGAATTGAATACTATTGGTTCTGTTGTAATAAGATTATGATAAAAATTTAGTACTTAGACTAGGAATGTGACTTTCGTCGAAGAGAAAATTTTAACTAGGTAACATTGAGGATGTTATAATTAAAATATATAAGACTGAAAAACCAGTTATGTAAAAACGTCTTAATATAATATAATAAAAGAAATAATATAATGTGTAAAGGGTTTCTGTAACTGTTTAGCGATTATTTTGCCTGAAGGTACCTATGCGTATGTTGACGTAAATAAGAAAAGACTGTTCTGTTGACTGTAATTTCAAAACAAAGACATGAAGGCTGCCATTCACTTTTTCAATGTGCAAATAAGATTCGTATGAAATGAAAGTTCCCGAATATGAAAGTTTGAACTTTAAGATGGTTTAAATATGAATATATTCCAGTATTTTGTGTAAATATTTTGTAATACAGTAAAATGTCACAATCACTGTGTGCTGTCACATCTGTACTTACAATAATGATGTTGGATTGTCCGTCGTCTCCCAAACACGAACAACTGCAACTAGAATCTTCATTAAAGCTGTCGCGAATGTTTTTTTCGAACAGAGTTATCCATTTCACACAAATGTACACTGTTTATTACGTGCTAACCAAAACAAATAACACCACACCTGCATCAATGTACAATGACTGATACACACAACATACGGTTTGATTACATATTGTTAAACGTTTGCTAGTTTCTTGGTTATAACTTACGATTTAATTTAAGACAGGTAGGATAATGTTTTAATAACACGCAATTAAGTAAACAGAAACGTCACTGTGAACACGGCCATATTGAAAATTTCTTTCAAATTATTTGACCTTGATGCGTTACTGCTCAAGGCCGAGTGGAAATCAGAGCTTTCCAAACAACTAAACAGATGATCAATCTACAGGGCCGGGCTTATATCTAGTCAAACTAGGAAATATGAGACATTCACACCATCACTTTGAAAATCGTTGCTTAAAATGTTTAGATCTGATCTACTTCAATCCGAGCCTGGAACACTGCCACAATACCGGAACTAGCGGAGGAGCTTTCAAATTCCACACTCATATCAATCAATCAATCATAAAAGAATTTCTTTTTAAAAAAGTCTTGCTTTATTTATTAAATAGAAAAAAGATCTTGCATGTTATTATTGTGTGCATAATACTGATAAATACAGCTGTTGATCGAAAAGTGATCAGTAAAAATGTGTATGTTAAAATAAAATTGTATATCCCAAAAAAATATAGGTTGGTGGTAGTCCAAATGTGAACCAATAAATATATTTGTTTGAGGCCCACTCAACTTCATTTTTTATTAGAATGCGAAATCATTTCAACTAGTCATTATTATTTTATTTTTAAATTTAGTCAGTATAGGTTTACGAGATATTTAAAAGAATTTAGTCACCAATGACATCATTTGTACATAATTACTTCAAAATATAAAGGAATTATGAAGTTTATTGTTTTAAATATCTTACGACATTTGTTATGATAAATATTAATGAATAGTAAAAATGAATTTTAAGTTTAGTGAGCCTTTGTTCAACGAGAATCACACACAAGAAATTTAGACTAGAAAGTTTGCTTAGGTTGGTAACCATGTTGCGACTAGAACTCCCCGACTAGAACACTAACCTAACATTCATCGAATACCTGATTTAAGTTCCCTAAGTGCACTTGCAGTGATAATACCATGATTATGGTTATAACTGTTAAATGGTGCACTATACGTCATATTACTTTTGACCGCTAACATTTTCTTCCGGGACTTCTCTTTGGCTACCAACTCGGACGGAGACTGTTTACGGATGTCCTGGTTCCGAAAATCTCCGATCGAATTTCGATGTGGTTGTATGTGTCGCGGGACAATTCCTTGAAACACGATATTACTTCGTGGCGCGGGTGTTGGTAATTTCGATTCCGATTTTACTGATATGGACGATAATTTTGGTCGTGGGTCCAAGTAGCGCATTTTTGCCTCGGATTGAATTCTGTTTGATTTCTCTCTCGTTGCATGGGTCGATTTAAAGTTTTTATCGTAGACTATTTCGCGCACTGGCATCGGGGACGTTCGCACTTTTATGAGATCCGGTTTTCGAAGTTCGATCGGATGCTTTGTTGACACGGATTTTTTAAAGGGACTTTTATTACTTTTCGGTATACTGTGGTGTGACATCAGTTCATACAATTTATTTCTATAATCATCAATAGATAACCGCACGTCGTCGTTTAGAGGAGGCACTACGTTTTTATCCAATGTTAATTCTGAACCTCTATTACGATAGCTGCAATTAACAACATTTTCTATTTTATTGCTTATATAATATAGCAATGCAGTGACGTCATAATTAAATTGCTCAATAGTACTATTGCGCACGTATTAATTGTTTTGTACTTACGCAGACATGTATCTGTGTTCTAATGCTTGTTCGGCGTTCAGTCTTTTATTCGGGTTAAAAATAAGCAATTTATTTATCAAATTTAAGGCATCTTCGGAGCAATCTTCACCAAGTATTTGCGGTAATGTTGACTTCGGTCCATTGGGGGAATTCTTGATCATTGATGTGCCAATCCCGGAACATACACTAGCGATATCTATAATTTTATAAAAATCATAAAACAACATTATTTCTAAGTAAACATTAATAATCATCACCTTCTGAAGATGGTGTCGGTATGGTTTGCATTATTTTTTCTACTTGATTCACTGTAGAAGTGCCAGGAAATATAGGTTTACCAGCAAGCATTTCTCCCAATATACAACCCAAACTCCACATATCGATTCCTTTGGTATATCTATATAAATATCACTTGTTAACAAACAAAAGTCTTATACTTCCACCACGGCAACAAGGTTATATTATAAACTGAAATCGATTTAAATTTTTACACACATTTCGATTAGATTTCAAAATAACTTATATTGAAACTTGCTTGTTAATGACCTAAGTAAACAGTTTAAAAGTTAGTTTCAAAAAAAATATTCTGCGTTAGCGTGTTGGTCACTAATCGATTTCTTGCCAATGTTAATAATGATTACAAAAAATCATATACAACAAAAGAAAGAAAAAAACGCTATTAATAAATCATGTAATTTGACGTCATACATGTCGTATATCACTTGCACAAAAACGTATACATAACTAATAGATTATTTACATATGATAGTCACGGAAGTGTTGTAATTTGATTCAAAAATAAATTGGTAAACAAATAAATTTAGGAGTACCTTCTACTTGCAATGAGAATTTCTGGTGCTCGATACCACCGTGTCGCCACGTAATCCGTTAATGTTGGATCACAATCGGAACTGATACCGGATCCTTCCAAGTTTTGCGTTAATGATCTTGCTAGTCCAAAGTCAGCAATTTTACACCGACAATGCTGGTCCAAAAGCACATTACTTGGTTTTTGGTCCCGGTGAATTACGTTACCGGAATGTATGTAACGCGTCGCGTTAAATAGTTGGTACATTATGAAGCGTCGATGGCAGTCTTTTAAAATATTACCACGCTTGATAACAACGTGCAAATCGGTATCCATGTATTCGAAACCCAGATAGATGTCTCTGTTGTTAGCCGCCCTAAATTAATAAAATTATTGTCATTTCTATAATTACTATTCGATTTTTCTAAATTATAATTTAAATAATCAGACTTTTAATTTAGTGTATATTTAACTACAAAAGTATTGATAATTTTTACATATTAAATAATATTTATTCTACTATATTGAAAATAAAATTGTGAGATGGAGTAGCTTAAAAATTATAAGGAATATTCCTTATGTTAATTAAGTTATTAACTTTTGACAATGTAGAATAAATATTTTCTGATGTCTATTGTGTCGGTGTTCAAGAATTTTTTTAATGTCAGGATGACCTCACATACATAAATTGTCCTCATTTCGTCAATATTAAGGCTATCAAGAAATAATGTATTTATAACAAAATTCTTATTTAGCAGGGCTTGATTGATGTATGTGAAACCAAGCATTATTATATTTATAATTCAACGATATTGAAACTGAAATAACAATTTGTTTTCGATAGTGATAAAGAAATGATATACACAAAAACGCTTATATTTTTTATTCCAAGTGAAAAAGTTCTTGAAAATAATTGATCAATCCATGAATAGAAATGGAATATACAAAAGAACTATGTCAAACCAATAACGGGAACAGTTAATCAAACACAATACGTCATTCCATACATACATACATACAAGACACATACTATATGGCTATTTGACGGATGGTCACGAGGTATTTGGGTCAGCGTAAAAAAAAACGTACTAAACACATTGAGAAGAATTTCAAGAATCAATGTTGTTTTGATTACGCATTCCGGCAAGTCTGGTTAATTATTAGACTATGCAATTGATAAATAATCATATTCCTCCACCAAACTGTAAACTACGACCGCCTTATAAAAACAAACATTGGCAACCTACATTGCGTGTGTGATTCGCGTGTTACTGATTTGATAGTAACTTTGAAAATTGCACGAATTGTTCGGAAAACACGCGACATTCATTTCTCGGAGGATACATTTATTTTTATTCAATTTTATTAAGGAGAAAGAGCATCATCATTTATAGAATTTCACAAAAAAAAAAGTTATAAATGTGCCTAAATTATTAAAACAAATCAATAACAAAAAAATATTACCAAGTAAATAAATTAATTAATGGTTTAATAAATAAATATTGAGATTTAAAATGAAATACGCGGTTCACACAAAAATAAATATTACATCAAATCGTTACACATATATCAACTTAACAATGGACTCAATAGTGCTTCCGAATCCGGAATCATAAAACGACCTGTCGGATATATTTCTTGTATGTTTATACAAATCGCAATACGATTTATTATTAGTTTTATTTAACTCTTAACCCAAGAGGTCAATGAATCTTTAAGACATGTCAGTTAATGATTACGAAATCGTTCTATAACACGCGAATTATTATTCAAATATCAGTAGTATTTCCTGAATACTAATTATTTTGCATTTATATCTATATAAATAAAATACTATTAAATATTAGGATGTCATATTAATTTATATGAGAGTATTATATTTATGCCCGTTTCAATCTGTGAGTTATTATTTTCTCGATTAAGAATATTTCATTAAAGTATCTTATGCTTAGAATTATTTTATCAAATCGACGTACTTAAAATAATGAGAATATTACAATGAATCATCATTGTGTTTTATGCTTTTGGAAAACTACATCCCATACACTCTATACATTATAATAACCACATTTATGATAACCTTGGCAAAAGCCTAACACAACACGGAATATAGAAATTATGAAACAAAAATGCATAAGTAATTGTTCTATAAAAAATTTATAAATTATATATTTCTGAAAATTAATATTAAATGGGCAGGGTAATAACGAAAGTTTTTTAGTTCAATGTCAAAGTTGAAATTGATTATTCTTCATTTAGTAATAAATAAATATTAATTTGTTTAAAACTTAAGTGAATTGTGATTCAAAATATTTGTTATTATATATCTTGAGAAAAATTATTTTATAGAACAGATAAAATATTAAAATTGGCGCATATGAAATTTGTTACTGAAAAAAATACTTAATTTATTTTAGAAATAAAGGCACTCAGCAACAATCAGTCATAAAATGAAAATTGTATTTATCTTTTAAATCGGGATGACATAAAATATAATAATAATATTAAGCGATGGTAATAATATATATATTACTTTGTAAAAAATCAAGATAAAAACTCACCGGTGAATGCTGTGTAGCTGAATAATATTAGGATGATTCCTAAATGACTGTAAGAACATGATCTCCCTAAAAGTCCTTTGAGAATCTGTTTGATTCCGAAACGCATCAAATATCTTTTTAACAGCCACTGTTTCCCCAGTTTTCTTATCAATCGCTTTCCATACGATGCCGTAAGCGCCCTTTCCTAAACGCTTTTTAATATCAAAACGTTTCATAATGTGATCGTCGATTTCCGACATTTTATCTTGTGATTTCTGCGTCATTTTGATATCCGTTTGTATTGAATGGAAAATGAACGTGAAATAATAATAAAAAGTAACACAATTTTAATTTGTTTCCCCGGCACGTAAACCTGTGATAATGTACACTGCTATTTTCTCCGTCTAATAAATTATTCACCCACAGCTGTCACAGCTAAATAAAAGAATATCGAAATAAAATATTCAAAACGAAACGTGCGAATCTTTGGTTAAATACACCCCGCGGAATATGGGCTAAGTGTTGGGGTAATATAAAAGCGTGTAAATTGTGTGCGAATAAAAATCGGTCTAGTCAGTACTTTTGTTTAACCATCGATCGACTATATAAAAAAATATAAATGTCACAAACACTTTGTTTACATCTTGATATTTGACATTCACCTGTTGTCATGGTGACAGGATGTCATTTGTAGTAGGGAAATTATTATATATCTGAAGAAACAGTTGGCGATACTTGTTAGTTGGTACCAAACAATATCAGTGTTGCTAACTAAAGGATATATCTCCACAAAAATAATCAAAAGCCTAGTTTACATGAGGAAACATTTAGCGTACCATTGCAAATTTAAGGATGAAGCCCAAATTAAGTACCGCTGACAATTTGAGCTATTGAGAATTCGAACTCTTGTTAATTTTAAAATAAATTTGCCTATTTCTAACCTCACGCAATTTAATAGAACACGCGAGAGTGCATATGTGTATTTTTATGACCAAAAAGTGACTGAAACATTAAATAAATACGAAATCATATAATCTATAACGGATTTTCTTGTTTGCGATTGTAACTACTGCATAAAATAACAAAGTTAAATATGTCGGCTAATAAAGATGTGATTAACATTGACGTCGCAAATTTCGTCCCTGCTAAAGGAGTAAAACGCAGGAATTCAACTGAAGAAACTTCCATGGACGTTGAAACACACCATGGAATTCAGGGAAAATCTAAAAATAGACCCACTAAAGCAAAACGATACAAATCAAAGTCGGAATCTGAGACGAAGGTAGAAATGAGAAAAATCTCAGTGCCCTCGCATAGATTTTCACCATTAAAAGAAAATTGGTTAAAAATTTTTACACCTATTGTCGAACATCTCCAATTACACGTACGTTTCAATTTACAAACACGTAACATTGAGATTAAACTCGCTCCAGACACGGAAGACATTGCTAATTTACAAAAGGCCGCCGATTTTGTGAAAGCTTTCATTTGTGGTTTCGAAGTTGATGACGCGCTCGCATTGTTGCGTTTGGATGATTTATTTGTTGAAACTTTCGAGATAAAAGATATTAAAACATTAAAAGGTGATCATATGTCGCGCGCAATCGGACGATTAGCTGGCAAAGGTGGCCGAACGAAATTTACGATTGAAAACGTCACGAAAACCAGAATTGTACTAGCTGATAGTAAAATCCATATTCTGGGTAGTTTCCAAAATATTCAACTGGCACGCAGGGCTATTTGTAATTTGGTTTTGGGCTCACCACCGTCCAAAGTTTATGGACAACTCAGGAATGTCGCAAGTCGTATATCAGAACGATTGTAATATAAACTTAAATAGGGAACTGATTGAAAACAATTCGGGTTTTTGGGTTATTTATGTTTTACTTTGTACAAAACAGATACAACAAATATATAAATTAAAATTGATTACTGCTTTATTTTCAACCAATTCCTCCAAGTCTCTTGCAGCTTATCTCAGAAATAGCATCATTTTTAACAAATGCTGCAAGAGGCTTAGTATTTGCATGCAATATATTTAGAAAGATCTGACCTTAGAGTAATATTTGGTATTTGTATGATCGTCGAACTCTGGTAAGTAACAGCCTGCCGTCATAACTGAGCGAGGCGAACGTCCAGGGCTCCGCTGGTGACCATTCTACGCAATAAACACTGTCTTCATGCTCACACCATTGTAAGGGCCCATCTGGTATTCTAAACACACACAAAAAACAATTCACAATATACATATTGCTGCCCAACAAGATGATGATGATTTCTTACATTTGTTTCCCTTCACTGCCATCTACATTTTCACAATCATTAATAGTTTCATCTGCAATCTCTGAGCTGACACTAGAAGCGCTGGATAGTAGAACACGAGAATCAGAACTGGCTGTCAATAATAGTTGATCATGAAATGGATTGATTCGAACACACCAAATCCTAAATTAATTCGTTATGCATTAGATGCAATAAAAACGCTTTCATTATTGTAATTACCAATGAGAATGATCAGATCTTGAATAAACAGGTTGGGTGGGATGTCTAAAGTCCCAGATTTTAACAAAACCATCATCACCGCATGTAGCTAAATGGTACTGTTTATTAAGATTAAAATCCAGATCTCGGACAAGTTGTCCGTGTGCTGCATCGATATGCCATGCTAAAGAACCAGCGCGGATATCATATGCTTTTATATGAGTCTCAGTTGCGGTTGCGAACTAAATACAATCATTTTATTTTACCATGGAGATTAACCATTGTTAATAAAAACGTTTGTTTAACAATATATAGCGCCATGGAATCGTTAATGTAAACAATGAATATTTTAACTCGTTTCATAAAGAAAACTTACCTGGTTGCAATTCTGATGCGGATTCCATTTGCCAGTGGTAAATTTCGGATTATTTTTCCCATCCAAAGATATATTTGTAATAGGTTTCGCTTCCAAATCACTTGTATCCCATAGAACTACTTGATTCTCCGTCACTGACATTAACTTGCTTGCATCATTTGGAT
>JADQWA010000423.1:65000-327856 GCA_018344505.1 Nebria ingens riversi
ATGTCAATATTTTATTTGAGAGGAAACACATTTTTAAGAGAACAAATCTCAGACAAACATGCGTGTATCTGCTCCTTGTTAGCTGAACTTTTTTATGAGGAACGAAATTCTATACATTTTTGGTCCGAATTTTCAGTTAATTTCTACTTTTATCCAGTTTTTACTCATAAACTAAATAACGTATCAAAAATGTATTCTAAAAATCTTAGAATATTTTATATAAGTATGTTAAAGACTTTCGAAAATAGAAAAACTTAATTTTGAATTTTAATAACAAAATTCAAATAGCGAAGTCTCGATTTACCATGTCGTTGCGTTATAGCCATTTTCTCCTTGCCACTTTAATCAAAATGGGTGTCTTGATCTAAAGTTAACCTCAAGTGATAATTTGAAATGCTATTAGTTAAAGCATTGACTTGTTAATCAAGACTTGCTGTTTACCATAAAAATGTAGTGGAAGAACACCTTTCTTTCTAATTTAATTATTTAGTTTTCAAACTTTTATAAGTTACTTTTAAATAACTTTAGTTTAAAATACAAACATCGAAATATATTTGATTTGTTGTAATAAATTTGAGGTGAAACAATAATTTTGCATAAGCAGTATGCGCACTAAAATAAAGTTAAAATCTTTAGAATTATGAGTTTTATAATTAAAATATTGATAATAAAACAAGTGCTAAATGTGTGTGTGTGTGTGTGTGTGCCACAAATATATCTTCATGCCCAGTATTAATTTATAATATATAATACTATATTTTTCACTACACAGCATTTATAAAAAGTTTCATATTATTTTCAATATATTTATAAAAATCAGCAGTTTTACAAACACTGCAACAACAAAATTACTCTTTGTTTTTACCTGTTATGTTTCACGCTTATTACAATAAATATTAATAATATAGATATGTTGAAGTTAAAAAATAAATACAAATGTCATCTACAATTTCATGTCTTATGTCCCCATGCGTCAATATATTTATAATTAAAATCCTAAATAAATATTATATTCGTGTAAACTTAATTATAAAATAACAGATATTATTTTATTTATAGCTCAGGAGCAGTAGTAATTTTGCAATCCATTTTAGTGGTTTTGAAAATTACTAACAAAGATATTGGTTTGATTTTTAATGTTTAATTAGGATTTAAATAAACTAGTTTATAGATATAGGTGAATATAGTGCCGCATGAGGTTTTAAAAGAGACTCTTAATCATAATAATATTTAGATTTCTTGATACAGTCTTACGCGCCCCAAATTCACTATTTAACAATATAAATAACTTTCTATCTCTTCAAAATAAATATAGTAGTATAAAAAAGTTCCAAAATAGAGTCCCAATTTTTAGCGAGCTAGTCCCAAAAACAATGTTTAAATTAATCGTTTTGTCTTCGTAGTTTAAACGATAAGAAAACCGAAGTATTACCTACAAATCATTGCTGTACAACGACCGGTACTTCACCCAGTTGGTCCTGTTGATGGTACGACATAATCATACCATTGTCTTGTTCAATGTATGTCTCGTGTACCAAGTCAGGGGTGTTACCTACCGGGGAATCTTCACCTTGGTTCAGCCTACCTCGACCACGAGGTTCTTTGTGTTCCGGCGGCGGAACGATGGGTATTGCGGCAGTTCGTCGCTTTGGAGGGATTCGTGGAACTAATTGCTGGTTTTGAGTTGAGTAGTATGTGATACCACCTTGTGGTTGGTATAGTTCTGCCGTTGGAGGAGCTGGGTTCTATCAAAAAACAAATATTATTTTTATTAAATATATATATATATATATATATATATATCATATATATATATATATATTTCATTTAAAAATCATCTTGGGTTATTTAATTTCAACATACCACAGGCACAGGAGTAAACTGTTGATGTGGAAAGTTGTTGTAGTTCGGAGGTGGTGGAAACTGCGGTGGCGGTGCAGCATAGTTGATCAATTGCGGCGGCGGCGGTTGTTGCGGTAAAAACGCTGCTGGAGCTACGCCTGGTTGTAGAAAAGCAGGCGGAGCCTGAGGATACGGTTGGGCAAACTGCGGCGGAGGACCTTGGATAATGGGAGGTGCACCATTGGTACTTGGAACCTGATGAGATAACGCTCCTATTGTCTGATTAGTCGGTGCTACCGTAATCATCTGTTGCGTATTGTTCGTAGGCACCTGTGAGTGTATGGATGGATTTGGATGTGGAAGGAGGCCTTGTTGATTTGGTGGCGGAGGATTCTGTTGACCAAATTCTACAAAAATAATAATAAGCAAAACATAATAAAAATGACGCAATGAGATTATCCTTGATAAATAATCTGGTTACTTGTCCATTAAAACAGTTGACTATTTATCTATAAATGAATGTAAAGTATTAATAAGAAACATACCTGGTGGATAGTAACCAGAGTGTTGGCCGAATGTAGGTGGCGCTGTTTCTGGTAAGGATCTCTGTCGCAATGAACTGTACCGTTTGGAACCTCGTTGTTCCCCTTGTAAACGTGGTGGTACACTGGTTTGCCGCTGCCCAACTCTCCTGTTATCTCCGCCGCCTCTATTACTACTATTGTAGTTTGCATCTTGCACGTTCATATTAGACATATCTTTGTCGAGTTCTTGCATTTCTCGTTGTTGCTGGCTCATCGATTTATTCGTGAAATTCTGACTCACAATGTAATCTGAATATTCGTCGTCTTGAGCCTGTTGATTCTTTTGATTTCGATTACGGTTTGAATCCGATCCTCGACCTCCGCTGCTTCTAAAACCTGCATAAATATACATTAAGACATATTTTATATACGTAGATTTGTCTTAGTAGTAAATAGTAATCACAGAAGGATCCAATTGGACCCGTTTGCCTTTTTATGAATTATAAACAATTATTTATATTTAGAACTCACCTCTACTTCTAGTGATTCCTCTAGAACTGTTATTCAACGGTCCACGAGGTGATTCATCTTGTCTCAATTTTGGACCATTTCTTCCACCTCGACCGCCAATCTCTCTTCGTTGCTGTTGTGGTCGCGGAGGGCCTCGTTGTTCCCCATTCTCTTGAGATGATTCTGGTTTCCCTAGCGGAGCATTTGTTGCCGGCGCAGACTCACTAATATGTTTCTGCTCTTCTAGTTGCTGTTGTTCTTCTACTTCTTCATTTTGATGTACAGGTTTCTCACTGTTAATATTCGATTCAACTGGTTCATCAGGCAAAATGCTGTTGTCTGAACATTCGGAAGATTTTGAGTGGTTTCGAGTGCCACCTAGCGGCGGAAACTCTTCTTGCTTCGTACGAGCGCGTGTTTTCCGTGGATTTGGTTTCACTACTACGTTTGTTGGTTTACCATATGCTTCTTCATCTTCCCAATTACGTGTGTATTTGTTTGGACCACGACTAAATAATATTTAAGAATTCATGAGTATAGAAAAATGTAAATTCTATATTAAGAATATTTACTAACCCATATCTGCGTCGTCTTCTCGCACGTGGTGGTCCTTCTTCGTTCCTGATATCATAGCCGTAGATTGCAATTAATTCAGATCTCGATTTCGGCGCTTGCTCTGTATCATTAAACCGGTCATGGTTCCATTTACTCGCTTCTTTTTCTGACCAAACTTTCTTCTTGGCTGCTGCGTCTTTATCTTTATCCCGTTCTTCTTCAGGATTTTCAACTTCTTCCCCACTATATTTTAAATATTAATTATGAGTAAATATATATCTTCACATAAAATCTATTAGATTAGAGCATTCGCTGTAATATGAAAAATAATATTCTTACGCTTCTTCAACGGCAGTCCTATCATCGTGCTCATAGAACGTTCCTCGCTTTGGAATATACTGTGGATTTCTCTTGTCTTCATCGTCATCTACTTTTCGATTCGGAGCTTCTTCTTGTCCATCGCCTTCCTCTCGTTCAAGTACAACACTAGCATCATCAGTTTCTTCTCCTGAATGATCACTGCAACCACTATTTGATTTCTCACTATGCAAATCATCTACATTCTCTTCCGTCTGATCAGGTGATACACTATCGGCGGCTTCTGTTGATTCGTTTGCTGGCACATCAGATGCTTTACTCGTCTCAGTAACCTAACATAAATATACTAAATGAACAGTGGAAATCTTTCAATAGATGCTAATTTGTACAGATTACTCTAATAAATGCTAACGGCATAATTAATTAGTTTAATAGTCTTATCTAAATAGGATTTTGTGTAAATATAAACATAATAGAAATCATTTTCACATTACAAAAATTGCGTATTTATCATTTTATTTTTATTGATTTACGCGTCACAGCATATGTTTTTTTTGGTAAGCTAACCCTTTCGTAGAAAGTTGTAAGAGTTTCTTGAGTAAGAGTTTTTTTTTTCCTGTACGCGTGTCATTTTTGTTTCAAGATGTTACGTTGTAATAATAATGAATTAACATTCGCTATGTTATTAACTATTTTATAATAATAACCTTTTTAATATTAATACAATGTATTTTAAAATTTATTATCCGCATTGAAATATTAACCTACAAAGCGACCTATTGATCTCAAAAATGTCAATCTCTAAAGAAACTAAAAGCAGTTCTACTGCACGAATAAGATCAACATCGGACTTTCGACCCAAATTAAACAATGTATATTATCAATAAAATAAGTTCTTAATAGCAAGGAAGCCTAACCTACTAATATATCAACGGAGAATCTTTTTCATATTATTTATATAGTATAAACTTACCTCTTCCTCTTTGAGCATTGATAAATTACTTGCAGGAGTTTCTTCATCCATTTTCTAGTATTAAGATGAAAATACTTGATAATAGATTCGATTATCTCACGTATTTCTACAAATAGTAGAACACTGAACTGTGCGTAGAACACTCGTACGTCATAACGCCTGACAGTTCATCCGTACAGTATACTTTCGGTATGGTTACTGCCATCTTTCAAACAAATAAGAAAGGAAAATAACAGTAACAAATGTAAAAAAGAACCGCCTCACTTCCGGTGTATTTCGACTTTATATTATTAATTTACTTATATATTCCTCATTTATCTTGTAATTAAACTGAATTATAATACTAGAAATATCTTATTATATAAAAAAATCACACAAAGTTAAATATATTTGCTAAAAACAAATATGTTTATCAACACCGGAAACAACAATTTCATATCGGACAAAAGCGTATTATTTGGAATATGATAACATGTATGCACCAAATAGGGATATTTATAAATATATACCGGATCTAATTTTTTTATTGTGGCTATAATTTAAAAATAATCATAATACGTTTTATTATCCAAAATCCCGATTCATTATATCCCAAATAACGTCTAAATGCATACGTTCTTGTATATGTAATTGAATTTAGTTGTTTGTATAGAAGAGGTTTCGCGATACCATGACCGTTATAATATAGGGGAAAAGTATTGATTATTTCGTTATATTTACAAACAAGTCAGTCATTTCATTACACAAATATGTGCAATGGGCCTGTTTCAAAAACTCGCTCTGTTCTTGGGCATGAAAAAGAAAGAAGTTAATGTTTTGGTAATTGGATTAAATAATAGTGGCAAATCTACAGTGATAAATCATTTCAAACATGAAGAAGAACGAGCTAATGAAATTGTACCAACAGTCGGTTTCAATGTCGAGAAATTTCAAAGTGAGTAATCTTGACGCACTGAATACATCGGATACGAATTGGCCAAGCGTATAAAAATAATTTAAATATGAATAAGTAGGTGGCCTTCGATATTCTGCACCGCCAGGTTTCATAGAATTTATAAATCCGCTTATAAATCACATCTAATTTCCATAAGAACAATTACCGATTATCTATATATTGCTAAATGATCCAAGGTCATCGATTAAATTTATTATATTTAAGTAACTGACTAAAAGCATCTTTAAAATATGCAATTTGCCAATCTGATATAATCACCAGAGGCTACTTAAGTCTAGGGGCTTTCCAATTTAGAGAGAAACTAAATTACTTACATTCTGTGATCCGTTACCTATTTTGACAACCGTCGGCCTTGAAACTGATTCCACATATTTTGAATTTCAGGTCAAAACTTGGGCTTCACAGCTTTTGATATGTCTGGGCATGGTAGATACCGTGACCTATGGGAGCATTACTATAAAGATTGTCACGGAATAATTTTCGTCATCGACAGCAGCGACCGTTTACGTTTGGTCGTGGTCAAAGAAGAATTGAGTTTACTATTACAGCATCCTGATATTTGCAGCAAACGATTGCCAATATTGTTCTTTGCAAACAAAATGGACTGCAAAGATGCGTTGAGCAGCGTGAAAATAGCTGCTGCACTTGGTTTGGACAAAATTATGGATAAACCCTGGCATATTTGCGCAAGCAACGCTCTAACGGGAGAAGGTTTGCAAGAAGGAGTGGAATGGTTAACGCAACAAATACGTGATATGATCAGTGTAAAGAAATAACTTTTGCACCAATAGGGTTGAGGCAATTCAACATTTGTCACATGTCGACAAGGTGTCCAAGGATGTTTGGCTAATAAATCATATTTCATCTCATACCTTTTTCAGTAGAACGCCGTAGTCGTTTCTTCATTTGAATTATCCCGAAAGTATCCATCTTGTTTATCTAAACCGCACTTAATTATTGTGTTTTATTCCAAAATCAGTTACTATTTAATTTTATTGGGTTAGTTTGGTACGCGCATGCGCCAAAGTGTGAACAAATCTAATTGGCCTATGTGTCTTTGTTTACGGTGTGTTGCGTGACCTTTGAACGTATGCCACGAAATGTTGATTCATCATGATTAGTCATACCATATTGTGACGACAGATTGTTTGTCATTCGAAAGTGTATCGCAACTGTAAATGTGACTCAACTACAAATGAGTTCAGTGTCAATGATTACCCAAAACACGTTGGCCCCTTCCTGATCAGTTTATGCCTGACCCAAATTGTGTATGCATACAAATGCTAAGGTGCTGCAAATGAAAATGACTACAGCAATTATTGATTGCACATAAAACCTCGTTTGTGTCATAAGCTCGCTCGTTGCAACAATATTGTATCATGGAGGAAACTCATCCAATTTATATAGTGTGTGGCTAATCATGAACCATTTTCATTCGTCTCCGTCTTGACAAAAGTCACGATCTGTTTTCTGGATACTTCTTACCTGTAAGGAACTACTAAATGACCCAGCTAGCAGATTGTGATTTCGTGATACTGTTGGGAATTGTACTTAATTTTCGCCACAACCACGGGAAACTAGTTTCCATGTTGCACCTGCCTTGCTGATTTATCCTAAACTCTATTTCTCTATTTCCGCATGACGTATGCTCCTTTGCTTCTGAGCGCTGAGCCAACTGAAACTTAATTAATTTCTTCAAACTATCAGATAGCATAGGACATTTTATTACAATTGAGATCCAACCCAGAAGCAAAAGAACGTACTTCAGATCAATTGTGAAGATATATGCAGACTTGCGGACATCGGTTACGGCAGGGGTTTGGTTTTTTAAAGGAATCTCCAATTGAGGAATTACGAATTGATAACGTGACGGCAGCACATACGCGGTTATTGATCTAGTCGAGGCATTTTGTGATAACACCAAATGTTATTGATGCTGGTATTCATTTTCCTATTACGTCGTTAGGTGCCGTGGCACTTATGCCCAGTTGCAGAACGAGTTGTTAACCATTGACAAACCGTCAGTTCGTTAGGGATAAAGTTCATATTAACTTTTGTGCGTTAGTGAAACTGTTAAGACAGTTAATGGTTTGGTAATGTTTGACGAACTTTTATGCAACTAGGGATTAGTGTTAATTTTCATTACTGCCACTATGGTTGTTGGTGCAGTTAAATATACTCGTCACTTTTCCGAAGCTCGGTTTTAAATCCAAACCATAGTGGTACAAATAGACATACTCAAATAAAATTAGACTGATCGAAAATATATTAGGATGCCAATCTCAAAACTATAATGATTAGTATCGTAGTTTGTATATATATATATATATATATATATATATATATATATATATATATATATATATATATATATATATATATATATATATATATATATATATATATATATATATATATATATATATATATATAATAATATACTATAAAGTCCGTCCATTTATCTAAAAGGAATGTGAAATAAATAAAGTTGTCTATTGATACAAAGATATACGTATGTTTTATTGAGATGAGATACAATTCCACATATTTACTAGTATCCTCTTATTCCTATCACATTGTCTTTGTAAAGTAGGTATAATATATTATATATTTAACATTGGATATCAACAATAGCGATCATACGTAATAATGTGACATAATTAAATTAAAATTAATTAACTAAAACATTCAAATGATGTCTCACCTGGTATTAAATGTGTTCAAAATTAAAGCGAATGATAACTATAAACCGATTATAAATATCAATGCATTTAAAAACATAAAAATTACTCCTCTAGCGATGAAGTCAATGAGTCTGATTGCTATTTATAACAACTGTTGAATATGTGTCTCACACCTCCAGGAAAACAATCAATACAACATCACACTCTTACACCTTGAATCAAATCAAACGACGCGATATTTATTTACAATACTCTATATTAAATTTAAACTAAGGGTCAGTTGAGTTCCAGATATCTATAACCTAATTAAAATTCATACGAAAACATCAAATGCCATTTTGTTTAGATTTAGTTTAATTTTGTAAAAGATAATAAATAATATTACTTGTACTTTAAGGCTACAATCAGACATTAACAACATTCTAGTTAAGGGAATAATATATTTGAATAATTAAACTTTTTTATTCTCTAAGGAGACTTACACAAAAAAATTGAATAATGCCACAAAATTAACATCATGATATCTGAAGATATTCGTTGGCATTGGAACTGCACGTTTCATTAACAGTGTTTGGATTTTCGGTGACGTATTTGGTTAAAGTTTCCACATAAGTACTATGCAATTGATAGCGCGACACATCGGCACTAGCATTGTTTATTTCGGTGAGCGACTTGATGCGAATCGATGGTTTCTTCTCGGAATCATGGTCCAAAGGTGCACTAGTTTGAGTTTCTACTGGTGCAACAGCTGTTCTTGGAATGTTTGTAGTGGTGTTATTAGCGGATGAGGTCGAAGGCGATGAAATATCATGTTGAGTAATCACGGACGATGCGACTTCTGGTGTTTGAAATTCTTGTACGGTAAGCAGTCCAACACTTTGTTGATGGAATTGTGAGAGCATCACTATTTGTGATGAATTTTGGGCTGTGGTTCCTTGTTGATTGGTATTCGTTTGGATAATGGTTGATTCGTGTATGCGCTCACATACTTGTTCAGATACTTGTTGATTTACATTTGTAGGCATTATCAACTGTGTTGAGTTAGTTGTAGTAGGTAAACAATTATTTGTAACTTTTGATTGTTTGCTATACGTTCGTAATATGTTTGGCTTATTTGGAATGGTCGTTTGTCCAGAATTGTGCTGGTTGGGATTTCTAGGCATTACTAGATGTGAAGTACTTGTAGTTAAAGGCAAAAGATTCGTTATACCAGTTATATGTTGAATCCCATATGTTTGAACAGCGTTTGGTTCATTTAGAGTATCTAATTGTCTAGATGTATACTGGTTGTAATTTGTAGTCAATACAGGTTCTGTTTGGTTCACTCTAGTCTGAACTTGTGGTTGACTAGTTATAAAATGATTGCCATTCGCTTGATTCATATTCGAATGCATCCGTCCAGCAGTCTCGTCCTTTGACGGTCTTCCTCTTTTACAAATGCCCATGACCGGTAAAGAATCAGTTGAGCCAGTTTTATGTTGTTTATCATACATTTGATTTACGTGCGGCCTATTTAGATTGACCATCTGTCCAGTGATCTGCTGGTTAGGATTTCTCGGAATGTCTAAACTTGTCAAAGTCGCCATGTCAGGCAAATGATGAGTTGACATTTGTGACATATCAGTTATATTTGCTACCGCTCCATACATTTGCTGGTTGGGATTTGCAGACATTATAACACTGGCTGAATTCGCTGTACTAGTAGGCAACAGGTTAGATGACTGACCAGTTACATGACTACCATACGCTTGGGTCACATTTGGCTCGCTTCTAAAAGCGACCTGTCCAGGATGTTGCTGGTTAAAATTTATGAACGTTGAATTTGTTGTGGTTGATGGATTAGAATTTAGAGATTCCATACGTTTTGCAGTCATTAGCGTTAGTATACGGTTTTGCATTAATGCTGAAAAATTGGAGTGCTGCAGTTTACCAATGATATTATTATTGGCATTTGATTGAAGTACACCTGAATCATTGCTAGTTGCAATTTTACTAGAAGTTTGCTGGTTGGGAGTTGCTTTAGATATCATATCAACTGGTGGAATTGATGAAAAATTAGGTACAACCACTGATTGATCACGCTGGTTGGCAATCGGTTGTACTATGTTTGGTTTGCTTAGAATAGGCCGCGGTCTCAATTGTTGTTGTTGGCTGGATTTTGGAACCATTAGTAATTTTGTCACAGTAGGCGCTCCACTAGTTGGAATTTGTGTTGCATGTGTGGTTTTGATGCAATTTGACCCATTAGAATTAGAAGGCCTTGGTTTCATAGGATATTGTGTAGCGACCGAATTACTATTCGGCTTTGTCAATATATTTTGATCACTATTTGGTTCATTAACATTAGGCAGAGGAGTTTGTGGGTTGGAATTTATTTTTGGTAATCTTAGTAATATTGGCTTTTGTGCCTGACCAAAACGACTCGTTGAGGGTTGTGATTTGTCAATAATACGATGCTGATGGTACTGAGTTGCATTACTTGATGACTGTATTGTGGACGTTTGTTGACGAGCATTAGATTGACTTGGTTGAGACGTTGGAATGTTACTTTGATTAAGATTTACCTCTTTTATAACTAGCTTAATTTTTTTATATGGATTAGGAAATGGAGACCCAGCAGCTCGTTTAGGAATATCTATAGCTTTGATATCCTTCCACGGAGCATCAATAATCGGTTGCTTTGTTTTAGGTTTCTGAGCACGTTTATACTGAATATCCATGTGCTCATCAGAAGAATTATGCATTATGATAGGAACGGGACCCTGATCGATGATTTTTTTCATTCCTTTCAAAACCCACTTTTCATTTGCAATATCCTTCACAGTATTGTTATAGTTGCACTTGTTGAAAATATAATTGATAAAATCCGTTTCGTTGATGATTTTTGTGTTACGAGTACCAGTTTTGCTAGCTTGTCCACTAGACGTAGAAGATTCTTCGTTAGATTGTTGAACATTTTCAACCGTAGACACTACCGAAGAAGTTTTATTAGCGAATGACGAGGGTATTTGATTTGATGTTGAGGCTACACTAGACGCACATATTCCTGTGGTGGCAGTAGTGCAATTAAGTGCGTCCTCTAAAGAGTTTCTTGCAGGATCATTCAGTGGAACTGATAATTCATTTGGAACGAAAATCACATCTTCTTCTGCATCACTATCATCAATTACCTGAATTGTCTGGATATTTCCCGATTCTTTCGTATTCTCGTTCACTAATATTTGTTCAGTATTTTCAATTGATTCTTGCTCTTCTTTATCAGGTAATTGTGGCTGTAAGGCCAAATCAAATACGTTAACATTTGCATTTAAGGTTTCATTTGTTTTCCATGACACATCTTCAATTGCAGGCTTTTCTTGATTAGCTTCAATTTCTGCATCACCAAGAAGTTCTACATTTCCAGCATCGTCATCATCATCATCATCATCATCATCATCATCCGATGAAATTACCAATTTCATGTCTAAGCTTTCTAGATTTCTAGGAGGTTTTATCACACCTCCAGTGCTTTTTCGTGCTAACATCCGTACGGCAGGTACCATTTCTAGAAGCATTGGAGCATTATTTGGCTTCTCTATATTTTCATCTGTAGGTGCTGAATCTTCTACTGAAGATCTACTATTCCGTGAGTTCCTATTTACCCCTCCAGTACTTTTCCGTGCAACAATGTTCATCGCGGGCACTATTACTGTTGGACCACTATTCGTTAAATTAACATTATCTTCAGCATCTGAATCCTCGTCAGATGATGCACTAATTCGTATAGTACTATGTACACCTCCAGTGCTTTTACGCGCAACAATCCTCATCGCGGGCACTATTTCCGTTGTACCAGTCTCACTTGCGGTTAATTTCACACATTCTTCAGAACGTACAGAACTTTCCATTACTTCACTATTCTCTGCTACCACTTTCGTTTCTGTAATCTCACTTTGGTTGATCGTAGAAGATGCAACATTTTCTTCGGATAGCACCATATTTGAATCCGAAAACGTATTGCTCCGCAAGAAATCTAATATGCCTCCAGTACTCTTCTTAGCTACACTTCTCAGAGTGTATTTTGAGTTTGTTACGCTTTGCGCAGATGTCACACCTGAGGCTAAAAATTCTTTATGGCTGGTTGCAGTTTTATTCTTTTTCTGCGAATGGGATTCTAGATGTTTCATTAGCGTCTCCACAAGTGTGAAACGTTTCGAACAATGGTTACAACGCAATGAAGGTGATTTATGATTGAATCGTTTATGGTTTTTAAGTAATGGTAACGTATCAAATATTTTGTTACATGTTTGACAAATAAATGCTTCTTGTGGCGTGCCAAAAGATATTAATAAGTTATCACTTTGACTCAATAATGCATCCGAACGAATTGGCTCATCTGTATCAGTTGTTTCAGCATCATCCAATTGTTTAACGCTATGTTTAAGCGCTTCTTCATACATATGAGAGAATTCAGACTCATCAACTTTAGGAAGTTCAACCACTAGTTTTCTTCGTTTAACTTCCAACTCAATACTCTTTAGATCTGCATGTCCATCTTTCCTTTTCAGATCTTGTTCTCCAACCTTAACTGCAATGGCATTATTTTTCGTTGCACTAACTTTTTTTGGGTTCTTTTTCGGTTTTGCTCTTTTCTTCACCGTACTTAACCTAAATACTCTTTTATTGCTATGTTTCTTAGGGGATTTTTTCACGCCAATTGGCTGCTCTACCGAAATATTTGACGCAGTTGTGGACACCAAACTAGTTTCACAACATTGTTTGATTTTACTACTAACAACCCTTTTTTGTACTTTATTTGGTACCACGTGTACAGCAGTTGCTGAATAATCTGTTTTTTTGGGTTTTGGTATCCGTTTGACACGTTGCAGTAAAATACTGGTTTCATTGCCTAAATCGTTATTCACTGACCAAATGCCGAAATTCGACTTAACTACTTGATTGCAATCGTAGTAGCAGTCTTTACGATTCAGAGTAACAACTGGATCTAAATTTAAATGTTGGTATGCATTATCTAGTTTTAATGTTGGGTATTTATATATTATTTTCTTGACGCTATCGTGAATTATTGAAGTATTTTCGTCATCTGTACTTTTAGTGATATGAGATAAATTTAGAACGTGTAAGAAGTCATCCTGTGATATATCTTTTGGTAGGTATGAGTTCGTTATTGGCGCAGATTTTATGTCTGGATGTTGGAAGACTGTATCGGGGTGACTATTTTTGTATTCTTTCTGGAATCACAAAGTTACTTCGTAGAATAAATAATTTTTCTTGTTAACATATTGATCAATTTTTAATCCAGAATCTTGAGATATAGTTAATTATTATTGCTGACTCAGGTGTTGCATCCTATCATTAAGCTGTTAAGCACTAGGTTGATGAAAAATCTCTTCCAACGTGGAGATATTTTTCTAAATAACTTGTTTTAGAAATCCGCGACTGGAACAGCTTTATATTGTACTAAATTGTAGCATTTTTAACAAATGGTGTAATTTTAATTATTTGCTTTTTGGCAAATTATGGTTGGTTATTTATTTCGTAGATAATTCCACGTTGGATGAAAGTTTACATAGTCTACCACTTACCCAAAGTTTTGCATCATTTTGAAGAGATGTAACACGATGTTCATAGGCGGTACTTGTGAAAAAATAACATGATTTACAGATGTTTTTGGTGATGGGATCTTCCTCCCGTATCTAGATAAAGCAAAAATTACTTGTCAGCATTTGCTAACAATTTAGTAAAGTGATATAATGATTATCAGAATTATATAAGCGAGGTAAAAAGTTAAAATCTACAATAAGTATTAGTTTCTTTTCGGTGATCAATAGTTCCAAATGAGATTTGCAACTGGTGCAAAATACTAATTTGGAAATCACCTTAAATACCTCAAGCTAGATCTGGAAAAACTCATACAATTTGATAGTCATACATTGGGAGCAATCCTAAGCAAGAACGACAAGCACATCATTTTTGCATCATATATAATAACAGGCATCAAACAGAGATATCTTAAAAGAAAACAGGAGATTCTCAGGCTAAAAAGTAGCAATAGTGATCTCGGAGTTACAGGATAGAAGTCCAAAGATGACATGCAATAAATAGTAATCTTATATAAAATGGAAACACTACCAGTTACACTTACGAAGCCACACATCCCCGTGCCCCTAAATCTATAGCGAGCATGACTGGAAACGGATAAGACTACATTCGTTCAAACAACAGCCACGAAAACAATGCACATCCAGAGCTAACACGGGCCGCGGTGATGTCAAAGCAACGAGCCTCCTTTCGTTAGTCGCTGGATTTTTAGGCCCTATATATTTATTATTTTTTTGCTAGATTCCACAAAAGGTTGCAGACCCGACTACTTAATACCACTTTCAATCTACTCATCGGCTCTCATAACACCAAAGAACCGCCATAGCGGGATTACGGATAAGACACCTGTAGTTATCTACTAAAATCGTCAACGATTCCAGAAGGGGAACTTACGAAGCCGCACACGCTCAAAGTACGAGGGTGGTCTAAAAAGTTTTCCGACCTCAACATGAAGATAGCAGCACTCGTAAATAAAAGCTAGGGCGTTTCGTTGTTCATCTGTTGACAGTTACTCACCAAAGTTTCAGCCATTTTGGACGCGCAGTTGTTATGTAACAGTCATTTGAGTGAGTTGATGTGAGTGTTTTTATGAAAATGGACGAAATCGAGTATCGAGCTGTCATCAAATATTTGATTTTGAAAGGCAATACGCCTACGCAAATCAAAGATGAGTTGGATTCTGTGTATGGGGACTCTGCACCATCATTTATCACAGTGAAATTTTGGGCAGCTGAATTTAAACGTGGCCGTAAGAGCTTGGGAGACGATGAACGTTCGGGACGTCCAAAAACTGCAACTACCGACGAAAACATCGCCAAGGTTCACGAAATGGTGCTAGACGACCGCCGAATTAAAGTGAGAGAGATAGCAGAGGGTATGAACATGTCAAAAGACCGTGTTTGTCACATATTAAATCAACATTTAGACATGAGAAAGCTGTCCGCGCGTTGGGTGCCACGTTTGCTCACGATAGACCAAAAACGTGTCTCACACCTCAGCGGTTGCCATGGCGAAAATCCACGAATTACGGTTTGAACTGCTTGACCATCCGCCTTACTCACCAGATCTAGCCCCAAGCGATATAGATCAGGAGCGAGCATGCCAGGAAAAGCATGTGGTAATATTTTTAGAAGCAACTGAGTTCCAGACACCAAAGAACTCGCGAGATTACTCATTGGGGATGCCTTTAGTCTAGTCTAGAGAATAACGCTACGAGCCGTGAATGGTGAAAATTGTTTGGTAGCAATACCGTTATGGTCACATGGAAAATTTCACCGGTGAACCGCGTAGGAAAACGATACCGCGGTAAATATTTCCAATTCCCCTGCCAAGAAACACATATGCTCTGATCGCTAAATAAAATCCCGTTTTTGAATCGATTGACTCGGCACCATGGTGCATGAAAATTCTCAAGACCATACCATACAAACAACGTAAGAGCATTATGTTTAACAATTACCAACGAAAGAGTAGCGATATTTCGACGTCGGAGTTACAAGATAGACGAAAAGACGACGTGCAATGAATAAAAAACGAAAACACTATCCGTTACACTAACGAAACCACACATCCCCACGCTCCTAAACCTGTGGCGATCATGACTGGAAACGGACGAGACTACGCATCTAGAACTAACGCGGGCCGAGTGATGTCAATGTGACGAACCTCCTTTCATTAGTCGCGGTAATTTTTGCGGCCTATATTCCTATTTTCTATCGTAGCTGGATTCTGCGGAAGATTTCAGACCCGGCTACTTAATACCCCCTTCACTCAACTCGTCGGGCCCTACAATACCAAAGAATAAGACACCTCTAGTTACCCGCTGAAATTGTCAAGAATTCCAGAAATGGAACTTCCGAAGCCACATACGCTCCCGTCTAAAGATCAGCAACGAGCATGCCAGGAAAAGCATGTGACCAAATTTGTGCAAACAACTGAGGTCCCAACACCAAAGAACAACTCGTGAAGGATGCATGTAATTTAGAAGCTAGTGATCCATAAAATTTGTTGGGCAGGAAACCGTATTGTTTGCATGTAAAATTTCACCGGCGAATTGCGTAGCAATAATAGTAATCCTATATTAAATGGAAAGACTAACCGCTACACTTACAAAACCACACATCCCCGCGCTCATTAATCTATAACGAGCGTGACAATAAACGGATGTGACCACGTCCGTTCAAACAACTGAGTCACGACAACCAAGCGCGGCTAGAGCTAACGCGAGCCAGGGTGAAGTCAATGTTAGTCACGAGAATTTTTGGGGTCTATATTCCTATTTTCTCTCTATAGATCAAAAGCGACAATTCCACGACAAACAAGTGATCTCGTTGGTTCAAACTGAGGCCCCGCCCCCCAAAGAACCCGCGAGATTACTCGTAAAGGATGCCTGTAATCTAGAGGATAACGCTTCGAGGTCACACTAACTGAACGGTAAAATTTGCTTGGCACGAATGCCGTCTTTGTCGCATGAAAAAATAACTGGTGATGCCAAATCACCTGAAGTGCCGAAATTTAAATGAAAGAAAAAGATTTCGATATATTTGGCCATATAACTTATCGATTATTAAAAAAGTATTCCAAATTTGAAAAACGAATACAATTTATATATCATAGATGGCGCAATAGGTTTCATACATAGAAAGTTGTGTATGACGGTAAACTGAATGTACTATGACGCATCAAGCTCGTTACTAGCTTCTCGTTGATTATATAAAAAAATAGTAAAGTTCAAACAAACATATTATAAGATAAGCATGCTGTTTGTGAAACTTAACGATCAACCCAGTCTTTTAGGCGGGAAGGTGAGAAGTCAATAACCTTATCAGAACGAAGTTTGCGGTTGCTTCCCGTATGCGCGCCATAGAAATATTTACGAATACAAGTATGCGTGCGCATGCAACGGAAATATAAGTTTTGATAAGATAAAGCAAAATGTTTTTAAATAAAACAAAATGGCGGTTTCCTAATTTTAAAATATGACCTTCGAATTATCATTAAATAGTTAAATATGATAGCATTTTGCTGCTCACATGTTTTTCTTTGTTTAGACGATAACTAGCGTTTTGATTTTAATAAAAACATATTACTCATCTGCTATTAAAAATGATAACAGGAGAGGTGATAATATTAGGAGATATATAGGCAACCATTTTGTAATCAATCCCGTAGGAGGTTATTTGAGACATATTTTATTTAAATTTTGTAAAAATAATTAGTAACTTATAAAATAAATATATGCTATATCATCCAAAGATGTAAATCAAAATACGAGCTTAACAAAGTTATAAAACATGAATATCATAAAATAACTGTCACTTTTTATAGTTAGAAAAAAGGGTGCAATAGATTAAATAAATATGTATACTTACATGAACACCAAAACAAAGTAATATTTTCTTCGCTAGAAATACATCGTCTGTTATATCGTTAAATATATTTATTAGTATTTTTTCACTTTTACTACACAATCTGCATACACTTAAAGCCATGTTGCCTTTATAATAACCACAATGTTCTTTGAATTAAAAAGAAAACAACACCTTGTTATTCACGCCATCCACTAAACAAAAGTTTAGGTCTGTACCCCGTCTATTTAACCTTTAACCAAACAATTGTTATCTGAAACAATTAACCTTTTCAAAAACACTTTCAAATTATCGAGCCACTCGTTGACAATAGGAATTGCGTCAAGAATTAGTTGTTTTAAGAATAATCTGAGGTAAACAAACTAACAAAATCTGACACAAGTTACATGTTGACTGCACGCTGATGGTATGAGACTAAAGCTTGTTGCACACAGAATTGCTGATAGCGTTCTATGTTGTAATTGGTTGACAGTCAAGGTCAATGAATTTTTAACCAATAGAAGAGAACACGGTAGAAATGGAAACTATAATAGTAATCAACTGGTAAATGTAATTCTTGCTTAAGAAAGTATTTTAGACGCAATTTCATTTCAAAATAGATTTCTGTTAAACATGCAACAAAAAATGTGTCGTTATTTTTTTTCTTGTTTGCGCATCATTTTGCAATATGATATAATCTGCCATTTTATTTTAATAAAAAATAAATTGTTTATATTTACTGGAATGATATACATTAACATCGATTAATTAATACATATTTAACAAATTTTCTTTACTTATTACATGAGATCATTTTAGAATCATTATCAAGTCTTAGCTAGTTTTTATCAAATCCTATCCTGTGCCTTCCTATTTATGTATAAAGAGCAACCATTTTGTATGTAAAAGTTTTTCGAAACGTTTAGCAACGTTGATATTCACAATACGCTGCCTTACTAACGTTGAGCAGTTCGCGACGTTGGACAACGTTGCGCTAAACTATTTATCGCTTTATAAATTTGACACCAGGGCGGCGTATCGCCTTTATCACCTTTCATCCTCGTTTGAAACGAGTTTCGCACAACCAATTTTCTATAGCGGTGAAAATGACCTTGCTTTTGATTGGTTGATGAAAAGCAAGTTTACAATATACTCTCTACTTTCGTCGCCACAAAATAACATGTGGTTATGCTGTTTGTATCTTGTATTTAGCACAATATAGAATAATTGAAGAACACATTTCAAATAATCCTTTTTTAGGATAACACGAAAATCTAGTATTAACACCTATATAATCTTACAAAAACCTTAGACTATTGCTACTTTGTATGAAGCTCTTATCACATTAAAGTAAATAATATACTATATTTATATTTAGTTCATTCCAATTGTTCAGGAATGAAAGAATTTGCTGAAAGTGATATATGTGAAACATCTACAAAACTAAACATTGATGAATTTGTGTGCCTTTTTAAATGCCTGTTTAGCGCATGCTGATTATCGAAAACATTATCACACAATTGGCATAGAAAGACCTGCTGTTCCAAACTTGTTAGGAACAGTTTAGGTTCTGGTATAATCTCTTCCATTTTAGTTATATCAATATCACTGGATACTTGGGTATAATTTTGAGTAAAGAAATTATTCCATGTATCTTCTGGACAATGTATAGTTTCCGTCGGGTATGTTATTTCTTCGTCAGTGATTTCTTCTTTGATATTGTTTTCGTCAATCGTTATACTATCAATAGAAGACCGCAAATTCGCATTTCTGCTCAATATGGCTTCTTTTTCTAACTCTTCATTTGAAATTTGTCGGAGAATGTTCCTCATTTCTTTTTCTATATTCATTCTACTTACTGGACTAATCATGTCTGATGTAGAAGATATTCCCGGTTTCTTATAATTATAAGGTACTGTATTAAATGATTTTACAGTTTCTGTATAATAATCATCGTCTTCTTGTGTCAATGGATCACCAAACATAACTCTTCTTTTATTAGATCGTTTCGATCGCTTCGCCGAACGTGTATCTGCAGTATAGTTTATAGTGTCATTGGGTGTTTGTGATGCAATTGATCTCATAATATTCGTTGTGGTTTCTGAGCATCTATAACTAGGATCAGTGGAATATCTTCTTGGTCTTTTTGGATTCTTGATAGAAGAAAGAGTATTCTTCAGACCTTGTATATTTTTATCAAATTCTATATATGAATTATTGTATATATCTGTTATGGCGGAATACTCTTGTGGTTGATCTTCTAAAGAACGATAACAAGAATGAGTATATGTGTTATTTAGTTGTTTTAATTTCGGGCTTGTCGTAAATGAACGATTGATTTCTTCATGCTCGATTGCGTTGGATATGTCCGAAAAATTAGATGAGTTTAGATTATTTAAACCGTTTTTGCGTCGTGCAGTAATTGTTTTCTTTGGAGACTTTAAAGTAGCATTATTACTTTTAGAAATGATTGGTTTATTTCGTCGAAGTTCTTCAGAACACCAGTTTTGTGTGTTTGAAGTTATCGAATCATTATAAGATTGTGGAATAAGATCATTTGATATATATTTGCATGGTGCAAGAGTTTTGTTTTTGTTATCGTTTAAAGTCCTAAAGACCTTATCGCGAGAAAGCGAAGGTAGAGCATCCCCATTGCTCTTTCGCCGTCTAGCAGTTATTTTCTTGGTAGGGTATTTATGAATCTCATTATTTACGTTTGATTGGCTCATCCGCCTTACTGAGATTCCGGATGGTATACACCTTTTTCTATCATGCGTTTCAGATTTAACAGAACAAAGATAATTGGATGAAGAGGTACTCATTTTTCGTTTGATGGGTTTTTGTGAATTTAATGTTTTTTGCGAATTCATTAACTTCATAGTAAAGAATTCTTCTACTTCTGGAGAAAGTTTACAAATCGATAGATCAACGAAAGCGTCGAAATTCTTTTTCCAGTATTCTACTTTTAAATGTAAACACGTGTACTTTTGGAAAATAGCTTGAACGCTAGGATGAAAATTCTGACAATTTGAAAATGCCTTAGTTATAGGAGTCTTTGCTATCTGTAAAAACACGTTCTTTTTATCTTTTGAACTCATAAGAATACTAGAAAATACTATACTTTTGCATCAAGATTTACTCTAGATAAAATGGCATTATTTTTACAATATTCCATACGTCGTTTATAAAGTGCGCCGAGTAAGGTCCAACAAGAAATGCAAATATATGTAGAATAAGGATCATTTTGTTTAATCTAAAAATTAATTAAATCAAAAATACGGACCTCCAATATCACATAAAACTATAATAGTACGCCATGAAAACAATAAATTGTTATATCGGTTCCATATACATATTTTACCCGAAATGGTTTATACCCATTTATACTAAAGCTACCTATTACAATGGGAACTTGGCCTTGAAAATTTTTAAAAACAATAATAAAATAATAATCACCTTAATGTCAAAAAACTGGTAAATATACTTTGGTAATTCTATTTCTGATTCGGTAAATACACAAATTAATTTTAAATTTCTTTTTAAGCATAACCTACAAAGACTATTTTTTACAATTTCCATATTATGTAAAGTAAATTGATGTAAATCAATTTAAATACACAATAGGAGCAGAATAGTCTAGATAAATATTATATTTGCATGAAATCAATGCACTTTTAACCATTTGACTAGCCACATTGAGCTCATTCGAAACAAACTACACAACGCAACACTACAAAGTGACAGTATAGCCCAAGAGTTTATACAGGCAAAAGTTTTTTTTTTTTCAATCACAATTAGTTTATGCCAAAACATAATAACGTTAAATATTAATAGTTTGTATTAAATGAGTATGTCATAACTTTTGCTCGCTTCTACTACACATTTACTCGTGGTCCTTTTATACCAAAGCATGTTTGCATAATGGTGGCACTTATTTGTTAATTTTCGGCCTGTGCTATAAATGTAACAACAAATATTATCATTATAACAAATCGTTAATACTGTTTATAAATATGTATATCGACATTTGGTAATCGAACGTAATCAAGCGCTAAGTATGGATTAACAATATGATCATTTGTACGACACCCGATACAACTAATGTTTTTCGTTAATTACTTAAATTTAACTACTCGCTTTTTGTAAATGTACGATTTGGTGATCTATGTCGTAAAAATGTTACCGGTAAATGTACTTAAGTGACCCGTATACGAGATATCTTGCAATTGTAGTAACTTTTAGGCAATTTGTCCTCTAGCAATTAATGTTTTGATGGTATACCTTCAAATATATATCGTTATTGTTTTATAACAATATATACGCGTTATCGTTTCGCGGTGATGGATTTATCATTCGTACAAGTTGGTTAATAGGAGTTCCAGGTTTCGTTAATCCTGAGGAATTGTGTTCTGTTTTTAGGTCAATATTATTTCAAGCTCTATTATGCTAGACTGGTATTGCAATTTTTCAATTCCCGATGTATCCTTGTACAGTTATGTGCATCGGATTTTTTCTAATTTGGTCGTTTCGCTAACTAGAGATTGTTACCAATACAGGTTCCGTGGTTAAATATAGTAGAATTCAACCCAAATACTGTCCCCTAGAATGGAATATCATAAATGTGCTTCCAAACCCATTAAGATATTTCATTCTTACCTTCAAATTCTTACTGTCATCTAAATGGTCCACATGCAAAGTTTAAGTATCTAATTCAGGCTAAGTAGGAAAAGATATAATTTTTATTCTTTATTAGCTTATTGTAAAAAATTAATCAATTACATAATATAGTGTGATTTGGATACAAATTAAAATGTTTGATCGTCAGCTTCTAACATAAACTCATTTCCAATCACGTAAGTTGTAGCAGCTTTTTGTAGTGTTTTTTCCATTGTAGTGAAAACATATTGCGGTTGAACCTCGTCTTGTTTCAATATATACGATGAATTTTCCGAATTTACTAGCATAACAGTGTTGTTTTCGTACTGTTGTTCAATCGCCAAATTCCCTGCAATCACAGGTTCTTCCTCTCGTAACGTTTCATCGACGATCATTTCAAATGCATGATTTGTGTTTGTAATTTTATCATCTGCTCCAACAATATTTAATGTATTGCCCATTACTTGGAGATAATTTCCATGGCCTATATCGATGTAATTAGTGGATGAATCAGTTACTGGTTCATATTGGACATAAATATTATCTTGTGTTCCATTATCTTGTGGTATAAGTTGTGCTGGTTGTATCCGTGGAGTTGACTCATCGTTTTCTACATTGCAATCTTCTTTCATATCGACCATAAGTACAAAACTGCTAGTATCTGGAGTTTGGTTGTGCTTCAGTGTATGATTCTTTAAGGTGAACAGTCGTTTGAAAGAGAGACCACACTCATTGCATGTGTATGGACGTTCCGTGTTGTTTGTTTTCGTATATACTTCATCGGCCAATTTTAGACCAGATCTAAGTATAGATCTGCTATTAGATGGATTTAATTTCTGTGATTGATGTAGCTTAATATGGCTTGATAAGCCGGATGGGTGTACGAAACTTTTCGGACAGAGAATACATTTGAAATCTTTGATGCCTTGATGCAATTTTAAATGAGCATCCAAGGAACTTTGTTGGACGAAGATTTTTCCGCATTTATCACATCTGAAATCTATAAGCAAAGTCTTCTTTATTTTCAAAAACAACTTCGGCGATTATACTTAATAGCGAATTGTTTTTACATACTACAGAAGATAATAGGCTACAGTGGATCACATATCAGATCTTTCGAAAACTGTTCTAAGAAATACAATCCAATTTGCTCGAATAGAAATTATAGATAAGATTTGGTGAATTCTGAAGTGTATTTCCCGAGCGCATCTGTTGCAATATAAAAGCAAGTGGTACAGCCGTGCACGTCAAAGCGCATAGTTAGGGAATCGTACATCAACGATATGCTATCCGGTTTGGAAGTCCTAAAGATTAAATTCTAGTCAAACATTGTTTGATTCCAATGTGTATTGTTCATGAAATTGAGAAACAAATACGTTATTCGACAACGTCGTAAAAACATCAACAATACTTTGACTGAAACCTAATTTAAAGATTGCTACCACAAAATAATAATAATAGCGATTCTGAAACTCCGATTTAATACCTGCGTGAAACAATGGTTACACAACATTGGTTGTTTTCTTTCCGTAACTAACGTAAAAATGACAGATAGATGCAAATTTATCTCTTTTTACGCTGGCATTGTCCATGTTGAGTTCAGAATCGCTATGTTGATATAAGTACCTTTAAAAATACGTATATACGGAAGAAGTTTGGATAAAAGTGAGTCTTAGGAGGGCCACTGACGTTTGTCAAAAAAAAAAACCATAACCGCTGAAGGATAGTTCATCGAAAGGGTTTTCTTGATCTGCCCCCCCGCCCCCAACAACCTAAACTTTGCCCTGGCTTAAGGGGCAAATCACTTCGTAGGGTATACTTTCTATGTATTTCGTTGGCGACTGTCAATGACCCTCCTACTATTCACTTTACCCGAAGTTTGAATGAAATATGGCAGCGGTATGAATTAGATTTCTGAGAAGAATGTGTGGTGAAACAGAAAACGGAATAAGAGGAGATTTAAGGAGTGACATTGTAAGAAAATTCGTAAGTAGAGCAAATAGGATGATGCTAAAAGATGAAGTGAAACATCTAATGGAATATCAAGTCATAGAATGCAAGTTCAACTTATCAACCCAGGAAGATAATTAAGTAAGTTGAAGTTCAGGGACTGTTAGTATAAGAAGTAATCAGTTAGTATCTAAGATTACTTGAAACTTCAAAATAAATATCCAAAGAGGAAACATGATAAAATATCCAAATTCATAGAGGCTTCAAAGGAGAATTATGACCTCTTGAAAACAGCATTCGGGGATAAATGTCAGATTTGAAAATGGCCGCGAATCAGTCGATGATGACCCCCGGTCTGACAGACCTTCTACTGCAAAAACCAACGAAAACATCGCGAAAATTCGCGGTTTAGTGCGCTCTGACCGTCGACTTACAATTAGGGAAATGGCTGATGAACTGAATTTAAGTTATTACACAGTTTAGTCAATATTAACTGAAGATTTGAACATGCGTCGAGTGTCCGCGAAATTCATTCCGAAATTGTTCTCAGCCGAGCAAAAATCAAAATTCCTATGCTTCCGCAATCCCCCTATTCTCCTGATCTAGCCCCTGCCGACTTCTACCTGTTTCCTAAATTGAAAATTTTGCTGTAAGGGAAGTGTTTTGACTCCATTGAAGACATCCAGGCAAATACGGAGGTTCTTAACACCCTTAAGAAGGAAAATTTTCAGGAATGCTTCCAAAAGTGGAAACACCGTTGGAGTCGGTGTGTTCAGTCAGAAAGGGAGTATTTTGAAGGAGATCCATCGCAGTAGCATATATGTACTGCCATTTTGAAATTACAAACAGTCTTAAACTGTCCAATCACAATAATAAAACATGTTAGTTAATATTGAGCTCAGTTTAGTCCTAAAGCTGCCATGAAAACACTAAATTAGCAAAATTGAATACTGAAAGGAAGAAACTCTTGTATATCTGCTCCTGGTCAGACAACTGCTCCCCTGACAAAAAGAGAACTTACAATTTATAAAACTTCATTTGCACCGTATTCAACCAGTTCTCTTTGAAAGATTCTCAGTATCTATACAATTATTTCGCAGTTAATTCAAATATAAAATCATTAGAAATGTTAGGAGAATGTATCAAAATAGAAAAAAGTGGTCTTAAAATGGCATTTAGAAATGAGATAAATACAAACCATTTGCTCTTTTATTGGAATGTTGAGTCAGTCGATGTAGCTTCAACGATTGTTGGTTTGATAGAATTTTCCCGCAATCTTCACATTTGCACTGGTCCTGGTTATGTTTGGTTTTTCGATGATATGCGATAGCCCAGCTGGTAGGACATTCTATATTGCATTCATTACATTTATATGTGTGCGCATTTTCAGAATGTTTCAAACGTCTATGAAGATCTATCGAAAAGGACGTCAGTTAGAAAATATACTGGAAACATACACAAAAGAAATTACTTAGGTAGCTCCAATGCAAATGGGACTTCCCACATTGTTCACAAAGGAAATGTTTCACTACCGGAAAACTGTCTTTTTCTGCTCCATCTTTATATAAACCATGGGTAGTTTTATGGGATATGCATCTAAAATTTAGAAACAAGGCTAGTAATGCAGTCAGAGACACGTTTGTTTCTATTAGATACATATTTACGAAAATATAAATGACTTTCTATTTATTCATTTGATGTTTATCTAATACTAGCCAATCACGAATATGCTAAATTTGCATGAAATATTTAATAGGAGACTGCCAACGATGGAATATACCGGATAGTGAATTGAACAGGAGAACATAATATTTTGCTATTTGTTTCATTTACAATTATCTAGATACATGTTACAAGTAAAGTAAAAACTGCGCCTGAAGAAATGTTTATTTGGAAATGATTGTGGCTATTTCCACGACAAAGAAAATCGCTTAAATATATCGCTATATATTTAGGAAAATTGTTTTAATCAAATAAAGTTAGGAAAACTGTGAATACACAATATTAACCTTGAATAAGTTGAAAACTGTGCTTTGCAAATATGGCAAGTATACGGTGTAAGTCCTGAATGGCAAATGCGATGGTCGTTCAATGCCGTTGGTGAGCTGTAACATTTCTCACAAAACTCACACCGAAACACTTTATCCGTACTGATGATCTGAATGCAATGTGTATTCTCATGCTGACTACTTTGATGGATATCCGCAATGTGATTATTAGCAAATACTTCTTTGCACAAGTTACAATTGTGAACATTGTTCAGCACTGGATTCGATTCGTGCGTTAGCAAATGCCGCTTCAGGCGACTCAAACGATTTAAATTCTTGCCGCATATGTGACATTGGTACGGCGTTGTTGTCATATGGCCAACTTCATGTTCACGCAGAGTTTGCCGGTCTAGAAACGATTTGAGACATATATTACACTCATGAGTCCGAGATTCTTTATGTTGCTTTTTATGGTCGTTCAACGCCGAACGAATACTGAATGTTTTACCACAAATACCACAGGGAAACACTTGTTTTGATTCGTGTTTGAAATTAACGTGATCGAAAAACTCATTTTCATCATCGAATGTAATATTACACATTGCACAATATAGTGGTCGAGCGTCTTTTAAATGAAATTGCCGGTGGAAATTCAATCTAACTTTTGTCGGAAACGACTGATTACAAATCTCACAGTGCAATGTTTTATTAGTGGTAACTGTGGCACATGTATGTTTTTCTAAGTGGATTTGTGAACTGTATTTTTTTGAACAAACACTACACTGAAAACTGCGAAGTTTCCGCGTATTTAATAACTCGAATCGAATTTGATGGTCACTGCTAATATGTTCTTTGTGTTCACTCTGAGTTATGAATCCGTATTCGCACAGTGGACACGCATATAAATCTTCTATTAGATGTTCATTTGTACTGTGAATGATTGCATGTTCAACTGTATCCAAAACCAAATCACATATGCGACAATTTATTGCTGGTTCTGAATTATTTTCAGTCCGTTGCAAGTTCATGTATTCGATTTCATTGTAGTCCGGGGTTTCTTGTTTTTCTTTAATTTGTTGTTCTTCGTCGAAATTCACTTTATTTGATGGAGAACTAAGGAAGTCTGTCACAAATTCTGTGGCACTGCTTTCTTGGCAATTCTGATCTGAAGTTTGTGAAGACCTATAAATTAACAAAAATTTTAAAATTGTTATTCTTTAGTTAATATATTAAACTTTTAAATTTAATAGCAATAGTTCATGATTACGGTGCGTACAGGCATGCAATAGAACATCGTAACGTAACTCCGTCGCGTAACAATTTTCTGTTACGCGTCGAAGTTACGGTGTATTCAGTGCCTGGTCGTAACGTAACATCGTTGCGTAACACGGACACAAGCATTTTGCTGTTCCATGTCAAGTACTGTAGTTTTACTTGATTTTATCTAACTCATTTGCTATCTCCTCCCAAGCATCAGTTTTTTGAATTTTATTATAATTTGGATCCCACAGTATTTCCCACATAAATTTCAATAAAACTTAGATTTTTTTACTGCGTTCACTCCATATTCAATTGACAGCTGAATGCTGTAAAGTTACGCTACTCGTCCAGACACGCAAAGAGTAGTGTAACATGATCACGCAACATTTCTTTGATGCGGCGCTAGGAAACCGACAACGGTCGGAACGCGGTTTTGTTACGATGCTACGCTATTACGGAGTGCCGTCCACGCTAAGCGTAACAATGTTACGCGACGGATTAACGTAACGATTTTCTGTGGCATGTCTGTACGCACTTTTAGAGTAAGCTATATTATCGCAAGATTGTATATTTTTGTAATACCAATTCCTTAATAACTTACATAAATTTTAATCGTAGTATTTTGTCAGCTCCTTGAACAATGCTTACAAAGTCATAACAAATCTTCATCCGTTCGACACAACTTTCACATAATTGCTGCGGCAAACCATCTTCGCTAGCAATTTTAATAGGTAATGCAAAATTAACCATTTCTTCCAATTTATCACAGGTAATATCAATGGTAGTCTTTTCTTTCACACTGCCAGCACACAACCGACAGAAATCAGCCAAAACATCTTCGTTATAATCATGAATTTCCCGTAATTTCGTTTCAATATCCATATAATTATAACTTTGATCATTCTGATCATCTTTTAAAGAATCATTGCCTGGTGATTCTTTTATCGTAGTAACATCAATTTTCTCTTGATGAGTTACATCCTTTTCAAGTGAGTTCGTTTCTATTAATTGATATTCGTTTGTTATAAGAACTGAATCATCTACACCGTACAAAGTAATATCTGAATTTGTTTTATTTGTGTCTTGTTGATAAGTTGATTCAAATATGTTTTCACTCAAAACGTGATTAAATTCTCCGTTTTGATCTTGGTTTATAACCATCAAAGAAGAATCGGCGTAGAAATTTTCTGCAGTATTTTCTAGATTATTTTCGTGCAACACGTATTGACTAGATTCGCTTTTAACCGTTGTTTCTACTTCGGTGTTGTCAGTTAAATCAATCTCAAATAATGGCTGATCATTTATTACTATATTTCCGTCTTCGTCTATGGAAATTTATAATATAATAAAACTGTTTCATTTGACTAAACATGGATGTGATTTCATTCAGATCTAGCTCTATATGGTAAAATTTTAATTGTTTATAATAACAAATCAGGTTTATTACTAATAAAAATGTTTTTTTTACTAACATCAAATTATATTAACTGTGGATTTGATTGGCTAATGAACGCTATTTTGTATAGTGGTACATTAGGTCGTAACACGGAGAAGTGATTAAAACTAGATTCCACTAAAATTAATAAAAGGTTTAAATGTGTAGATTATCATAGCAACATTTAGACTTTAGTAAGGGCAAGTTAGTATAAATTTTTGCTGCTTGACCTTACTAGGATCATTAGTCGGTAGCATAAGCTTTACATAGGGCTAACCCGATACCAAATTGGCAATGTATTGATGGGTCTATCTAAATCGTTATGACGACCCTATTTTACCGACCAATGGCCGCGGAAGTATAAGCTAATGGTACTAGGAAACTACAATAAATTTATAGTGTTGCTAGACAATTAATTATTTTTATAGTAACACTGTAAGTTTGTTGACAGATTAACTTAGTCCATATTTTAGTATAAAGCTTATGTTGCCGGCTAAATATTTACATTTAGTGCATTTTTTTACAAACTTTACATTCAAGTTGCAATTTTGATAAAAATGTAGTTAGTTTCTAGCTTGAAATTCGTAATTATAGTTCGAAATAATAAACATTTTAAGCATTTTAAGTCTCTATTTGCCTTATAGTAAACTTTATAATAAATAAAATTGTAATTTGAATGCGGTTTTAAGTTACAAATGGTTTGTTTTGAAAAAACATCACATCCAAGTGTGACGTCACATCGGTTTAACCGATCCTTCACTATAACTCTTATGATTAGCAAGTGTTTAAAACATATAAATAAAAACAAAACATTTAATAATGTAGTTTAATAAATTATCAACGAATGTATGTATGGAGTAAATCGATGAATAGCTGCACTTTTCATGAAGTATGAACACTCATTTACATCGAAGAACTCTGTTCAATAAATGTTTTTATTAATAGTAACCCATCCGAAATTCAAATCCACCTAGGAAATTGGAATGGAATCCGTATTTAAATAAGCAATAACATTCAATCTGAATGAAATCACGTCGATGTTACAAAAATAAAAATTACCAGTATTAACATAATTCTTTAAGTAGTCATATAAATTGTCATCAGATAGCAAACTAGATGACTCAAAGATAAAATTTCCTATGTCGAAGCTAAAATTATGTTCTTGTAGGACTTTCGATTGAAATTCCCGAAATGTTTCATTTTCGTTTAATGTTATTACTATTCTATCACCGGCAGGTGTTATAATAGATAATTTCATATTTTGTGCCATTATTCTGAAAAATTGAAGGTATAAGAAGATGTAGCAATTCAGTGGAGAACACGAAGATCAAGAACACTTGGATTAAAAAGAAAACTCCATAGATTTTTCAAATTTAAAGATACACCTAAAGATCTGCATATTAATTTTACGCATACATACCTTAAATATAAGATTCTCACATACAAATCCTAAATATTAACTATAAAACTGCCAAACACTGTAATATTTTCCGATTTCGCTTTAACAAGTAGATGTTTGACTTATATTATATATGAAACTTGACAAAAGAAAATCTCATCCACATGTTTCTCCAGCGATTCTAAACTGTTTTCTAGTTATACTATCCCCTACATCACAATTTTTATAATGTATGTTTACCGCTGTTTGGCGTTCGCTGATTCCTGGCACTTGTTTTACAAAACACCAACTTTTAGTAGCCAAAAACGTGTGTTAAAACAGCTGAAACTTTCGCATGTTGATGAATAATTTCTAGAAATTTGTACTTCATCAGTCTTGCTTGCTCAAATATATTAGTTTATTCCAATACAACATAATAAAATGGTAATTTAAATCAAATTTACTTTGTAGGGTTAGATACATTCTGATAAGTAAACTGCAAAATATTTTTTTGTTCAGCCCAAAGGTAAGAAATTCATTGACCGAAAAAATGCTGTTACATTCCATCTGGTTCATCGGAGTCAACAAGATCCCTTAACAGCTGATGAGAATGCGCCACAGCGTGTATTGATGCCAGTCGTGGAAAAGCCAAAGGTGATTTAAAAACAACGAAAAACATATTTCAATGTTTATATTTTGTTTTCTTAATAGGTTAGCAAAGATAAAGATAAACAAAAGGAGGAACAACAGAAATTTGGCGTCTTTTTCGATGATGACTATAATTATTTACAACATTTGCGGGATCCGAATAAAATTGAAGTGGACTGGGAAAAAGTTGAACGAATTGAAGCACCACCGAAAATAAAACTTCCCAGTTCTGTTTTTGCTTCTAAACATGAAGAAGATATTGGCTTACTTAATAAAGCAGCTCCGCAATCAGGTCGGTGACGAAAATATTCGAAGTTAACCGAATGTGTTCATTCGATGCATGTTTCAAGCGCATGCGCCTTTAAATCTATTACAGTTGCACTAAGTTACTTTAATGATTTTAGGGTTGCGATTGGATCTAGATCCAGATATTGTGGCTGCAATGGACGAAGACTTTGACTTTGAGGATCCTGATAATGAATTAGAAGACAATTTTATGGAACTTGCAACTGCAGAAGGGGATGACGATGAAGAATACTCTGATGTTGATTCGAATTTTAATTCGAATTCCGATTATTCGGATGAAGAGAAAGATGAGGTCACTAGTTTAAATGGACCACAATATACGTTCGCTGATGAAGAGACTAAATCCAGATTTACAGAATACTCAATGAGTAGCTCTGTGATGCGTAGAAATCAACAACTAAGTTTGCTGGATGACCGATTCGAAATGGTACAAAGAAAACATGTGTTATAAAACTATTGCGATTTTTTATTGTTCATATAGATGTATGCAGGATATGATGAAACTGAAATAGGCGCATTGGATTGCGAAGAAATAGAAGGTTATGTTGATCCAAATTCGGAACTGTTAAAACAATATGCTGTGGAGTATGAGCGTGATCTAAAACGTAATCAACTGAAGAGAGCTGAAATTTTAGAGCAGCTCAACAACAAACTAGAGTGCACCGATGATGAACAAGATGACGATATGGTTTACGTACCAGCGGAGAAAGAAAAAGAAAAATGGGACTGTGAATCAATTCTTTCAACATACTCAAATATTTACAATCATCCGAAGATGATCCTTACACCTTCATATGTAAGTTAAATATTGATTTTATATTTATGTATGGCAACATTGAGTAGTAAATAAATTTTAGAATCAACAAATTATTATTAACAAAAAAACCGGCATGCCTATAAACGTTTTGGGTACGAAAAAACTAACACCTAAAGTACTATCAATACATGACGCTCAATTTAACACTGGAGCTGGAGGTGTGCAATCTGGATGCACCAAATCGGTGATATCAGTGTTGAGTGCCTTGTCAGTTCGGCCCAAAGACGAATCACCTGAAGCTAGACGCGAACGGAAACAGAATGTAAAAGAATATAGACGTGCCAGACGGTTGGAGAAGAAGGCGAATGTGGAAGCATTCAAAGAAGAAGCTAAGAGGCAACAGAAAATCGCGATTAATAATAAGAATAATATACAAGGTAACCGTATATTGTAAGTTTTTTTTATTAACTTTTTATAAATGTTAATGTGTTAATACTTGTAATTATTATTATTAAGTGAATAAAAATTCTGCTTTTTAAATGTTCTTTCTTCTATTAATCTGTAAGTGAAAATTACAAATGAGTCGTGCTTCCTATTATGCATTCGAATTTAATTTAAAATTGCATAAAATGATCCGATATGTTTTTTTCTTTTATCAAGTGATTAAATTTGCACATTTTTATGAAAAAAACTTTAATATATATTAATATCCTTGAACTTCATATGTTTATGATAGAAATGAAGTGAACTTGAAAAATTGTAATCGTCCTCAATTACTCATCAATATTTTTTATGCATAATTGTGTAAAATATGTCTATAAGTTTATCAAAAATGATTAATTATCGACGTTTCCTCGTAACTGAGCGTATTTTTTCAAGTTTTTAATATAATTTTAGGGTCAACTTGCGTCATATGGCCTGTCAAAGATTAAATTTGCAATATTTGCTAGAATACCAAATTTATCAATGATTAAAAAAGATAATTATCTTTGCGAAAGATATCGAAAATTTTATTCAATTAAATTTATTGTTTTATGCGAATTTATATTAAAATAGATAATAGTAAATTCTGGTTAATTTATTAAAATAAAAATTGTTTTCCTTATTTTAAAACATTTCCCGAAACATTAAAAAATCTGGCACTAAAACTAGTTGAGAATATCTAGAATTTTTGAATAAGAGTGCATACCTATAAATTGTAAAATGATTTCTGCATATATCAGAGAACTAGCTACAAATCCAAACAAAGCTTATTTGTAGTTAAATTGTAATAAAAAATAAAACTTTTAACATATGTGCCGGTCGGTCCATGTTTCATGTACGATATATAGACGTAGGTCGTTGATTCCATTGCTGAATGTCTACTCTGCCGTCTCGCGGTATAAATTTTAACCAAAGAATAACATTCCCCGCTATAGCGTCATGTTCGTCGGTATCGTGCATTCAATACGGTGTAGTTCAGCGGACGTATGTCGTGCCGCATAACATCCGTAGGATAACAATTGAGTACAAAATGTAACGGAGTGCCTTGCCATTCGATTATTTCTGTCTAAACCTGTACGGAGTATGGACGTTGTTAGAAAATGTTCAAAGTTTTATTGCTACACGAAACGATATACAATAGACATTTTTACTATACATTTCGAGTGTGTTAAATGATTAGATTGTTAAGCTAGCCGGGTATATGCTAGCAGAATTTGACATTTCACGGTTCGAAAAGAAATTCAAATTTTTAACGAGATTATTAATATTGTTAGAAACAAGAATATATTTAAAATGTGGTGCTTAGTTAAATTACCGAATTCTGTGATACTAGAAGTACATGTCGATCCAAAAGCTATCGGTCAAGAATGTTTAGAGAAGGTAAGCACGATTGTTTTTATTATTACTTTTCAACGATTAAACGTATTCACGTTGAACGCAATGCAGTTTGATAACCTTTTGGTACAGAGAAACAAATGATGCTTTTACATTTTGTTTTATTGTATGTAGATATTCATTTGTTTATATGTATTTCCTTAAATTTATCTGTGTTTTGTAAACTTTTGAGATTATTCTCTTACATAAATATTCCAAACGCATGTTCAACCATGTCTAGATTTTAGCAGTTACCTTTGTATATTATTAGAATATAAATTTAAACATTTAATGTTAATTTTAATTTATAATAAAGCTAGTTGACGTAAACTAATATAGCATAGGTATAACACATTGTATTAGAATGTTAAAATCACATTTTCATTTGTATGATATTCAATGATTTGAAATTAAAACGTGACAAACGTTCAAAGTCCACGAGGTTGTACTTCTTGAAATCTGTTTCATTCGAAAATGCTGCTTAGTAACCATCGTCTGGAAATGTATCAGTTATATAAATATATTGGCTTTTAAATAGTATATTAGATTGTTTTTAGAATTAATCATATCTATATATATATATATATATATTATATATATATACGTTTATCAGAAACAAGTGACAACAACTGTACATTTTATTATTTTAATTATTATTGATTTATTTATCGTTTTGATAACGTTTGACAAAATTAAAAAGTTTAGGATAATCACCAAACTAGCATAAATGTAGTTAAATTGATACGAAAATGAAGTAATTTTCGTCATAAAAGAAAATTTATATTCACTAAAGTCTAATTTTAAAGTTCAAATCATGTAAATTTACACCAATTTTGTTCTTCCAACAGACAGCAGTTTTAGAATGTGATATTTGTTTTTTTTAATATTATTGATAATCTCATAAATTCATTTGAAATTTATAAAGTTTTTATAATTATGTCATTTGATAAGAAAATATTTCTAAAGCCTGTAAAATTGAATATAGCAACTTTCTAAAGAATAGTCGAGCCGTGAAAATGTTATAAGATATTTGGCTGAAATTAATATCGTAGAGGGTAATTGTTGAAAGTGAATTTAGTCCCAAGTTTTAATACGAATTCCACGGTAACTGCAACTGTCAAGTGGATGGAGGAACATATATCTCACATCCCCTTACCCCTTTTCGGAAACTCTTAAATAATAATCCATTTTCTTCGTCTCCTTAGCTCATGATTAAATTTATCCCCTTCTCCCACTCGCCATCTAGCAGTTTCTTGTTATCATTTAACCAACCCCCCATTTCCCAACGCGCCTGAAAAACTGATGGTAATAAATCCCTCAGCAAACTGCTAGGCGGCGTTTTAATTTTTTATCAGTTACCACTGTATATTTCATAAAAAAAAAACCCCTGAGAAAAAACGTCTACCGTATCAAATTATCAGTCTAATCAATCTCGTTGGCTCTTAAAATAAATATTCATTTGTCTAATGGATATATAACCGTATAGGGATGTGAAATTAAATTGAATGTTTGGAAATATAAATAATAATTTGGAACCTTTATTCAGATTATTTATTTATTCTTGCAAAATAAACAGAAATGTGATACTGTTGAAATTTATCATAATGTCTTCTTACTCGCCTTGGTTGCTTGTGGATGTTACACCTGAAGAATAAATCAATTATGTTTCTGATTGTGTTTGGTTTATTATTGATAGTATAGTCTACAGTTTAAAGACCTTGCTACCTGTGTTACCATTTAAATAAAATGTTTTACATTGAGGAATATTTCGCTATTCAATCACAGTAAATCAATTAATTTATTGGTGTATTTTATGCTAACGTATGCTCTTTTTTACGTTTTGATATTTCTAACGAATTTAAAGAAACTTCTATTAAATTGCAACTAATATAAATTGGGTCCGTTGCTATGGCAACCGTGATTAGTTCTCTATGCGAATATGTGATTCCTTGACCGTGGCCTTGCCCCAACACTCTGGGGCGCGGTGACCCCTTTTACACTTACTATTTAGTAGTGACTTGTTATCACCAGTTGGTCACACCCCATCATGATGCAGTATATGTATGTATATATATATATATAGTTCAGAAGAGTTCACCCACAACATGTGTGTAATATATGTTATCTGGAACAGATTATTTATTAAAGATCATTTACGTAGTTTATAGTGGAATCCACTTTGAAATTATAATATTTTATTGTTATTATTAAAATTACAACAAATAATAACTGGATTATCTCAATGTAGCTCACCTATACACAAATAGTTGGTTAATAAGAATATTTTTGATGTGGTGGTTTTCCCTCGTAAACATTGTATTTCGATAGGATTATAATGTTTGATCGTATCAATACTTTAAAAGAAAAATAGTGTCAAGTATAGAATAGATAATTTTATGACTTCTTATCAATGATTAGTATTATCAAGCGTGCGTTGGATTGGAATGGACAGTGGTAAAGATTCAGTCCAGCAGCACTTTATCAGTAAAAGCTGATTAGTCGATTCCTTGGTTCGTTTCCCGTTTGGTAGCTGCTGCAAAGCGGGCTGCCTTCTATTTTTGCTGCGCTGTATGAGATTGCCATCTATATGGGAGAAATAAATTAGAATTTTCGGATTTATACTATCGTGAAAAGGGATTTATGAATATGGATGCGTAAAGCCTATATTAGAATAGAAATTGGCTTTTCTTATTTTACAACGGATATGCGTTTAACATGAATAAACATTTTATTAATCTGAAGCTAAATACATTTTTCATTACATTCATTTTTACTTTCTTATACGAATGTATATAAGGAAGTATTGTAATCATGAAAAAAATACGAGATTTTAACGGAAATACAACTTTTGACCTTCCCTGAGTCGAGTCTGACTATTTTCAGAATTCCGCCTGTGTGTGTGTGTGAACGCTCTTATAACCAAAACGGCTAATGCTATAATTATGAAACTTTAAACTTAAAACTTGTATATGGCTCGAAAGAAAACTTCCTATTTTTGAAAAGAATATTCAAACCGGAAGTGCATGTTTACTCTAGTAATTTTTTGGAAATTCTGTAATATCTCCAAAACGGCTACACTTACAGAAAATATACTAGTATTCAAAATGAAAGATATTAATATTATACACAACTTCTATTTAAAAAATTTCTTCGAAAAGTTTACCAATTACAAGAAAATTACTATTTGAATTTTTAAATGTCTTATTTATGTTGCCATGGTTACGTGGGTATAGGAAGTTATACTTATAACATATAGTTCTAGTGTAAAAAGAGTTTCAATGGTTAGTAAAATATTAAAAATATTATATATAAATATTTTGTTAGGTTCTTAGTTCATTCACATACTAAAACATCTACAGTGTATTGCACTGTACTTTCTTATACGTGTTAAGCGTATTTTGTTTAGATAGAGAGGTTATTAAAATACAAAATCTAAACAAATAATGCCTTATACGTATAAGAAAGTACAGTGCAATACACTGCAGATGTTTAGATTGTATACACGTAATTAATACGTGCTATACATATTTAACCATTATAATACATCAAACTTTAATTTTAACTTTTAATCCTATGATTTAGATATTAAAATATATTCTAAAGCACGTTTTACAAAACCCAAAGCACGATATAAACAGTTTCATAGTTATTTGTTATTTAATATATAAAACTTTATGTTGTTTGGAAAAATAGCAATAAATATTAAAGTAAGTTTGTCTGGAATGGTATCTTAAGTTTAAAAATACACTTTCATTAGTTCAACTGCGCAATAAAACAAATGAAAACACATATTTTCGTTATTTGTATGAAACACCTGCATATACACTTTTTTTTTGCACCAAACGTACAAAACCAAATTTTGATTTAATAAATTAAAATATTAATTACATTTCACATAAATAAAAAATTAATAATTACAGTGTGAATTACACCACAATTCACTAAAATATATCACCCGAAAAATGAATAGGCTTTTATATACGTAGAATGATATGAGAAAAGAAATTAAGAGACTAATAAATAAAAAAAAACTCTAACTGAGCACAAAAGGCACACTACACCAAAGTAGCATATTGGATGAAATGAATTCTCATTTTGACAAATAGCTAACGTAAAAAACGACCTGTTATTTTTCTCCCGTTTACCCTTACAGTTTTTAATAATAAAACCCTCGATTACTATATCCGAAAACGTGCGATTCATTGTCGTAACGTGTGTTTTTGATTTTAACTTAGCTTATGTTCGCAAAGAACAGGTTTTTTTCGCGCAATATAAATCCGGTTTTTTAAAACGATGTCTTCGTGGTTCAACTCACGTTTGCAGTATATTTCTAATTATATACCACTCCACTCACCGCAAACAAAAGAACGTTATGAATGGAACCTAATTGGCCCTTACATATATCGAACAAATTAATTTCGATGTAAATTGATTATTGTGCTCAGTGGAGGGTTATAAATTGCTAATAAATTATTTTCATTAATTCAGTTGTTTATACGTGTTTATTGCATGTATATTTCTGACTAATTATTATACTATTTTGATAATGTAATCATTATACAGTCCGTTGAGACAAAAATAAGAGATAAAGAGTAATTAGTATTTTATATATGATTAATTAGTATCCCTATGGATATTATAATTGTTATTTTAATTTGATCATTATTTTTATAATTACAAGTAGATAGAAATACGATTTTCGAATAATATAATTTGATTTTCGACAATAATGTATACCCTTGTGATAAAAAAAATTCTTACGCAATCACCTATAAGTATAATTAGATTTAAAGTATTTATTTATTGAATATGCACTTAAAATTATTAAGAAGTGATCAGCTGGCGATAAGAAACTCATTAATTTATATAATAGTATTAATATATCAAAAAACATATAAAATTGAGAGAAAGTCAGCTTATTTAGGTTGGCAACTGTGGAATAGGGTAATATTAAAATATGAATATGAACAGAGGTAACAAACAAATTCATGAAGTGGGTCAAAAATGCTTTTTATAGTGGAACACATTTTTAGCGCCGCTTTCTATTTTAAAATAAATATATTTTTTGTCATAACAATCAATAGTAATAATGATAAAACGGTAAAAATTGAAAGTTTCTCCGATTTCGCCTGCTGGGAAATACGATATAATTAAATGTTGATTCGATTAAAATTATATATTTCGCAGAAACGAAATCTCCGTTAATAACAGTAGAAATATATTGCACAATATTAAAATGTGTTTTTTCCAACAAATCAATTTGATGTAAACGCTAGAGTAGAATTTCAAGCATTTTCAAAATTTAATATTACGTTTAGAAAACAACAACAAAATATTTATTAATTTTCACTTAAACATTTTTTTATGGCTATGCAAAATGTTTAAATCTGCTTGAAAAGCGATAACACTAGTTCGTTATCTAGTATAAACAAAGCGGCATATCTGAATAGCACAGGTAAGGACAGACGGCCTTTCGAAAATACAGGTATACAACTTTGGACTTTGTATCGCATATAGACTTTGAACTGAAACTCTTAATATTATTACAACAGTGTTTTTGAACTTTGCACATTGCCTTAGTAAGCATTATTATATCGATTTTTAAACTGATTTCGTGTGTGATACGAAAAAAATATAGAATAAATAAATGTCTTTCTGCAAATAAGTTTGTACCATTCATCAGTGATGAGAATAAGTTTCTATTATTTTTGGAAGCAATTTAGTATTTATTTTAATTATAATACAAGTGTTCAGCACCGCACAGGTACAATACTTATTACGTTTAAGGTCTTGTTTGCGTTTAGCAAAGGATGTTTTTAATGATTTAATTATACAGTTTTTAAAATGTTTTAATTTAAATATAAATGAATTCGTATGCGTTCGGCTTCACTGTTAATTCAATTATTCAATAATAAATTTAATTGTTCAACCAAACGTGATGAGAATAATATTAAAATATCAAATTGAAAATGTAGTTGCAAATAACATTGAAATGTTGATGTTTTTCCAGTATAAATACACTAATTAAATTATGTTATCCAGTGTACTTAATTAATGTGTATAAAAGGTATAAAATATGTTTTAATAGTCAAAGTACATTTTACTTATTTATATAACTCTATGTTGTAGGTTATTATAGTTTATTAGAAAGATATGTAATTATTATTATTTAATTTGAAAATTATATTTAATTTTCAAACTAAAATATGTATGTCGAAATTGTATAATTTGGTTATTCAATACTATCGATATATGTGTACAATAGTGGTTAGGTTGATGTATGGAAAGCGAATATTGGGGGTATTATTATTGTGAGCCTCTTGCTATAGGGAATATTCCCTTTTCAGCGTATAGTGTGCATGGCCGATATTTGCCATACGACTAAGCTTACCTGACCAAGCCTTTTGACTCCGTGTGTTTGTTTGGTATGGAATTTTGGAATTATTGAGTCATATGTGTGTTTCCTAGATAGGGTACCAGGAGAAATAGTTTTACAGAAGTAAATCACTAGTGAAAAGTTACATACGACCTATGCGGGATTCGAACTAGGTACACTTTATTATTTACTTATTGCGAGGTAGTAGCGTTAGCCATTAGACTACGGACAGCTTTATAAATGTTGGTATGAAAGACGGAAAGACTTAATAATGGAAAAAGTCGTAATGATATATATGTAGAAGTGGGCTAAAAATAAATTTACGGAAAAATCATATTCTAAATACCTAACTAATTATTTCTGACAAAATGAATTCGCAGACTTGGAAATATCTATTTAGAACTGAAAAATCTATTATTGGAGATTTTCGCGAAATTCTAAATATGAAATGAAATATTCTAAATATAATAAAAAATATTACATCAGAACTTACCGTTACTTTAATTAAATAACAAATGAGTCCACGTCAAACATCAAACAAATACGGGGGAAAATACTTTATTATTATCTGCCAAAAAGGAACATTTCGAAATATGAGAAAAGATAAATTCAAATGCAATTAATTGCATCAGAATAAATGACCAAGTATTATGCATCTGAAAATAGCATAAAAATAATAAATTTTCCTATTGCTTGACGTATTCGTTCAACACATTTTCCAAACCCTGACCTACATAATGCATCATATAGTAACAACAGGCATACATTTTCGTCATCTGCAAACATCAAACGCATGAAAACTCTTTCCAAGTTTGTTTTTAGCGCGAGGGGTATCACACACAGTCTGAATGACTTTTCTCCCACTTGCTCTCTGTCCTTTTTCATTCTATCATATATGCTAGAGATGGTAGGTGTTTGAAAAGCGTGGGAGGGTTAAGCTACGTGCCAAGTTATATTGTGTGTTCACGTGAACATTTTAGTTCGAACTTGTCTTATATATTATCTAATGGAAAAAACTTGTATATACACCCTAACCGAAACATATTTTAGACGGATGCTTCATTTTATTATCTTTGTTATACCGTTATAGTATCTTAGGAAAACAACGTACTTGTTTTAGATATGGAGTCTGATTTTCAAACATGGCTGATCAGTAGTTGTGGTTTTTATGTGATATACAGTTTCTTTTACGCCATTTTGATTTTTATCTATGGTTATCTGAATCCGTTGTTTAGTTAGCTTAATTTTTTTCGCTGTTTTGTTTTTAAAAAATGCACCTTTGAGTCTTAAAACTCTTAGATGTGGTCACGAGTATTTTTTGTTTTGTTTTGAAATTGTGTGTTGTATTTTATTTTGTGTTACGCTGAAAGTAATTTTGTAAAGTGCGTTTCTTTTGTACAAATAAGTTTATTTGTTTTTAAAAAAACTCCATTACTTAGTTTTGCTTCGTTGAATAAAAGAAGTAATACTACTATGCCTTTTAAACAATAATCTAAATATAATGTTTGTTTAGTAAAGCAATGAATCATTATTAGAATTTTAAATTGCCCTTATTATGCCTGCATTATATATATGCATCATCATCATTCTGCAACTTTCGTTTCGGAAATATGGGTAGCAATATTATTGGAAATAAATCAAAATCGTTAGAAATTATAAGAAAGGGTCGTGAATTTTTTAACCAAATTTATTTACATACATAACTTTAAGCCTGTGCCTATGAAATGGGGTGGTAGGAAACTCTACATCCATTCACGGCTTTCGCTATTCAGCTCTATCTTTATAAATTTATTCGAGTATCAAAAACTGCAGACGGGTTGACTTATTCATACACGTATTTTAAATCTGTGTTTGCCATATAAATTAATCATTTTCTTCTACCGCAATTGTCAAACATGCTGAAGCTATTATAAGGTGGAACCGCTGACAAGGACAATAAATGGATATTTCGTTGTTTTGCTCCATGTGTACTGACTGTCTGAACCTAACAAAATATCTTTTTCCCTTGAGAGCATGTCATTTTACTGGGAAATTGAGTGAATATTAAGTAAACATTGGAGTGCGCTAGCCTCGAATATATACAAACATCGTTTCTGAACCAGATTCGTTCATTTATCTTATTTCTAGTCTGGAGAATCGAAAAATGTATAATTTAATAATAAATTTAAAAAAATGTATTTTCTCCCGTCAGAATATTCATTTAAAATATATTTTATAAATCTGAATTTAGGACATTGTACCAACAGGTTAAAAATAAATGTCCTGTCGCATTCTTTGAAGTATTTCATTTTGCTTTTCTTGGTTTGAACCAGTTACTATAATTAAAATATTCGCGGAATGGAATAAAATTTAGTAGTGTTTTCGGTAGATCATAAAAGAGAATTAGTCAAATTTTAATTTGTCTAAACCATATTTACTACTTGTATAAAAATATAAGGATTATTTTGTATAGTTTTTCTTTCTTTCTAAAGCTTTAATTACAAAGTTTATTTTTAAAAAATATTAATTTTTGACCTCAAAATAAATAAAATAATTCACAATTTACATTTGCATTACAAAAATAATTTCATGCAGTTACATTACGAACTAGCAACCCTACAAGCAACAATAACATAATAGATGACACTATGGTGGTACAAAGATAGCGTATCACAGCGACAATGTTATGTTTTCTTGTGAGACTTGTGTGGCAGTGGGATTTGCATATAAATGAGATTCAAATGCAACACAGCATGGCAGAGTGTAAACCAGTTTCGTCTGAAATCAAGCTCACCACCATTCTCACTCTAGCTCTGCAACTGTGATTCCAGTATGAGTTGAAAGCACAACCAAACCAAACCAACCAACGTATCCACATAAGATATGTTGAGTAGTAAAGGGATCGCTTCGTTTAGTTCTGGAACACATATGAAGTTAGCCACTCGAATTATTTAGTGATAACTATATAGGGATAGGAATTTAATGTCGTTTACAAAACTAGATGGATTATAAAACATAATTTCTTAGACTTATTTTATAATAATTTAAATACTTTTGATACTAAACGTAGTTTAGGACAATTTACAGTTGTTTCCTCAGTTAATTCTGCCGTAATAGTTAGTTGTGTTGACTATATTGACCGTTTAGTGAACAGTTAACTATTCTAAATTTGTAAGTGTTATGTTTTAAATATGTTTCGACAATTCGGCTTTATGTAATTGGGTTTAAGACAAATATTGATATTATTTATAAACAATACGACATCTCCTTGGAGTGTGTTACTCAAGGTAAAGTGGAAACAAGAAAAACTTGTAATTAGACTGTTAAAATATTAAAATGAAAAGAAAAATGTATTTTGTGGCCGAATGACGTGCCGTTTGTCTCGTATTCTTATGTGGGACCCGAACCTTGCCCAAAAGCCTTGACAATTAGGCCAACTGGGACATAACTTACGCCACGCTTCAAGTCAATCAGATTAATTTATAACAATTAAAACTAAATCTAGAGGTAAATGTACTTACGATTGGAAGATAAAAAACAATGATAATACTATTAAGTTTAGATTAGAAGTAAAATATATACATATATATATATATATATATATATATATATATATATATATATATATATATATATATATATATATAATATATATAAATTAATTAATTGGTATCAAGATTAGATTTGATATGCAAAGCACCATCTCATTTCGTGGCCAACCACTCTTTATTACAAATGTAAAACCTTTTAAGATAAGAACACCGTTTTATAATATATAATAATAATTTTTCGTTTTATCAAATTGGCAATCTATTCCGTCCACCACGGAGGATATATACAGGGTGATTTTTAACTAACGTCGATAGGGGATTTGAGGTAAAAAATCACCGATTGGACGTCTATAGCAAATGCTGGTAGATTTGTTAGTTGTGAATTGAGAAAATAGAGAACACATTTCTTTTTCAACCTTTCTTTCAAATAAATAATATTCACGCAATATATTTCTTATTTTAGAATATCAAAATATCCCAAATTCTCCTTTTTATGATTTTATGTATCATAAATGTTCAATTTTGATTTGATTTTAAATATTTTCGAATTAACTAGTTTAAAGCACGCATTTTTTTTTTACTTACAATTTAATACCGTTAAAAAAAACGCTAAGTGAACAAATGTGTGCCTGGACTTGTTACCTTTTTTCTCCAAGTTATGACGTGTTAGATGCAATATTAATTAATTACAATTCGATAAAATAAAAGTTATTTAGTTTGGCCATAGTTCAAAGATCGATTTTACCTTACAATACATTGATCAATAATTTATTTTTCCAATGTTGAAATTTCCCATCCCATTGTTATATTTAAATATTCATTTATCGATGATAAATGCAGTATAAATTATGGTCTATATATACATATAGTGTCATTTTCTGTAAATTGTATAGAATAACCGTTTAGCATGAGATTGGCAACAGGTTTATAACTTGCTATTATATACATATATATATAGTATTTATTTGTCACATAATTCTATTAAATTTCCCGTTTTATATATAGCTCTAGTCAGGTAGTCTCACGTCAGCATAGCAGTTCAATCATGAACATAGCGAATGACGTCATCTCCTGCAGGAAATAGAAAATTTAATACCCCCCTAACGCAATTCTATACAGACAGCCATCCTTCTTCCCTAACACCATTCATCTCTCACAATTTTATCTGTCGCACCCTCTGGAGGGTTGAGGAAATATCAAACCACTACTCATGTGTGTGTGTGAGTTTGTTTGTGGGATGAGGTGGGTTACGTTCAGTAATTTTGAATCTCTAGTCCCATGATACGTGACTTTAGGGGCGTCAGGAATCATTCCTTTTGTGCTATGCATAAAGTAAATTCGATTTGCTTGAGAAATTTTCGATTACAGATCGAAACGTCTTCTATTGTTGTGGAAGGATAACCAGTCGCATATCTTTTATATATTATGTATAAGCAGTGATAGTTTCGGTAATTTTGTATGTTGTTGAAAAATAGTTGTAAAACATTTGAATTCAAACGCGGATAATGCTACAATATATTTTCCGCATGCGTATTTAAATCTACCCTACCTTACGTCATGCAATCGTAGAATTATCTTTTAGTTTATTGATACGATTGTTTTATTACTGAACCGTTTTAGTAACCAAGGTTAACGGCGTTAAATAAATTAGACTCTACATATATATATATACAGCCGCCATTCACAGTATTTATACATTGGAACAATGTTTGAATGTTTTATTTTCTTTTGAATTTCTCTAGATAATTGTGTAAACTTCTATTTGTTTAGATCTGTATCATTGAATCTCTTGTTTTGAGAATAAAAGCAAAATTGGATGAACATAAAGTTGTTTTTTCAATGTTTTAAAAGGCCTTTTTTTTATTGGAAACGATAAATCTTTATTTAGTACTAACATTTTTTCGTTAGTTGATTTTTTTTTAAATTCTGTATAGCAATAAAATTAAAGCTCTTTTTTTATAATTTGGCTATATATATGTATGTGAAATATTAATAAAATTGTGTAACCCCAGAATAACGTTAATTTTAGCAAGTGAACGCTTCAAATGTGATTGTATAAACAAGTTTGGGTCTTAATTCCAAAAATTGGTTATACTATCCATGTTAAGCTTTTCTGTAGTAACGCATCCATTAATTTTCATTCGGTCCGTCGACAATATGTGTATATTTACGTGAAAACTGCTATTGAAATTGATGGTTTATTTTGCGAATGTATATTTTATGTAAATTCTCTATAAATGTGCTATAAATGCCATGGTCGTTTACAATTCCATTTGTGTTGGACATCATATACCTAACTTATATTATAAATACACATATCGATGTTTTTGTTCGGATAGATTTTATGGAATTAGGTCGCATTCAGGTTCGTGATAGATCTACTTTGATTGCTCATTAAATCAAAACGAAACTAATTGAATTGCAGTTAATAACGCATTAGTATTGTAATAGAAAATAGCTAATGTAAACTTGATATGATTATTATTGCATTTTGTAATGGCTCATTGATTATTTACTACTTGGATAAAAAAGGGGATTTGTTTTTATATTTATATTAGCCTTTGTACGCTTTGGAAGCTCTAAATATGGTTCGAAAATAATTAAATTAAGTAATTTTCCTATCACAATGTGCCAAAAACAAAAAAAAAACTAGTTCATCTGAAAACCAACACACTCAAATGTTTCGTTTTGCTTGTAAAGAGAGAGGATGTGAGATGTGTTTAGCGGTGATCACGTGTCCTTCACATGGTCACACGTGTGTAGGTGCCCCTCTTCGCACACACCACGCCTCTTATGGTATACATGTATCTAAACGACACATGCTAGAGTGGTCCATGGTGTTTTGCGATCATTTAGAAGAATCATTTCTATAGAACTCTAATGGGAGTGGTAATTTGCGAGTGCGTTCACCGCGCAAATTCACTTAACAACTACACAAAGCTCTAGCGTCCTTTCTGACCATCTAAACTGTTCAAAGTTTTGCTTATACGCTCCACAAATAACTTCATTCCTATTCCCATAAAAGGGAGTAGGAAAACCCTTTCCCCATTTAATACATTTGTGTGTAATAATCGTTTTGAATTCATAAACAAATCCACCTTTAATACAAAATGTTCGTATATTGGCTTAAGAGAAACCTAGTAATGCGAACACAAAACAATAAAGAACCGCAAGCCTTTAAGCTGTTTGATTCCGAGTTTAATAAACATTTGATTGCGATGTTTGTGTATAATACACATAATAAAAGAGGCCGCACCCATCTCATGTCAAGACCCTTTTTTGCGCAGTGCTGCTACTGTTTTAAAATTTAAATCCATTTCAATCAACTCCAGTGTCTTTTCAAACATTTGCCTCGTTTATTTTGTTCGAATGCGAGACACACTAACTTATTGGAACTCGTACCATTTTATCATTAAACTGTAGTTTAATCGTTTCGAATAAAGTTTAAATTAGAAAACCTGGCAATTTAAATTTGTCAAACGGTCTCTACGTACACATAATACCAAACGATTTCATTTAGGAAGACAAATCAAGTTGTTTCAACTGACTTAGGTACATTTTCCATGTAGACTTAATAGTGATTTTAAATGCAGAGAAGCATTTATTTTATTTGTAAAACGTCTGTAGGGGCAGAATGTAGGTAATTTAAATTAGTATCTAGATTATTTAAATGAATTTTAAAAGCTTGTTGTAAAACTAAATTTATTTTCCCATCAAAACGCATTTGAGTTTATAAAATTGTATTTGAGTTTTTTAAATTTAAACTTGAGGTCAATATACGAATTATTGCATGAAAGCTATATAAAAATCCTAGTAATAACGCCTAAAATTGGTATTTAATGTCGTATGAAAATAAATGGGAGTGAAACATAAAGAATGACTTCTTTTTGAAAATAAACCAAGAACCAAAAATATCGCATTTGTTCCTTGTTAAAGTAGAGCCAAAACAAATGTATACAGTCGCCATTTTGGATTATATATGTGTTTTTTATTGGCCTTCGTTTTGGCAGCCATTGCACAATAGAAAATCTTGTTGGTGGCATCCAACTGGCAATAGTAGTTAATTCATTTGGAACATGTTTTGTATCAACTAAATTTGGTGAATATAAATACAAACATTACATACACGCGAACAAGTATCGTCTATATTCCAGCTGGTTTTACATTTTCGAAACAAGCACTGTTTGTCTGGACGATCGCACTGACTAAAATAGAATCCGAAAATACTTGAAACTCTCTCGAGGTCTTTTTCAATCCTACAAACTTAACACGCTGTGAAAACTTTTATATACATATACACACAAGTCACAACGAAACATTCTATAATGTATAATAATCATCTTACTTTCTTTATATGAAATACACCTCTTTGACCTTCCCTACAAAATGCTGTATTCCTATCGAAACAGAATAACCAACTACGTATAAGTGCAAGACACTACACATATGTTCAAAGTTCCATTAGTTTTATAACTCAAGGTGTGCGAAAAATAAATTTAAAAAATACTTAAATATAACTCTTCTTCATAATTTCTTAAGTGTTGCTTTTAAAGTAATTCAATTAGGCGCGTTACGTTTATCATCCGTGTCGGAAAACTGGTGGAAATTTATAAATAGACCATTTCCGCTTAGGTACTAATAAACTTTTCTGTAATACTAAAGTTTTCCATCACGTGGCAAATAACTATATATTTCATAAGTAGTAAAGCAGGATTTTCTTTCGACGTTACAGGGAAATGAAATGTCCGTATTAATAATTCATCGTTTGCCATTAGAACAAATGGAAATGGATTTTTTGTTTGTTTGTAAATGTGCACGGTTTGCGATATTTGTAACTGGGCTATCGTGAATTCTAACCGTTAATATTGCTGGAGGTATTTATCGCGCGCACAACGGCCGTGCATAATTGAATGTCCGGTTAACATTTAATCAACTTAAATTGATACCGCAAATGCCAAACAACGTATCGGAGAGAATAGACATGGAATATGATGACCTATTAATATAAACCAGAGACATATCTACTGGGCACTCTGGTTTATAAACAGTGTTGGTTTCGTGGTTGTGAATTATACACGTTTTCATTAAATTTCGTTACTGAAATAATTAAATTTATCTTCTGGAATTTGACAGCGGCAAAGTACTTTGAAGTTATCTTGTTTTTTTTTATGACAAATCGGCATTGTTTGAATTTTAAAATGATGCAATTCATATTTTTGATACATGTGACTTTTATCTTCATGCTTTTTTGTGAAATTATTTTTTGAAACGTATTTTTATTTATAGTCATGTGTAGATAATATAACTTTTAAATATTAGACTGTTTGTCTCTGTTATCATTTTTTTTTTCAGTTTCAAGCGAATTTTATGCGGTTTTTATACATTAAATATAAAATTATTTGTTGCTTTATTTTTTTTTACATTTACTAATTAACAAAAAATATAAACTATCTAGATAAAATATGTTTTACTAGAAAACATAAAACACTATCAAATAAAGTTATTTACGTTGTATATACAAAACATCTTTTTCATACGTAGTAGGTTCATTTTCAAATAAATTAAATACCTACTACAATATTTTCAAATCGAAATTGTTTATGATAATAATATTTACTTATAACTTCGTATAAGAAAGTAACATGATTGAATTTGTTTTTAAGAAAAAACTTGTATGTTATTGCGTCGGTATATAAATTATATTGTTTATTATTATTAAATTCCAGATGTCAAATTATTATAAGGTTAACGAAGTATATTATTGAATAGGATAAAAAATGTGTAGATATTATAATTTTACAACTATGACATGTTTACCATTCATACATATAATATTTGTTGGTGTAGGATATAAATGCGTGAGAATGTGTAGGCTTGCACGTGTAGCGCGTGCGATCAATGCCAACAAACACTGAAATTATAATAAAATTTCAACAGTAGATAAAAAGTAGAAAAAATAAACACTGTACACTCACGAAGATACATTTTTACTTTTGTTTGATTTCTAAAAGCACTACAGCATAAATATATTTCTTTTGTTATAGATCTTATATAAAATCAAATCTTTTATTATTTAGTATATTTTATAAATAAAATCTCATCCTTTATTTACGTTTAATAAAATAAGTATAAACACGTTGTTTAAGAATTTTGTTTATACATTTCTAAGAGTATATATATATATAGCAATGAGTTGTTATGCTTGTTAGCAACATACTAACAATCTTTAAAGATGAAACATTGAGACACAATGATACACGAACCCTAGCCAAGTTCGAATAACAACCGAATAATGTTTACGAGTGTTCAATTGAAAGGTTTGTTTACTTCTATTTAAAAGCGCGAAAACCGGTTGTATGTTCGAGTCGAGTGTATTACCGTGGCGTATTTTAGAAACAGGCGCCACGCTTTGTCCCCCAGACCTTGGGCTCTGTAAACATTCCAACATTTGCAAAACAGAAAAAAATCTATTCCACTAACCACACAAGTCTCTTATTCTCAACTTCAGCTACTACTTTCTTTCTGATATTTCTATCTTCATATTTTTCGCACTTTATATATATCGTATGTATATACATATGCCATGAATAAATTTATACACTATGATGGACGAAATCGATTTTTACTTTCTTTTACGAAGTAATAAGTAAGTTTTGAATCACGAAAAAAAACATTCTCGAATTTTTAACGGAAATACACCTTTTGACCTTCCCTGAATCGAGTCTAACTATTTTTGGAATGACGTATGTGTGTTTGTGAGTGTGTGTGTGTGTCTGTGTGGGTATGTGCTCTACAGCCTACACTGTTGAAGATAAAATTATGAAACTTTAAACTTAAGATTTGTATATGCCTGGGAAGAAAACCTCCTATTTTTGAAAAGCATATTCAAACCGAAAGTGCATGTTTACTTGAGACACTTTTTGCATATCTTCGAAACGGCTGCACTTACAGTAAAATAGTTATAATTAAAGTTAAAGATATTAATGATTTGAACAACTTTTGTTTGAAACATTTCTTCAAAAAATATAATAAATCGCATCTACTATGCATGTCAACTGTTTCAAATATTCAAATATTTTGACATTTAACATTTATTGTTGGTGTCACAAATAAGTTTAGTGAAAAAGCGTTACAAGGGTTAGTAAATAATTTAAAATATTATATAAAATATTTTCTTTGGTTTAAAGTTAATTTGAAAACTAAAAAATGCCCGGCCATAATAATTTTTAATAATATGTAATGAATAATGATATTTTCTTTATACTACTATAAAATCCAACATTTAATATCTAAAATACATATGTTTTCTTTGGAAATCTGACAATAAACTAACTTTACACTTTTATTGGACAATGAATAAAAATATTTTCTTGAAATTTAAACATTTTATATTTTTATTTATATACTATCAAATCTAAATATACTGACTATGTAAAAGAAAGTTTAGGGTCAACACATGGCCGATATTTTATATATAACTTATAAAGGATGGGCCATCTGTTAGTTTCTTTTTGAAATTGCTATTTTAGTTCTTTTACGCGGTTTTTTTTTTGTTTCAATTTTAATTTATACTAATTATTTTTTCATTATTTCAGGTAAGTCAATTTTCTGGCACCCCATTTCATGGGAATAGGCATGAAGTTATGTATGCATTAGAGATAAACTTATATAATAACAGCAAATATACTCTTTTGAGTGTTGCTATCAGTTTGTGAGATAGGACACAGAAATGGAAGTATTTGCTTTTATTTAAGTATTTATATTTTATTATTTGTTGAATCTAAAGATAGTGAAATGCATATAAAATATAAATATATTTTAGCCTGTTTCGGACACAGGTATAAATATACTAGTCGGCGCGATATAAATTTAACAACACAGATGTCATCTTCAGACATTGATACTCTTGGATACAATCTTTTATTGGTTGATAATAAAAAGAAATATTTTGTTTGTGTTTCTCGCCATCTGTGATTTTCTAGGAGTAAATATTGTAAAAGGGGAAAAGTAATAACTTCTTTTGAGACTCAAATTGTATGTAGGAAAACTTTTTTTTTTATTACAAAAAGTATAACCAGTGACGTCTCAAAAATGAATTCTACTCTGGTTGGACAAAATAGCAAATTATTTTGTATTATTGTCGAGTTAAACGACACTTTTATACCATTTTCCTTGCACGATAACTTTTTAAAACGACCACAAAAGCGATAATATATTGGACTTCTTTCGAAACTTTCAAATTACTTTATTAGACCCTGGCTGGACAGTTCAAACGAAAATACATTTTAGATTAAAAAACTACTTGAATTATTAGTCTTCATGAAAAAAGTTATTCGTTTTGTTAGAGCCCGTAAGGTAACTCTTCCACTTAAAATGAAGTTATATCTGTCACATATTTGTAAACTTCAAGTGATCTAATATTTGCATTTTTAAGTGGTATTAAATAAAAATATTGTTTTAGCATAATAACATTTTTGTTTTTTACAACTTTTATATAAATTTTATTACTTTACTAATTTCTTCTTAACTAAAGTAGTAAGAAGTATTGCGCAAATATTTCTAAGGTAATTTCAAGTTTTTGATTAATTCCTACTACAAAAATGTGTAGCAATGTGAACACAACTTTGTGTCTAAACGAAAATAGTCGTTATTCGTGCTTTAATATGCGCGTTTCTCATCGTTTCCCTTGTTGTATTTGACAAGTTATGTGCGCTTGTTTGTGTCCTTCTATATAATGCCAATTAATCTTCTATAATGAGATCGTGGCTTGGCACGTGTCATAAACCTATTTATCTGATTATTTACTATTTGCTTTTCGCATTTAAGATTTACAAAATAACCGTGTAATTACGAGATAGAAATACACAAACAACTGATATTAAAAGATTTAGATTTATGATAATCATAATAGTTGCGCGTCTATTATCTCTAATATTGAGAGGGAGGGGAGGGGGGTGGGGTATATCTTGAATTCAAATATTTATTTTTACACTTAATAAAATTGATAACTACATATGTTTATTTGAGATCTTAACATTTTTGGGCGCGCTTTTTCGGATTTTATTTTTATTTTCGTTATATTCAAACATAGGACAGATTTGCAGAATCACACACACACATATACATACATAACGTCATGCCTATTCCCAACAAATGGGGTGGCAGAATCAAACAAACACTATCACACACACACACACACATACATGCACGCACACACACACACATACATACATGCATACACACACACACACACACATACATGCATACACACGTACATACATACATACATACATAACGTCATGCCTATTCCTAACAAATGGGGTGGCAGAATCAAACAAACACTATCACACACACACACACACACACACACATACATACATATACATCCACACACACATGCATGCATGCATACATTCATACATACATACATACATAACGTCATGCCTATTCCCAACAAATGGGGGGTGGCAGAATCAAACAAACTCTACATATGTAGTACGACATAATAAATAATACATTTAAAGCAATTCCACGTAAACAAAATTCAGATTAATATTTGTAAAGCAATGTCAATTTTGAAATTGTAATCATAACATAATTCAATTTAATTTTTCTCGAGCACTGAATTTTTTTTTAATACATGCAAATTGTAGTCTTGGCAACATACAATAAGTTATTTTGCAAATGTTTGAAAGAAATTTGCATGGGAAACAAGTGACACTCGAGCACTGCTCGCAAGTAAACTGTAGAATTATTGAAATCTACGGTACCGACAAATGTTGCCACATCACGTACACTTTCTCTACATAATGGCGCAGAAATCTTTTTTAACAAGCAAGAATATTATTGTGTTGAGCACTTGATGATGTGCTTGTGCTTATAACTCATATTCTTCTATCTTCGCTAGAGACTTCGTAAAAAAATACAGATTTGCTGTACACAAAGACAATTACGGGCACAAAAGATTTTGTTCTTTTCGCGAATTTCGTTTTTTATTCTCATTTAATTGTTTCCGTTCTCTTGTGATGCACAACGACTCAGATCTTTTATCCTAAATTACCCCTCATAGATACGAATTACCCGTATAACATAATTGCATCTGGAAATCACGCGAAAATTATTTTGTAGTTTTTAAAGCTAGTCACACGTGTTGACAATTCAGGCTGTACTTAGTATAGCAAATTATTTTCCGTTGGGGTTATAACATTTTCCGCTCTAGTAAACACAGACATTACAAATGGTTCATTTGATCTGTATTTTTCTCGATGGCGACACACTGTCTGTTTGCATTTATGTTAGTAAGATTATTGTAGCGGACAAATTTTAAAAACAAAACGATTATAAATAAGTGTAGTTTATTTGGTAGCAAAACAAAGAGACATTGTTAATGAATTTTTCAAAGTTAAAGATTCCGCTACGGAATTTTGATATTTGAATTTTTAATAACGTTCAAACTTTTGCATGTCAAAGTTTATATATATATTCTAAATAATAAAAAAACAGAAAAGGTGCTGGGGATGTTCTTTTTATATTTAGTTGAATAAAAATGTTCGAAAATTATTTCAAGGATTTTTGTTTATCTTAAACGTAAAATGAATATTGATTTAAAGTTGTTTATTTTTACTCTGCAATCTATAAGATAACTGTGTTTTAATTATTTAATGTATAACGCTTATACTATTATAAATACATATTATTTTATTGTTATTTCTCTTATGTTTAAATTAATTTAAATAAAACCGATTATAGAAATTAATCAGCTTTGATGCAATTAATTATTGATTTTTCAATTAGTGAACTAATATGGTATCTTTTACAACGAAATCTTATAAACACATAATATTCACAAAAATAGAAATAAGTTTCTAAATTTAGCAAACAATAAGAAAATATCTTGAATTAGAATACATTAATGTATATGATATAAACAATAGTCGTGTTTAAATTAAAATTAATATGATATATGACTTATTACAAAAGACAGCAAAACATTAAGAAACTGTAATTATAATTATACTTTGAAAATTTAATTATGCAATCCGAGTATATATAATGGAGTAAATGACACTAATTTTAGTGAAACTACTTCAAATCATCTAATTTCGCAAATCTAATAATACACAATTACATCCCTTTGTGCATAATCATAATATTGTGAGTTATGACTTTTATTAACTCACCCCGCGCAAATATTTACTCAGTTATTACATATTGAGTAAATATTTCACGAAAATAAATATAATTCAATATGAAACCATAACTCACTATATTATATATAGTATGTTTCACACTTTTTAGCAGTGCGGTAGGCAATGCTTTTCTTATGGGCGAAAACCGCACAGCGTTGTCACTATTCTCGCTTATAACTAAAGTTGGTATACGTACATTATAGCACGTAACATACCACAAAAATATGACAGTTAATACTGTTAAAACTCATGTCCTTGTTCTGTCTACCAAACGAATAGACAAAGAAAGAACATGAATTTAAACTAAACTAAGCTAAGCTGAACTTTTGTGTAAAAAAACAATATATTATTATGTACTCTCTTTTGTTCGGCCTACATGAGTAGTGCGATATAAATATTCGTTATCTATATAACTTAATTTATAAAAATGCCTACAAATACATAATCCGCAAGTGGATTGAAATAGATGATTATTTTCTTGTGGTGTTCTAATTTTAATTGTTGGCGGGGTCGGCCTGGTTGCTAAAACGTGGTTTGGTTATGTGATATGCCCCTGTTAGTTAGGCAATCCCGTCAATCATCTTGTTTATATCATAGGAGAGAAGCGAACGTGCCATGGCTGTCTCTAGCTGTGAAATGTGTGTATGTGTGAGTCAATTTGCAATAGTATGTGTGTGGAACTCCATTGTTTAAAGGTAAACAGTCCAAAGTCCAACTCGTGCCCATGTACCAGTGGCACAGAAACAGTGCCACCCGGCGATTCCCACTTTCACAACGTGTTTGTTGCGAATTTTCAACTTTTAATATCTGTTGCATTTATTTATAGATGTTTCATGTGTATCGATATAATTACCCGCATATTTGTATTTAATCTAACGTTAATTATATTACCATATATAATGATTAACACTTCATAGTTTCAGTGACTTGTGAGTGACATGAACTCTAACAAACTTGTTATTTTTCAATTATATGCAAAAGACATCCACAACTTTAAAGAATATCTTGAATTTATATACTTAACATTTACACAATTAATAGCTTGCAGAATAAAATAGAATTGTATTTAAAAACAAATATTTTTCATCCAAATTGAAAATTATAGCTGCTTGTTTTTCATCCAAACAATTCTAAGGTGACATTAATTATGTATATGGTTCACAAAAATAAATCCAAATTTATTTTACAAAACATCTAAATATTTATACTTTTTTAAACATTATTCTTATTGATATAAATAATTCTATCTAATCAACTAAAAATAAACCTTAAAATAAATTTGATTAGTATATGACATCGTCTAAAAATAAAATGTAAACACAAAAATTATCTTAACAAGAACACAATAATTCTTACAACAAATATTGATAATTCTGTAAAGATTAGTAAACCGTACTAAAATAGCAATCATTTTTACAAAAATGATCATTAGAATCCAAGTAGTGTTTCATAGAAATAACGTAAATTTGGAAAGTATCTGTTGCTATGTGGCATACTACCACTAGTTCAGAACTCCTGGAACACAGGCTATTCCACTCAGCATATATACCGTTCTTTGTCGCACGGTACAAAGTCCGATTCTGAATCACGGAGTTGCCTCGCGACCAGCTAACACCTGCCGCGGACTTTGGACCCGCTTCTCTTTTATAAATACATCTAGTTCTTGTTCACTCTAACACTAATTAGTGCATGTACAGGTAGAAAAGAGATAGATAGTTAAACTGTAACTTTTCCGCGAGTTTTTACACCATAGCATGCCTTCGTAATTTGTGCTCATTTTTTACCGAGTCATTATTGTTTTTTTTTTAATCGTTGGACTTTGAACGGCCATTATAATTTACGACATTGGGAGTTCCTGTCCGGTACAAAGTCCAGCCATAGTTTACTGTCGTTTTTGGCAATTCTCTGTAATTATATCAATTGTTATACATAACAATATAATATAAAACAGCGGGGTGGCATTTGATATGAGAATTCTTGTGTGAATTGTTTGTATATTTATAACTTTTGGTCCTATCCTCTAAATTTCGACGCTTTTTTTACATAACACATTAAATTATATATAACAAAAAATTAATTTATAAATAGAAATATAAGTATTTAATATATAATAATAATAATTACGTCAAGTTATTTTATAATAATTGTTAAATTAAAATTTTTTCAAGTGGAATAATATTCAAAATAAAACTTCAATAGAGATTAATTAAAACCGAAAATAATTATTTAAAATCTTTTGAAAATATTAATTTCATAATATAGGTCAAGCATTATTTTTCATTTGCTTTCATTTTTAATTATATAATTCAATAAGTATATAAAAATAAATTTGTTCGTTTTGTGGTCAAGTAATTGATCCATTCAATTGTTAATGGACATAAGTTCTAATTAATTAACTGTTTTGTAGTAATTATTTTTTTAGAATACAGCAAAAACGCAGCCTAAAATATAATTCATTTTTTATGCGTATTTTTTAAATATATTGAATCGAACATTATTTCTATTCGCGAATACAATTTTACCGTATAATTTACCCGAAGTCTTAAACCATACATTTATTCTGAAGTTATTGTTACAGTTGCGTAACTTTCTTTTGTGAAAACATTTCAAAAATACTGAACATCTTCGAAGTTTGAACATATCTTTTTATACATTTATGTATGAGCGTGTTAAAAATGTGTATAAATTTACATTTTATAAGTTTTTGTATATATGGGTTTGGCAACAGAGGTGATGTTAAAAATCCACACACACACACACAATCTTTTACTTATGGACTATAGAGCAGGAAAAAAAAACTGGATTTTCTCCAATCATACAAACATTTATACATACTAACACTGAAACATAAAATTGCATAAGGAAAACCTTGAAGTTTTGATCATTCTTTGTTCACATGCTCGTATCTCGACATTTTTATCACGTTTTAAGAATTTAAATGCAATGGGCAATTGTGGTATTTGTTCACAGAGTTGTATTCATTTATAGATCTCAACACAAATTAATTGCGCGGATTTTTAAATATTTACAATGTTTGGTTAGGCGTTTGAATTAAAATAAAATACATGTTCAAATCCTCAAAGTTATTTCAATATAACTTTATTGTAATACACACAAAAGTCTTAAAGTCAGGTGTAAGTACGTAATTTATAATTTTGCCAATGCCAATTGCGATTATTAAACAAATATATCTACTAAAGATTGTACAAATATACTTTCTATTGTGCTCTAAATGTATAGAAACACATTATTTACTAATTTGAGGTAATTTTATAACTGATTTTGGAGCAAACATTCATAATCAAGCAAACGAATATTCCAATGTATTCCCAGATGGAATGAAACACCTGGCATATTATAGCACAAACCAGAATTTGTGGTTTTGATATTTTAACAATTATAAAATATGTACATAAGTTGAGTTTATTTTTTGTTTCTGCTTTAATCAAATAGCCATGGTTTTTTTACTGTTGGTAAAAATTACATTCATTTTGAAATTGTAAAGGTTGAATAAATGATTCCGTTTAGTCCGACTCTGTTTTAGGAATAACTTACAATGCCAACCTTCTATTATAGTAATTAAAGCTAGCATCTTTACTTGCAAAATGATTTGTCTTTTCAAGAACGGAAAATTTTATTGTATTTTAGTTTCCATGTTATAATCATTTCATTATTTCAAATGTGTATACATTTGAAATAATGAAATGACAAAATAGGATTAATTTTAAAAATATTTGTTTACGTCGTATAATATGAACAATAATGAATCATTTATTTTATTTATTACAAAAATTACTGATATGCTTTAAATTTATTTTGTGATAACATACACATATGAAAATCATAATTTTTCAATTGACAGCTAATATATTATAGATTATGAGTTTTTCGAAACTAGTTATATATCCTATACAATTTTGAACATTTTTCTATCAAATGGGGCGACAAAAACCGTCTACATCTAAAAAATCTTTCTCAATCATGAAATATAAACAACAACAACAAATTATAATCAGTCAGGATACAATAAACTCGCACTATTCAATGTCAGTTATCAGGGAATAAAACCGCGATTATTGCGCAAGAAGAAAGATTACTCAAAAGTATATACTATATATAAATCCATCATAATAATTTATATACATAAATACTTAATAAGTAGATAATTACAGTAATTTCTCGCTAATGTTGTTAAAAAACATCATAAATTACATAATCCACATGTATTTTCATTTATATATAATTAGTTTCATTTTCATATTGGACATATACTAAATTATTTCATATTCTAACAGATACGCGTTATAGTAGCTAACTATCATATTTTAAACTGTCTATTTGTCAGATAAGTAACAAGGAAAATTGTAGATAATTCTTCGAAAGCGCGTATGTTTGGTATAAATTTAGATATTTTTTAAATTTCAAGGTATTTCTTTGTTTAGTTTAGGTAAATGTATTTTTAAGATCCTCTCATTAGATTATTATTATTACTAGTGTATCAATAACAAAATTGCTGATGACGCCACTGTTTACAATTTGATTTCATATATACATATTGCAAAAATAAGCTTAACCCAAAAACGAAGAAGGACGAACTGCTGTTATAATAAAGTTCGCCAATAAAAAAGAATAACTATCGTAACCGTAAAAAAAAAATGCAGGCAAGGAATATAGCAATGACTTGTCGAAACCAGTAGATTTATAGAGAGCAATTTTATGTTCAACCGTCGAAAGAAACGCATGGGTCACATGACCGAGTTTTCTGTTCATTTGCTCATTCAGTTTTCAGGACACTCACATTTTCATATGGCACATTACACACGTATATTTGAACTATATTTGCTCTACTCTATAGAACAGTCCACGTTTCTAATACAAACATATTTTAAATATCCTTTTCTGTATAGGATATCTAACATTAACTACAATTTAGACTTACTTAAATATATTAAACATCTTTAAGACTCTCCACGCTTCTTGTAACAACTAATAAATACACAATTACAAACTGTTGTTCTAGTGTATCGGTTTATATATTTCGCCTGAATTATTCTGTTTTAATACTTTCTTGGCACTTTACACCCTTATTTAGTTCTAATACAACAAAGCATTATATTGATTCACTGTTCTTCGTCGTTTTCTATGCTTCGTAAGACATAAGATTATCCATGTTTGATGGACTGGAAACAGCCTTGAAAATCGTTGCCAACCATTCTCTCTGGTTTATTACATATTTCTTTTGTTTTTCGCAAACAAAACACATTGTACATACATACATACATGGATATGAAACGAAATTGATTTTCGCAAATAATAGTCGAAAAATAATGGACAATTTTATTGTGTAAACATACAAATACGTGATTAAAAATTGAAACACACGTGTTGATATGATGTACTAGTTGATTAAAAAAATATTGTCTTGTTAGTAGTGTTTATTTATGCCTATACGTAAAATGTAAATATTTATAGCGAAAATGTATGACCCAATTCATTTCCTCCAGCCCAACGATATTCGTTATTATGTTTATCAAAGTAGTAAAGAAAAATGCGAAATGTATTTTCCAACATGTTGGATAACGGTGAACAATAATGCCACTGTTTGCGGAAAAAAATCGTGTATTTGCATTCAGATAACTGTGTCCACGTATTTATTCTTACGCGGGTCACGTTTAGGTCGCAAAATGGCGCGCATATTTTTTTCTTCTCGGATCTTGTTCTGTTTGTTTCACAGACGAAGCAAAAAAACAGGACACAAGTTACAAATGAAATCGGAAACTTTTATTAAAGTTGGACAAAATGCGACGTATTACATTAGGTCATGGATTAAACATTTTCACTTCATATCAATTATGTTATAAATAAACATTTCAAAATAATATAATCGCAATTGTTATTATTCGTTTTTATAAATTTAGATGAAATATTTGTAATTTATTTAAATGTTTTAATAAATATTATTGTTTACGTTTCAAAACCAAATTTTTAAAAATGTGCTTCAGGCGTATTTTGTTCGCATGTAAATTCCGTTTTAAGCTTTTTTATAGAATATTTTGTGCGGTTTGAATTTTTTACATGCGCTACAGTATGTTATATTTGTACAATTTTATTAAATAATAGTGCACTACTTTTAATTAAAATTCTGTTCTTGAAGTTGGGATAAATACAATTTTATACAAATTTCCCTACGGTACAAATAATACATTTTACATGGTTGACATTGTTTCGATGTGGAAGCCGATTGCACAGAAATTAAAATAAATTAATAAAATTACTTTCCCGTTATGTCTTTAACGCAAATACATCTGATTGTCGGTCAGCATGTACTCTAAATAATTATACTGTATATCGAAGCTATCTATTACTTTATATCAGTAATTTTACTTCTGACATGCAAATTAGAAATATATACATACATATATGCATTTTTAACAATAAATGTATCATAATATAAGTCTATCGTCGTTATATGGATTTCAACGAAAAACATTTGCATACTATAATTAAATTAGTTTTACTGCAATTATTTGTCACAATATTTGACAATTAATATTAATTGAAAACACTCTAATCCATTTATGCTGAAATATATTATAAATATTGGTTGACGAATTAATTTAAAATATTTGCCATATTGGTATTTAATATAATATATATATAATTAGATTATCAACTAATTGGAACTTATTACTGAAAAGCTATTATAGTTTTCTATGCAAAATACACATACATATATGTATTTGAGTTTACAATAAAATACAAAAATATCTTATAATCCCATCTTTTTGTTACAGGTGTGTGAAAACCTTGGTATAAGCAACGAAAGCGATTATTTCGGATTGAAGTATATCGGTAACAAATGCGAAGAATTATGGTTGAATTTGCGCAACCCCATCGGCAATGTCAACCCGTTGCGTTTCGCGCTTCGCGTCAAGTTTTGGGTGCCTCCACATCTGTTGTTGCAAGAGTCAACACGGCATCAATTTTACTTGCACACCCGACTTGATTTGGTGGAAGGACGCCTTCTCGCCGCCGACTGGACATCCGCTGCGAAGCTCATCGGATGGATCGCCCAAGCTGAAGTCGGTGATTACGATCCAGTGCGTGTGCCACACGCACTTTACACCCAGTATTCGACAATTTCTGCACAGAATATCGACGAGAAACCACTAGATTTCTTACACCGAGTCGTTCAAGAACATCGTGATTGCAGGGTAAATATATATATTTTTACTTTCTTATACGAATGTATATAAGGAAGTATTGTAAACATTAAAAAAACGAGATTTTAACGGAAATACATCTTTTGACCTTCCCTGAGTCGAGTCTGACTATTTTTAGAATTCCGTCTATACAAAATTTTATGTAGAAGTGGCCTTAAAAATGTATATCAAATATTTATTTGTTGTTTTGATTACAGGGTATGAAAGCTTCAAGTGCTGAGTATTGGTTATTAAAACATGTTTCGAATTTGGAGAGTTTTGGAGAAGAAATGTTTCATGGCAAACCACCATTAGGCGTTGGGCCACATGGAATCTGTGTGTACCACAACGGAGGAGAAAAACAAACGTAAGTGTTTATTTTATCTATAGTGGCGAATAGACACAAATTAGTTTATTTGTTTGAGATATATGCAATAAGCATATTAATAATACGATTTATTTGATGCAGCATCCCGTATACCGCAATCCAAAGCGCCTCATCGCATAAACGCGTCTTTCGTCTCGAATACCTATCGATTGAAGATCAATTAACAGTGATGGAGGTAAAATTAGACTCAAGGGAAACGGCGAGTGGTTTATACCGTGCAATCACCGAAAAGCACGCGTTCTACAGTTGCGAAACAGTACGCAGCGCTGTGACGAAACAGTTCATTCGCGATCTAAAAGGAACAATTGTGTCCATCTTCAACGAAGACTCAACGTTGGGCAAGAAGTATGTGTTCGATATTCGAAGAACATGCCGCGAGGTATATGATAACGCACGTAGAGCCCTGTATCAGGGTGCTGCATCTGAGGGAGTTACCGATTGTATTGATGTGGAGGGTATGCAAGATCTAAGCGGGTGCACCAGTTGCCATGATAATGATTGCAAGGTTGGTTACCAAGGTTTTTTTTTTTCAAATGCGGATTTCTACTAACATAAATAACGTCTGTATTATTTGGTTTATCTGGGCCATTCATAAAACTGATAACAAAAATTGTATATAATGCACGAAAATAACTAATACATTTACTCTGACCTATTTATAATTCTGATTGCATCTTAAAACCTATAAAAAGTAATGGAAAATTAAATTCTGAAACACGGTGCCCTTTAAAAATGTAAATGATCGTGAGGTCAAAAATAACTAATAGATGTATGTAATTGTTTGCAGGAATCACAAGAGAAGTTAGCACGATTTCGAGACGCGATGACCTGCAAAATTTGCATGGACCACACAATAAACACCGCCTTTCTACCGTGTGCCCATGTCCTGGCATGTTCTGACTGTGCGGCCCGTTGTGATAGATGCCCTTTGTGCCGCGCGGACATCACACAGGCGCAACGTATCTACCTACCAACTGAATTCAGCGAGACGATACACGCACACTAAACAATCTACTTGGTTGGTTGTTCGTGTTTATATTTTGTTTGTTTTTCGTTTTCTTTCTCTTCGTTTCTTTCATTTATCAACCGTCTACAACAGTTATTAAAACAAATATATATATTCATGAAAATTATCTCTATTTTGTTCGGTTATATTAACTTAGAAATTCTAAGGAATTTTGCACTTTTTTTCTGTTTAATCACTGTGAAGTGAAAAAAAACTATCGACTTTTTGAGTCTTTTCTCGGGATTTTGAAAAACAAAAGTGAAATAAACTGTACGACTTAAAAAGTGGTGTCATATAAACAAAGATCTCATATTGAGGTTCTAATTAATAAATAGATGTTTATTTTTTACTACTACATATTCAAATCAACATTCAAATTGAATCGATTATTTTCAAAAGCAATCAATTATAGTTTCAGAAGCTAATTTAAATTAGTACATAATATTTCAAACCATACATATATTTTAGGTGTTTCACCAACAATGATCTGAATTAATGTTCTAATTATATTTATACTAATATCATGGTGAAGTTGAAAAATTGTTAGTTAAAAACTGATTGTTAGAATATTTTCGTATATGTAACTTAAAAGAAAATAAATTGATTCAATTGTCTAATTTTGCTGTCAACGCATAAGAGAAAACAATTATTTGTGATTTTTGTTTCTTTTTTTGTGATTGTTAAAACAAGGAATTTTTTTATTATTTATTCAACATGTTTTTTTGTTAAAAAAACAATTTCACTTAATATGTAAGTTATTTAACGTTTTAGTCACTATCAATGCAAACCTAGAATTGTAAGTTTACCTTTTAAGATTTTATACTAATTTATGTCTTATTGTGATAAAAGAAAACAATGTTAGTTTTAATTTAACGTCTTCTCCTCTCTGGTTTGTTTCTAAGCAGCAAGTTTTCATGATTGTTACAGTGGATGTTACGTCGCTATTTACAAATGAAATAACTTCCAATAGATGACGAGAGACTCCTGAAGTCTCTCGTACCTGTATAATTCTTATATGAAATGAAACCTTTGTTAGACAAATCGAAAGCTTCCCATGTTGTATATCGATTCGAGAATCTACATATATATTAGAAACATTCGTATTTATATAAGCAAATGTATGTTGAAAACAATTATAACTGTGTGGATAATATGTCTAAGTATTTACAAGTATTTTATTAGTATTACAAAGATATTTTAATAATTATATATGTTTAACTGTGACCTTAATAATAAAAAAGAGATGCTCTTTTAACAAGTAAAACCAGAATATTTATTTTCCCATTTTATAAATATCATTTAAAAAAAAAACATTGTTGCTAAATCAATGACAAAAATGTTTCCATGGTAATAAAAAAATATCTTCGTTATAAACATTTTAAATCGGTGACATCTACGCATGTATTAATAAATTGCGCTCCAAAATCTTACTCAGTACCACACTAAGTAGTACCAAAGAGTAGTAATATACTCTAATTATTTTGATATATAAAATAGCATACAGAGTAACGAGGATACTCTTTGTTTTGGAACGAACTCTAATGCGTTCCAATATTTTATTTGAGAATATAAAGTACACTCGAATTCGATCCAAAACAAAAAGTATTATGTATACCATTCTATTTATGAAAATAACTTAGAGTATAGTACAATTGAATGAACCGAAAGAAGTTTGTAAGAATAGAGTTGAATGACGAAAGATTGTTAAGATGTGAATGAATGTAAAGGGTTTTCTGCCACCCCATATGATGGGAATAGGCATGATGTTATGTATGTGTGTAATATTACATGATATTTGAAATGCATAAATGTATAGATATTAATTTTTGAATGCAGCATTTAATACCAGTTGCGTTCTCTATCAATGGTAAAGTGAAGTAAACATTGGTTGGTTAACCTGAGTGTTATGGTAAAGAACTTTTCATTTGTAAATATTGGCAGCTCTGAACTAATTTACATCCTAAAATGGCTGCCGTTGCGACAGCCGTCTATGAATGAATACATTTTTAATTAAATTTTTTTCAGTTTGTATTTTTTATAAATTTCCAACGAGCTAAGAGTGTAACATAATTTAATTGTACATGTAAATAGTGAAGTGACGTGTAAATATGTGCTATTTGTATCTGTATATTTGTTGTATTAACGATTAATGGACGTATCGCATAGTCCAAGAAGATAAGAATTTGTGTACGCAGACGATGATGTTTTCCAATGCTCATCGATAGCTAAAGGATTTCCATGGGAGTTTTATGGAAATTCTAGTGACGCATGTAAGTTTTTATGTGCTCCATGTATGGAACACACCCTGAACAAATCACTATTGCATAAACTTTAGGTTTTGCACGGTGTGGCGTTGTCGTTATATTTCGAAATTTATATTTTCTCTATTACACAAACCAGCATATCCTAGTTTCGTCATTTAAACATTTATCTGTGTATTCTCTTCTATGCGAAACATTCTTTTCGGTACGTTCATTTTTCTCACTTACATGATTTACATCCAACAAACTCGATTTACTACATTATATAAATCAGAAGCCACACAACTTTGAATAAAATTATTGTTGAGTGCATTTGATTTATTGAACATGTACAATATAACATTTTATATTTAGAATTTACTCGTTATATATTTGGTTTTGTGTTGTTGACCTGGTTTACCATCTGTTACAATTCATCTTGAAAACTTCAAAATTAAACAAATAAAAGTTACATTAGCATTTTTTCATGTCCTGAATTACCTAAATTTCATATTTCCACGTAGACATTCGACACTTTTAGTTCAGTGTCGACTGTCAAAAAACGTGACACATGGGTGCAAAAAAATACATTTGCTATTCATCATAAAACGCATGTTCATATCATCATTATTATTAATATGATTGCACTGGGGCTCACTCGAATTTCATATGAGTTAGGGTTGATGGTATTATCATCAACCACTTCCACACAAACACCTATTAACTGTCGAAGATTTATTGATACTAAAACTACCCATAACACCTATATTTACTTCATTTTCATTTCTAATGAGTACTTCACAATCGTTTTTATTGATTCTCTACTTATAAAAACGATTGTTTTTTTTTACTTACTTACTCATTCATTCGTAATTTCCCTAACTTGTAAATTCAAACATATTTTTACGATTGCAAAATATTTTACAACGCTTTATATGTGTCCTCTACAGTGTTTATTTGATGTACACACATTTGTTTATTTTCTAGTTGTTTGTATATTAGTTTCTGCGAAATGTTTCGCATCAGTGTACCATCATATGTTTTTCATTTATCATTTAAACTGGTTCATACACTGATAGTCTAAATATAGTTGAAAATATGAGCTTTTAAAGTATATTTATAGATTTATGTATAAAATAAAAGGCGACCAAATTAATGAATGCCGAATTACATGTATCAAACAAAAAAATTACGTTGTGCAATTCTAAAAATGGCATTGTTAAAGCAATTATCCTACAATAGAATTGCAACATAGTTAAATTAATTCTGATGCGAATTTGTTAAACTATCTACAAACTATTGATTATATATATATATATATATATATATATATATATATATATATATATATATATATATATATATATATATATGGGTCCACACGTGGGTAAGGATCTAAATAGTTTGTGTTGCTATCTCATTGCACTTGGTGTGTTAAAACATACAGGAATCCGGGATTTAATCCTGCGACTAACTAACTGGAGGCAATGGTTGCCTTAGCGACAGCTGGGGTAATTTTACTATCATTCTATGTATTTAATATGTAAGTCATATAAAATAAGTTCAAAGTACTTTTGTGTTGTACTCGATTTAATTAAAATAACTTTAGAATTCGAATGTACTCAAACAACAACGAAAGTAAAATTATATTTCACTTATGTTATCATCTAATCGAAATTTGGACGGCATGTAATTTTTCAATCAAAATGTCACTACTTCGATAACAAACTATTTAAATTATAAATGCACTAGCTGTATGTTAATGAAAATTATTTCAAATTCGAAAATAGCAATTCTATTCTGGATCTACTATTTTTAAATTGCAACTTTAGCCAAAACAGGAGTCTAAATCCTTCAAACATTTAAAAATTTTTTTTTATCATTTACTAAACTCATATTTTTTGGCAGTACATCTAATTTTCATATTGATCGACTTTACTTCAATTTTTCTCCACTCAACATTCTTACAAACCTCGTTCGGTCTTTCTGAAATTGAACATTTTAACACTTTCGTAGACAAATGCAGTCTTTTTTGTGTACGCATATGTTTTTCTTTTCTGAACAAATAATGTGTCACGATTATTTGTTCGTTTTTCGTTGGTGTTATTAGCAATTTCAATTAAAATTCAAAAAAATATATGTTCTTCCGTGTGAAAAATTCTGTAAATAGGTTTTTATTTTTGAAATATACAGCGATTGAGTTTCATTTATATTTCATGAATTATGTTTTTAAAAACGTAAATGATTAGAAGTTTTTGATGAATATTAATGGAGTTCTTAATTAGTTATTAGATGACATAAATTAGTTGAAATATTTAGTTTTTTAACTATTATATAAACTATTTTAGTTGATTTATTTCGCTAATGTTTAACACAATGGTCGACTTTTTCGTGGATTTTTTTACTGGTTTTATACGCTTTTCAACTTTTCATAATGTTTCTTCCGCGTTATGAATTTGTATTTAAAATAATTCATTCTCGATCATATCCATTTAATTCTCATCTGATTTGATCATCAGCCACTCTCTGTATGAGATCTCAATGTCGTTCTCATATATTTACACATTTTTCTTGGAGGTAATATACTGTATTGTGTATTGGCAATCCGTTGTATATCAGTATGTAAAAAATGTATAATATTATTTAAGTTATGTGTCATATGGCACGCCATGCAGTAAGATGTTAAGTATTATTTAACTAATTAATAATGTTTGATTTTAGACGTACGATGGATAAAGTGTATGTGAAAAATGAAGTTCACACCGAATCGAATGTTGGAATTAAGCAATCGTCAGAACCAGTTGAAGTGTGTTTTGTGTGTGGCAACACTGGCCATTCCGAGCACTATTGGTTGCGGATAAAAGCATCGGCTACCTCACCGAAGGAACCATACTTTCCATTCCTTGAATCTCACGATCCGCCAAGTGGATACACAACCAAATCGGATGTAGCGGTTAAAGCGTGCTTCTTATGTTACTCATTGCTCATACAACAATGGGATTGTTATGAACGCCAATCACGACCTCATTCGGAACGTTTGTATTGGCTGAAACGTGTCGACAATGGGCCGTACACGGGTGCCGAAATGGGCCTCCAAGGCGAGTATGCCGCCCAAGTGCTCGGCCTCAGTCAGGAACATGCGGTGGCCACTCGGCAGCCCACTCAACGAGAAGAACCGCCGCCTAGAGTTAGGGCTTCACCACGGCCACCACAGGTGTGTACACATTTCGCAATATTTAACAGTTTGTTTATTTAGATTGTATGGCAAGTGAATATTGGGTATGGACGTCGAAGCGTATAAGAACGGTGACTGCGGTTGAAATGAGCTGTGCTAAGGTATTTTTGTTGAATGACAAGAGATGGTAAGAATCTTGAAAATAGTTTACTCCATTTATGGAATAAGGCGTGGTGTATGTACATATATAGATTACACACATTCTAAGGATATATTATTACGATTCATATATCGAAATATGTTTTTAATGATTAATATAACTAACCAGTTTTTTTTATAAATTACCTATTGTTGTTTTATCAAAATTTAATACAAATATTAAATAAACACAATCAAGGCTGTTATTAGAACACTTACTGATCAAAAGTGATCATTTGATAAAGAATAATATAAAATTTGACTATCATTGGTAAACAATAGAACATCGAACAAATCAGAAATATATTCATTGAAAAAAAGCACTTTACTAACGAATTCATTAGGTTCATGTAAAACAAACATATATAAAATCCATAGGTAGTAGAAAAATTACTTTTCTATTCAATTAGATATTTTAATAGTACAATTTGATACATTTTTATTTGCGTTAATGTGAAAAGAATCGTATACAATGTACGAATTATTTTACATGGTTGACTGATTTAATACCAATTTCTTGGTCTGAAGAACTCCCAGACATCTATACATATATAATTCTTGTGAATCATTTCACAATTTTGCTTTTCAATCCTCGTTATTAAGGAATGTTAATTAGAACCTTTAATACGCAGAATGTATGAAGTAATAAAATGTAGTCATCAAATAGAGAAATTATAAACGTACTTGTTCGAATGTAATTGTTAATTATATATGTTACTTTTATTTTTTTTACTTAATTAATAACAGTTTTATGAATAATTTATTAAATATTGATTTAAAATGTAAAGAAAATCATATATTTTTATTAGTTTTTCCACTAGTTAATTATGAACAGGGTATAAATTACCTATATTTTGACGTACTTATTTTTTCGGAATATTATACATACATTTTCCTCGCTTCATTCATACTTCATTCATATACGTTATTTTATTTCACTTGTAATTTGTCATTCATGCAGCTCATCACATAATCATTCATTTATTCGCATTCTCACTCGATTGACGTCGGTCGAATTTCTATTTTAACTAACTAATTCTGAAAGCACAATAAAATGTATTTCAGAAAGCTCGTTCCCACTGAAGCGTTTTATATTTTCGTATTCCATATTCAAATTTATTCTATGTCCTCTTAGCTAAATGCTGCTTAAATAATTATATACACTGTAGCGTAAAATTATCATAGAACAAAATTCACAATTTGACGAAATGTTTCAACATTGTATCGATTTATTATAAAGCATATCGATAAACTAACAGCCAATTGTGTGATAGTCGGCAAATAAATTTGTTAGTAGTTTGAACAGTGACATTTTTTATTTACATTAATGAAAAAAAAAAATCCAGATATTTCCAACTTTGGTAAACACTTGGCAGATTTCGAAACTTGTGTCACTTTTGACCCCCGCGCATTTTTTCCTGATAATTTGTATAACCTTTTCGAAGAAAGGATGTACACTCAAACATCTATCAATATTTATTTATTTATGCAGTAAATGTGTTGATGTATTGGATGCATTTTCACTGAGGAGTGGTGATGAGTTTTTCTTTCTTTTTTTTGTAAATTATCGTATCATATCTTTTAATTGTATGAAAATTAAGTTAATCGGTGAAAGGTTAAATTGGCTACCACGGGGTTAAAGGTGACGTTTTTTTTTGTTGCGAGTTAATAATTAAAACATTTAAGTATACAAGTTCAAAATAAAGAGGTCAAGATGTATCATAAATATTAATAAAATCCAGTATTAAAAGTTTATATTTGTTATAAATATTATTGCGGTAGTGTCCATGAGACTTGCAAGTTATTATTTGTTTAATACGTTAATACACACACATCACAAGAAGGTATTGATTTTATAATTAATTAAAAAGTGTTTTGTACTAATTTAGCTTCATTTATAAGGATGATATCTATATTTTTTCATTACTTTTTTTGGTGTTCGACCTCATAGCATATGGCCTTACACCTCGGGTTCGGGACCGATATTTGGTTATATTTTTTTTATATTTATAGTGTGAACTATGGTAATTTTGTTATAGTATTTAATTAATAAATTTTAAATCATGCGTTTTTCTAAATACGAATATATGTTACTCGATTCTAACCGTAGTTTTGTTTTATTCAAATGTACTGTTACTATGCAAGTAATTTTATATATAAATTTATTAATTTGTGCTCGAAACCGCAAGCATTTAACTTGTAACATAATTAATAAATATTTGTTGTTGAGCATTAATATTAAAGATACATCAGGTGCAAGATTTTCGGATAACCAATGTTTTTACTTTTATTGTGATGCTTTTTATTGGAGTTCATATTTGATTAATAATAAATATAGTTGCGAGGAATCATGGGAAAATTTGTTATCAAATTCAAAATGGCTGCTCTATACATACTTGTTATAGTTGCAATTATCCTGAATTGAGTGATGCTTCGGTGTGCTCTGTAGCTGACTTCAATATAAATCTAATTACTAAATAGAAATCAACTCGGATCAGTTTATTTTTCAATTTGGACTTTATACTAAAGTGGCTTTTAATAATATATTGAAGACGCAAGTGTATAAGTCGAGAAATCTCGTTATCGAGTCCTCAATATTTAAATAGTATAACTAGGTAATTTTTTTTAGAGTAATCTTAAAAGCAAAATTAGAAATATTTAATCTGTCGAAGTAACTAGCGTAATTAATATTTTTCATGAATAAAATAGTCATTATGAAACTACTATAAGTCATTGTTTTAATCTAAATGTATATTATAATAAATAAATATAAATATATATATATATATATATATATATATATATATATATATATATATATATATATAAATAAGTAACTTGTAATATCAATATGTACTGTAAATTTACTATCTGATTATATTTTACACTACCTACATACAAATATAACGCATACATTTTATGTTTTTGATATAAAAAACCGGATAGTACAACTTCGGACTCCGAGATATACCTTCAATACTTATTATAGGAATAAATTTGTGTGTTAAAATGTATTTATTTACACATTTTTCATCATAATTTATTTGTAAATAGATAGATTCAATTTCAATTTGAGAGCAATAATAATAAACTAAAATTTGTTTCCATAGATTACGAACGAAGAAACAACACCTCCGGAATCCGCCTTGGACTTGAGGCCAACTCGCGAATCTCCCATTTCTAATACGCAAATACCAACAAACTTTAATCAAAATTCAAACAGTTCTACGGGTACAGACATTTTGGATCTTTCGATGCCGGACAAGAATTCGTTGACGGAGGTGTGCTACGTCTGCGGCGACGAGTACAAACGGGGCTCATTGAATTATATAGCCGCCAAACAGTTACCGGAAACTTCCACACAGCATCCATTCTTTCCCAGCTTGATGCTACATCCTCGACCGGGTCGCTCGCGCCCTATGGACTCAATGGGACGTGTCCAAGCTTGCGTTGCCTGCCAAAACCATTTATTAAAACAATGGCACACTTATTCCGCTCAAGGTGTCCCGCATGGCGAGCGGAATTATGCTTTGCGGAAGCGACAAGCGCCTGCGATTGATACCACCACGTTTATTTGTTATACTTGCGCATTAGAGTACCCTTCTAGTTCAATTCGGTTGCTTTATTGCTGTCCTAATCCAGAGAAGGAAGCTTATTTCCCATTTATAGCTAGTTTAAAACCACCGCCAGGTGCTAGCCCGATTAGTCCGCAAGGAATGGTTCAAGTGTGTTCTATTTGTTATAAATCAATCCCGCAAAAACAACAAGTCTTCGGCGGAGATGCAAGCGCTATGACCAATAACCACGTTTCAATTAACGATATTCAAAACCACAATAACTCGAATTCTCGCCCGGGTACCGTAAAATCACCTGCAAATTCCGCTTGTTCTGATATCCGTTTCAAACCATACGAGATCGGTAAATCTTCCGCGCTGGCTAATAAGAAAAAGGCAGCTGATATTCGGTCCAGTGGATCGCGAACTTCTTCACCAGCGCCAAATTCGAATGAGTTGAATGGCCAATCGGCAAACGGACAGAATTATCGGTGTTATATCTGTGCGGGGCTATTCCAGCGAACTCAGATGGAATGGCTATCGACGAGTGCTGAAGGCATGAACTCGCACGCGATGCATTTTCCGTGTTTGCGGAATGTAGCGCGGACATCTGAAAACGCTTGTATGGACTCGCACGGACGAGTGCTAGCGTGTACGAGGTGTGTCAGTCATTTGGAGCAACAGTGGGAGAGTATGGAGGCTGAACGGGTACCACTTGAACGAAGGAGGTCAGTACTTATTTGGATTTTACTTAATCATATAAACACAGTATAATACCACACAAGAATGTTCATAATAATTATTTTTTTTGTGTGTGTTTAGGTATGATATACCAGCTGCACAGGATACGGGTAGTAGCAACGGTGAGCGGGCGATACCAACGCCACCAAGTACGGCGAGTGAAAGAACGTTAGTCTCGAATCCCGGATGCAGTAGTATCTATTGTTTCCTGTGCGGTCTACACTCGGATCTCACACTTGCGCGCGTACTTTACGGTCGACCACAGGGCAGAAACGCGCCATTTTTTCCTGCCCTACTCAAACACGTTAGTCCGCAGAACGCTGAGCAGTTGCGGGACGACGGGTCGGCGTTAGTTTGCACATTTTGTTACCATAGTCTGTTGTCCCAGTGGCGGCGGTACGAGTCGCAAGGAAACAACGCTCCACCCGCCGATCGAAGAGAATATAATACACATGATTATTGTTGTTATGTTTGTGGTGTTATGACGTATAGAAAACGCGTTAGAGCTCTTCTTATCAAGGTAAATTATAGCATATAATACAGAATCAAGGCGGGTTTATATAAACGTATATCTAGCTTCATTATATTTAATATTAATTTAATAAAAAGTGCTATAATTATGTATATGAATATAGATGTGAGTGACTTGTCCTTTTTGTGATACATTCTAATTTAGATTTTTAATTATTTATGTTCGTCAGGATTTTCCATTTCTTCGGTTTCACCCTCAACCCGAACGATCGCTGTTGCTTGAAAACGGTGACTTTGCTGTGGTATGTCTTGACTGTTACGAAACCTTACGGACCCAATCGCTCGAATATGAACGATGGGGTCTACCGGTGGACAAACGGCAATACAACTGGATCACACAACCTCCACCTCCTGAAGATAGTCCAGAAGCAACAGTAGCACGGTTACCCAGTGGACAACGTAGTGATAAAGTGGTAATATTACTCATTCAGTTAGATCCGTGACGTTTCTTAATTTGTGTGATGTTTTTATGTCTAGGTGCCACAAACTTTCGTTGCGAGACCAGCTAGAAAAAACTGTTCACCGAAGAATCTGGACAAAAAGCCACCTAAACAGGAAACAAGTAAGTTCTTTTGTATTTTATTTTATTATTATAAGTCTTTTATAAGACAATTGACAGTATATTTGACGAACTTTTCTGTAACCGGACATAAGACTCACACACGTATATAAATACCAGTATAAAGTAAAGAAGATAGCAGATATCGTTAAAGTTTTCTACCTTTATAGTTTTTCTTTAACAGTTTCTAAAACAGAATTAGCATATAGAAGAAGTACATAAGTAAAACTATTTGTTATATATCTAAAGAAAAACGTAGATACAATTCTAATATGTATGTTGATTCTATTGTAAAGACGAGTAGTATTATTTGCAAGGATAGGAAAAAATATAAATGGAAATATAATTTTCTATTACGTATGCATTCCGCATGGTGACAATGCACACATTTGGTTGTGGATATTTGCGGCGCTAACCGATTCAACATGGCTTATGCATAATTCATCTCGTTTTTCGAATCATCGCTTCGCTGCCGCTCTATATGTATATGTAGTAGGAACTTCTATCTAAACTAACTGTACTATATGTGTGCCTTTTGCAAACTTCGTTCTCGTTTAAAATGCGAACTTTTTAAACCTAAACACGTTCTTTGCTCGCTAAAGTCATCGACATCGCGCATACACACGCTTAATAGCTACTAGGGACACATCAACATGAAAACAAATATATGCAGGGTGTCGGCGCTCATAAATGTCTATAACATTGAATCAACCCAGCTTTATATTTATTCAAATTAAAATATTTTAGTTACTTATTATATTATGACGAACATTATACATTTTTTATGATTATTTATATATTGGGGTACAAAAATATATAATAGCATATTTCGTACTTTCTATGAAAACTATTGTCTGTTGTGAAATTAAAACAATCGTTGGTGTTTTTGAACGCCATGCTATTTATCTCAGAATTCGATCTAGCGAGATGTTTCACGCGTCGTCAAGCAGTCGTTGTGGTGGGGACTGAATCGGCGCGTTTTCGGGGGTACGAGAGACGCGGACATACTTCATTTTTACCCCCTAGCGTCGGCGTCGGTTGAGCAGAGTGAGCCCAGATCTAGTGCGGTGCGGATCTGCGTGAACATCGCACACAAACCAGACACACTAGTTACTCGTGCAATCCACCCGTCAATAAAATCAAAAACGCCACCTTTTTTTGGAATCCAACACGCCCAGTAAAACTATCACACTGTTTTATTTATACAGCGTTTTCGCTAGCTAAAATTACGGTTGTATTTGCAGTGATTGTTGTTGGCGGAATAGATTGATCGGTGACAAGCAAACAAACCATTTTTCAAACGATATTATTTCGGGATTGTGTGTATCGGTGTTTGTTTTGACAATTGAATTACTTGCTCTACACTTTATTTTTTGTCAACGGAAATTATGTGGTGGTCGCGTTTTGTGGTATCGATCGTGCATGATGACTTTTTTTCGCACGGGAGATCCCAGTGTGATTAAATGGTGCGGTTGTTTTGATCGTTGATTGCTGTTACCTTCGCTCCGGAACCATGTCGTCTGTGCATTGTTACCGTTAATTCTCGACTGTTCAACCATTTCCTGAACATTAAGTCAATATTATGGATTTTCGTGCGCCTCAACCTCTCATTTATCCACCGCATTACTACTACCCGCCGGTAGAAGGTGAGATTAAAAAAAAGGAAGGTTGAAAATTAATAAGTTGATTAAATCAATTTATTATTTTTAATCGGCCCATTGATTATTAATTAATATGGTTCTTAGTTCCATTTATGGATTTCTGTTGAAAGTATTTTAAATATATCAGTATTTTAATAATTGAATAACTAAAAAAATTAATTAAATCATTTAAAGCTTTAGAAAAACAGAAATTTGTCTCCATGACTAAATATGTTTTACGGTAAATTTATTTGAAATTAAATAATTTTTGGAAAAAAAAAACAAAAATACAGTGTATGTGTGACCCAACTTGATGTTGATCTGAAGTTAATCTCTACATTAAAATGAGCCTAAGAGGATTAAAAGTAATCCTCTTTCATACGGGATTCAGTAGAAAATATATTCTGTTGCATATTAAATGAATGCAGAGTCTCTTTGAAGTTGTTGGTGTTAAATGTATTTGTGGATATACTTAAAATTAATTAATTCATTTAATGAAACTAGTACCTATTTTTGAAATAATTTCTATTATTTATTTATTTATTTTTATATATATATATATATATATATATATATATATATATAAACTGCTTTTAATTTCTAAGTACGAAAGCATTCCTACTATCTGGTTCGACCTTAGTAGTTACAAATATAGATTAAGCAACTCGAAGAAAACTATAAGTATTCGAATACTCGCTATGTATGCGGAAAACATCGAACATTCTTTAGAACATAAAAAAGAAACATCTTTAGAAAAGGCTTAGGAGAAATCTCTTCTTGGAAATGGAAATTGTACCCAAACACCTTCACCTAACATTGCCGTACAGACATATGCTTACTCTAAATATATATTTTAAAAAAGCCCAAAAATTTTCAAAAAAATCATAAAACGTAAATCCACGCAGAAAAGACCTATGGAATACATTTTTTCCACATTGCATACGCAATTTCAGAATCTGTCCGTTTTCTTACGCTTCCCTTCTTCTATTTACGTACATCGTCAACGGCGTCTCCCCTGATGTTCACGATCTTTCTTCCCCAGTCTCCTCAAGCTGCTTTTCTCAATTCACCCTCGAGCTTCAGGCGTTTGCTCCACTTGGTCTCGCGCTATCTCTCTTTAAAGCTGCCGTCATGTCGTATCTTACATCCCTTTCTTGTGCGCCACGTCCTCTGATTTATTCATGTGTCGTTTTCTCGCTGTCTATACGGCAATACGACGAGAACCAGACAAAGATGACGCCAATCTGACAGTGTGTAGGTGTGAGCAAGAGAAAATGATTTTACTACGTCTATAGAGTCATTCTCGTTTGTAATGCAGTACTAAGTCTTTAGTTTTTATATATAAGATGAGATTTTAAGCAGAGTTTAAAAGTAAATAACAATCAAATGCCCATACTACAGTATAAAGGTGTCAATATTTGATCTATACATACTATTTTATTATTTCCTTATAAATGGAATTTCTGAATATGCCGAGACTTCTCAAATTATTAGGATCTTTTTGTAATATTGTGCAAAGCTTTACAGAAGAAAAAGGATCCTGTAAACACGTTACAGACTAGAATCATTCTATACATTGTCCTCCTCATAATATATATTCGTGTTTGACTGTATCTGTCGCTTCCAGCAATATACTGTGTAGGTGTGTTTGTGTGTGAGTAGATAAACATCTGCCGATTGACTTTGCGTGATATATCCGGTACGCCGTCGGGTCGTTTCCGGTCTCGACGCTGCAATATAACCCCGCCTCTTCCTGCCTTTTCCTCTCTACGGTCGATTCCTACCTTATACACTATCTCCATGCTATAAAGCTCTGGTCGTATACTGGCTCTGGTATACGCTGTCTATACATAGGGTCCGTTTGCGGTCAGGGGGCAAAACCATTGGCGTACGTGACGGTCGCGGGTCAACACGATCAAAAATCTAAGGGCGAAGGGCGGACCCAGCCATATTTCATTGCTACGCGCACACAATAATCTGTGGGTGTGTGCGAGCTGGAAAATTGATCCGACACAAATTAACACTAAATTCAAGCCGTAAAATCAATTACCGGTCGTTAGATTTATTACTTTTCCAATTATACACAACCGTTTTATTTTACGAAAATTCCCAATTAAGTTCGGAATACTTTTCATTAAAATTGCAATAGAAAAGTAGATTTAAGAGATTAATTAATTTTATTCTTAATAATAATCAGCAATGTAGCTTATAATTGAAAGCGCCACATATAACTTAAATATCGACTAAATAAACGAGACAAACTCCCTGGTGTAGAGGCTAGATTACTTGCATTTCACCGGGATATCTGGGGTTCCAATCCCGTTCATGCCCAATGATGAAAACTCTTAATGCAAGGCCAGGGTTTAGATTGTGTTTGATTTGTAGCAGGTAGAACTGTATTCGGTATATCAATACTGAATAAATTGATACAATTTGATCAGTTGGGCCAATGTGCACAGATTATGAGAGCTGAGGGCATTATTATTTTTAAATTAAATTTAAACAAATCGAATTAGTCAATGAATATTTAAATTTGTTTATCATAATGCGTCGTTTGCGTCTATACATTTGGTATGGCATGTGACTAATGTAGGATTTATACTCGTCACCCCATTTTAGAAGAATAGGACGTGATGTTATGTATGTAAATTGCTACAATCTCAATTTTGATGTCAATCGATCACCTTTGAAGTTTTTTAAAATCCAATTTTACTTTGACAAAGCGTAAAAATATATATATGGCGTAATGATTCACGATATATATATATTTTTTAATAAAAATAGAGCTATTATTTTAGAATTACACTAAAAAGTTTTTTTGTACATTTAAAATGCACCCATAAAAAATTCTATATATAAAATGTAAATCTACTTGACTTGTGTTGTATAATTTGATAAAATTTGTTATAAATTAATATTTTCTAGTATTTCTACAAATGTTTCATTAATAATTTTTTTGAGCGAAAGTATAAATATATTCAACGAGTTTAGTAAGATGAAAACGTTATCCAGATTTAAGTTGTGATACCGCATGTCAGCATTAAAGGGTTAAATGTATTCATTACTATTCACGCAACGTAGACAATAAGTGTGACACAATAGTAAAGCTGTTATCGCTTTACAAATGCTTCTCTGTCACTATGGTTGCATTGTGGTTTTATCCAATGTTACGTTTACTCGTATTTAATTATTGTCTGCTGGGTTGTTATTGTAGTTCGTGGGAGGATGGTTTTAATACCGAGCCACCGGAACAGATGGCGGTGTAGTTTGGGTGTATTTACGGAAACACACTTTTATTAATTTGCGTGTGACCCCCACAATATGACGCAACCACTACGACAAACTTTACCAGGGTAGTTTAAGTATTAACTAATGTTTGATTAGGGTAAGCTAAAGGAGAACATTCCCCAGCCAGTCCCTCCCTTTCTGATTGCTGCACAACGTTAACCCTCTCGCTCTCCAACACCAGTAATTAGTGGCCGTACCGTTGGGGTTACGGTTCACTAGAACGAAGTAATCCTTGTCATTTACATAAAAAAATAGTTAGCAAGTTTCTGCGTTGATATTAATATTATAGAGTTAATTTGTGTTATACAATATGAATTATCCTCTCTTTACCTAATAGTCTTTTCATAGTAAATCATTCTAAAATTATTTTAAACATTACAAATTAGATATGAAAAATGATTAAATTTAATTTTCGTAGCATTTCATTTAAAATTAATACCGTAAAGTAAAAGATTCTAATAAACGCGAACGACAATTTCCGGTAGACATATGTTGAAATGAAATTGGATTTCATTCGTAAAAAATTGGTGGCAGCGCATTTTTTTTATTTTTGTTTAGTTTCTCCACATTGACACAAATCAAATGATGTGTGTTAGTGTGTGACGTCAGAAATAGTCTAAAGTTACACCAGAAACGAAATATACAACAAATACACCCCTGATAGACATTTCCTTTTCACGTGAAATGTCCACAGAGTCGTGTAGGCACGCATTGTTGGTGTGATCGTGTGAATTGAACGGTAGGGTTGAAGTAGGTGCTATATACGCGTTCATTCGCCTCTCGCAAGTTTCAGTGTTCACCCTTTTGACTCTTTTTTACCCGAGCGACGACGGAAGGGATGTTGAACATGTGGCGTCAATTCGAAACGCGTGGGTGAATGTGTGCGGCTATAAGTTTGCGGTCGGTACTCACGTATTCCGGGTAATGTGATTTTGTGTTACCGGACAGCACATATTCCACACATGTCTCATTCCACTATATCACCCACTTCAATGTTGTACGCGCTCGCCGAACACTTTGTAGCGCCTGGGAATTGATTCTATGTGCCCAACCGTCTCCTTTGTGTTCGTCTCTATCTTCTTTCCACTTACTGTTATCATCGTTTCTCTCTTCCGTTCTTACTTCGTCGTCTTTAGAGTGAACAGTACCAAGAGTATGTCTACCGAGCGAGAAATGTTACTTCCTTTGAATATGAGGTTGTCGTACTGTGTTTCAATTTACACCGGTTATGCTTAACAATTTCAGGCAGAAATTATGTTTGAATCTTTTATTTCTACTATACTGGTTAGTTTTTCAAATACGTTTCTAATTTACGAAGTGGTTCTGGATACTGATTAGATTTTCACATGTTACAACGGTTATAAATTGTGAGTTATGTCCCAAAATAGGAAATATGCCACAAAAAGTTATGGTATACACAAATGTAAAAATATCAATTGATACCGCAATAAAAAATACTTAAAAGAAATTGAAGTGGTCTACACACTTTCGTATATCATAACTTAAACATTTTATTTGTTTATATATTTACAACTTATTACATTTTATTATGTTTCGCATATATAACAACATTTTTTCCTGTTGGTATTTGAATTCAATGAATAAAGCAGCACATTTGCATTTTGTAATATCAAGTATTTCCACATATCATAAATAATCATAATGCAGAGGTAGCCGTGCTCTAAGTGAACAATGTTCCGGTTGTCGTTGTGTTTCACATCCGTACATGTCGGGCTTATCTATTTGCGTGTGTGTTCGTTCGCATGTTTGAATGTACGACGGTGACCCGGTTGGGTCATGGTTCGTGGCCTATGGTCAGTTGGCTCGGCTGTCTCGCGACCCCCTGCTAACCGACGCAACGGATAAGTAAAGATCGAACGGGCAACGCCAAGTCATCGGTATCAATTGTCACTGAAAGGTTAACCACGATTTTTCATTAGTCACGACCCTATTTTTAAATATCTCGTTTTAATCTATATAAAATGTATTTTAATCGAAACCATAATTTATGAAGAGTAGGTTTAACTAAAAATATATAATACGTTGAACATTTTGTATAAATGCAGCTGCATATTTTGTTTAGAAGCTATTTGCGAACCAATTCCCACTTAATTCCTAAATGAACTACCCTTGAAATATGTAAGGCTATAAGAGGGTTATATATCAAAAATTTGAACGCACATTTGTCGTCTGTAATCTTTTAAAAAAATAAAATGGCCGTGCTCCGCCTGTAGCGGTGGTGTGTTTCAAGGGCCGTGATCTCCGATCCCTTTTAAAGCATACCCTCCTGCTGGCCATTATAACTGGTGGCGCGGTCGTTGCATAAGGGTTCGAAAGTGTAGTGGGCAAGTCACATAGGCAGGCGGCGGGCTTTACCCGACGCAGCATGATGATAACGTGGAATGGGAGGTGGCAATGGCAAGCTGCCCGAGGGGTGCTTATGAGACTTGCATGCCAACGGGGTGAATTCCCAGAAGATATATCCTCAGTAACTCGTCGTGTCAGTGGAGTGAAATTCAACTAGATTGATTACCTTACCGCCTCATGGTTGACCTTGTGACACCATGTTTAGTTCATGTCGCATTCATGGTGACTGATGTCAAATTAGTACCTAGGTACCATGTCTAACTACTACATTTTACTAACAACTATTTAATATTGCCTTTCTACTTCAGCGGGTTTTTTATTTCTTAACTAAAAAGTCTGTTTTGAAATACCAAATATGTATTTACGTTCTGAATTTCCGAAAGTTTGTTATCATTGTCCTCTTTATATTTGGTAGGTTGAAATTTTGCATATTCCGATTTTCACATTAAACATGTTGATTTACTGGAGAAAAATATCTTGTAGGATCTCGATCCAATGTCATGCAGCCTCCTTGTAGAGATGTTTGCTGAAGGGTGCGCGAGAGAGACAAATTGCTTGCCAAGTTTCAAGCGTTTCAAGAGACGCTACTTCTGCTCATCTCTGACGTCGTGTCGATATCTACTATATACACACAACACTAAATTCACTTTGCTTTCGCTGGCTTTGTTGCCTCTATCATCATCATGATGATGAAAGATCTGTTTGAACATCGGCAAAACTATATTAAATATTTTATTACCTAACCGTTGTGACGATATGAGCAACGCCATATTACTCAGAGTTTAGTTTCATCATCCTGCGTAAATTTATTTTTAGAATTTTGTATGATTTACATTTATCAAAGACTCCCGACTTTTCGAAATATATTTATAATTTATTTATATAGGTGTTCCGGCAAGTCCTAAAGTACCGGCAGGATCCAATGGGTCTGCCGGTGGTAAACACCGAAGTGCGACGGGTCATTCAGTTCCGGGTCCAGGACCTGGATCTGGAGCTACGCCGCCAGCGCCATCTGGTGCCCAGGCCGGATCTAGATCGTTTGCAGCTGCATTACGCTCGCTTGCCCAACAAGCTGGACCCGGTCCTCAACCACCTGAACACTCAACTTCACAACAAGCGCCCACAGATACGCATCATAGTACCGGTAAACTATAATATGTTTTTAATCGATCAGAAAATATGTCATAGAAAAAGACACAACATTCCATATGTACTCTTCACATGTATGCTCTATTTCGCACAGTTTTCTATTATGTAGATACTAGTTCAGTTGTTATGTAAAATTTTTAATTCTGTGCAGAATATTGTATATATTATTCTACATGGTAGGAATAAATCATGTGGTGTAGTAAAATAATAGAATTTAAATGGAAAATATACAATTATTGTTTTTTTTTTGTGAAATTGGCATTAAAAAAATACTGCTAAACAAAATATCAAATTTGAGGAAATAATCTACTCTAATTATATGTTTAAATTCTATTTAGGTGCGTCTCCTGTAACTGCAGATAAAGTAGCGAAGAGTAGTGCTGAGTTATCTTCATTGTATAGTGCGTCAGTGGCCGCAGCCAGTATAAGTGCATCAACCGCGAGTAGAACAGCACAAGAACCTCCTCGACACAGTTCGGTACCACAGTCAGCTGTACAACCGCCGCCTGACAGATACCCACCGGTAGCCGCACTTGCTGGTGAACAGCTGCTAGCACGAAGCGGATTTCAACCATACCGACCTGATGACAGGTGATACTTTTAACTATATATGCGGTTGATACATATGCGATCCTATGAATTTGATAATATAAATAATTCTCTATTGTTTTCACCGCTTAGCAGTTATCAGCAATCTGCAAAAAATAATTTTCATTATCTAAATATAAAATATAAATAGCAGCTTTAATTGACACTATTTCATGGATCAAAATATGTTTTTAAAATACATTTTATCACCCTATTGTTTCTATCAAATAGATTACCTCAACCGCCCGTTGGTCTCGAAACTGTGTATCCATCATATTCGTACCCGTCATCGGGCGCACTTGCTCTACTCGAAGAACAGTTATACTTGGAACGATGTGGTATGTTGCGCGGACCGCCAATATACCCACCTGCCGCACTTGCCTCTGCTTATCTGCCGTACATGTTGCCAGCGCCTCATCTCGCCTACATGCACGAACGCCTCAAAATGGAGGAGGAACAACGCCAACGGCAAATGGAAGAACGGGAGAAAGAACAGCGAGAACGTGAACTGCAACGGGAAAGGGAACAGCGAGAAAAAGAGCGAAGGGAGCGGGAGAAGCAAGCGGCGGCTGCAGCAGCCGCAGCTCACCACCCCCGCATGTCTCCGCATCATGTGTTGTCACCGCACCACGCGGCAGTACAATCACAAATGATGTTACCGATGATGATGCCTACGTCGATGTTGCATCCGAGTAGTTTAGCACGACAATCACCGATGGCTAGTTCATTGCAATTGCAGCGACAAAGTCCTGCATTGGGTGGATATCATCATTCTGCAATGCCGCCGAGATCTAGTCCTGGCTTACAACGACATTCGCCGCATTCAAGTTTTCATCCTGTGACATCAATGTCACAGTATGTTAGTTCTGGTTTTCATGCGGTACATCCAAGTGTTGCTAGCTCACAAAAACAGTCGCCTTATCCTTCGACCTCGAACTATTCAAGCATAGCTACTTCGCAACCGGCCACTACGGTCTCTTCTAGTTACCAACAACAGCCTTTGAATGTTAGTTCTACGTCATCCGCGTCTCATAAAAACAGCCAATCGCAGAATGACCATCAGCATCAAGGACATCAACAACACCATCATCATCATCATCAACAACAACAGCAGCAGCAACAACAACAACAGCATCGGCAGCAGCAACAAGATGATGGCAAGACCGCAGCATCCCAGGACACGAGCGCAGGTGAGGGGAATCGCGACAATGGAAACATGGAACAACCCCGCCAGAGCGCCTGACGTTCGTCGCGCTGTTGCTTGTCGTTTGTCATTTTCCCCTCCTACGGTTACTTATATTTTCGGTAATTAAAAAAACCGGTGTTTATGTTTGGGTTTATTTTATTGTTTTTTTACTTTGTTGGCTTTTATCTTTTTGGTGATGGTTTATTGGTTTTGCATGCTTTATTGTTTTAAGGTGCTCATCCTCGCTAGATAACGTTAAGAAACTTTAATCAAATTAAATTCAAACTTCTATTAACTATGCAAGTAAATGCTCAAGTCTAGATAATGGAGAGTTTAACTTAATTAAAATGAAGTTTCAAGATTTCTTCTAGCTTGGGCATCTGTTTGAAATCCTCTAACGGCAGCATTATTAATAGGACATTGCGTGTTTTAAATTTTAATCCTAAACAAACAAGCCAAAAAAATATGTATGAAAGGTTTGGTACGACGAAGCAAGTCAATTGTATAAAGAAAAGTCATCCAGTGGAGAAATATCAGAACATTGCATGAAAATCATTTTCTTTCACTTCTTTTAATATTTAATATCTATTTAATTTAATTTGGAATTGTAAATATTAAACTCTTTAGAATGCCGTATGAGGTCTGCAAATAGAGCCTGAAGCTGTTTATTTGTTAACATTTTTTTTGTACTAATCTTATTTACTTTTACTTAACATCCACATAATTCAATTCTTTATTTAAATTCTCACATTATTTATCTGTCATTAAGTCACAAAATATTGAAGATTGTTCCAAAACTAACATGATTAAATCACATGTACTCATTCATACATTATTAAACAAATGTTTTGCAATGTTCACTGTTATCCATTGATGTGGTCGGTCGATGCAATGCAGTGCAGTGCAGTAGAACAGCGCGTCGATGGTCGGCGGACTAGTTGACAAATAATCTGTTTGGCTTTTGTTCCAGCCAGGAAGCCTCCCGTAGCAGTACTTTTGCACCATCAGAGCTATCAGCAACATCAAGCGATCAGCACTGCCAGTATCGCAACGAGCAGCCTTGGAGAAGGAACAACCGTACCCTTGCCACCGCCACCGCTCGCTCCAGCCGCTGTTGCAGTGACACCTTCTTTGATATCTTCATCGATATCATCGTCAACAACAGCAGCCGCAACGGGCGTTACTTATGGTGGTGGCATGCTTTCACAACCATCCCTAATCCAATCTCCACTTCAACACCAACAACATGTTCAGCCTCAACATCATGTACTGTCTCAACAGCAGCATATACAGTCGCAGCATCAACATGGACAGGCTCCACATCAACATGTACAACAGCCTCAACATCAGCATGTTCAATCTCAACATCAGCATATTCAACATCAAAATGTTCAACATCAACCACATGTTCAGACTCATCAGATACAACATCAAGTTCCTGTACAGAATGTACACGTGCAGAATATTCAAGCACAAAACATTCAAGTACAAAACCTGTTGGTGCAACCATCTTCATCAGGTACAGGACTCGAGCAAAATATTCAAGCACAGAACGTGCAGCTTCAGACGGTGCAAGGAGCCACCGGTGGCTACCTAGCGCAGGGCGTCGTAGCACCGTTTTGCGGCATGCAGATTCAAAATATTGGAGCTCCTCCTCCTCCCCCTGGTCCACAAGTGCCGCCACCGCCGATGAGTACATACGGGGTTGCTACAGAGAATCCCGTAACCGAGGCTAAGCCAAAATACGATCTGGCTGCTGATATCAAAGTGAAAGTCGAAAGCGAAGATAAAAAGACTGATGTTACAATAGATTCGAAATACATCACCAACAGTAGTCACAATGGTGACATGACGGCAATTCCCACAAAGAACGAAAATCAGACGTTATTTCATTCATCGGCTGTAGCGTCTTCTGCCCCAACTACATTCCAACTGGTGACGGCTACTAGTGTTACAACTTTACCAACCAGTAGCGCTCAAAACTATATAATGGCGTACTCTCACGTACCAACAAGCGAAACAAACGTACAAATTATCGGTTCAACAGTGGAAGGTGGTAAAACAACTGTGCTCAGTTTGAGCCAACCGATGCTTGTGAATTTAGAACCGCCTCAAACAACATCCGCTTCAGCGCAATGGACAATGCATCCGGTAATATTTTCAGCAAATAATGTGTGCTGCCTCACACCGCAGACTAATAGCGGCAGTACGAATGGTTCTGGTGGTATTGCGCATAAAGACCCAACCGAAGTGAAACTTGCCCGTACACCCGTCGGCCCAACAGCTCAATTGACACACCACAGTCCCCAGTTGCCAGTGCCGTCACCCAACTACCCCATACAGTCTCAGCTTGCACCAGATACAAGTGCGAGCGATCAAGCCAAGTCCGAATCGCGTAACATACCAAATAGAAATGTTCCTATATTAAATAATAATTATATGCATAGTGGTAACGTTCATCATTCTGAGTTTACTAGTCATTCAACGAGCGCCAGGGCTCCACAGTTCAGTGAAATTAGCAACAATAGTGCAGCTACAACAGCGGCATTGGTTCTCGGACATAACCAATTGCCGCAGCAGCAACAACAGTCAGTGGTAACGGCGGATTGCCGTCGAACAATCAGTGATAATAGTTGCACGACGGGATTAATTCGTAACGGCAACGGCGGCGTTGTATATAGTGAACACTTGTCTAGTAATAATAACGAGTTATTTAATAATAATCAAGTAGTCAATGTAAACGAAGTGAACTGCAGTGATAATAATAACAAAGTGAATGTTAAGAGCGAAGCAACGTGTACACAGGCACACACGAAACAAGGGCACGACCGTGCCACACCTACACTACTAAATCAACATTTACAACAACAGTCGAAAGACTACGAAAGTCTCATCATCGTCAACCAAATCGTGAACACAAATCTACTGACGAACACCACAACAAGTATTGTAATCCCTACACCACCACAGTTACAACAACAACAACAAATAACAGTGGTGGAAACACCAACGCCTACATCAGCAGCATTCACGGTGTTGAATGTGCCAAGTGTCGGCCGATTCAAAGCAAGTGAAGTCCCTGAATCTCGACCGCTAGTCAGTAAATTAGATGTGGCTACCGCAAAACGCCGCGAACGACGTATGAAACGTCGCCTTCATCGAAAACCAAGCACTTCCCTACAACAACACGGCGAGGATTCAGATTCAAGTATTTATTCTACCTCGGACAGCGATTCAGAGGATGGAATAAACGCGCGTGTTGATTTATGGATTACTTCTGGCCCCCCAGATAAACCCGATTACAAACCTGAGAAATTGAAATTTTTGAAAATTTTTGGACTGACTACACATGTCGATAAAAACGGTATATTTCTTAATGGCATTTTTATGGTTTGTTTTATTTTTTAAATATTTGTTTTCGACTTATGTTTCGCAGAAGTTGAACTGGCGAAATTAGAACGTAGAAAATGGCAGGCACCATGGAAAGCGATGCTTCCTGACGAAGGACAACAACCTCCTTGTTTGGATTTACCCGTGCCGAGTTCACATCCTACTTTGCTCAATCACACTCCGGATTTCGGGGCCAAAGTTCACTTCTTTTGTGAACTTGGCTTGCGTACCATGTCTGACCGTAGCAGAGAAGGTAATTCTTTCCGTATATGTTCTCTATAAAAATGTATAATTAGTTTATAAGTTGATTTTAGATTGTATTATTTTTGAGTTCATTTCATGAAACATATTAACTGATTTTTATTATTATTATTATGATTAGAATTGGAAACTACATGGCAGAAAATAATCGAAAATCGTCAGAAGCGCGATGGCGAAACAGCATTGACAACCTACTGTGTACGGGCGTACCGCAAAATGCGTAAACACGCCGGTGCAGTGGTTCAAGTGCCGCGAATATCGGACATGAGACACAACGGCCAACAACAAAAACAACCACCTGTTCAGACATCACACACCTTTCCACGATTACCATTTTCACAAGCACACATCTCATTTTCCGCTAATGCAGAATACCACCATGGGCAACCGTTTTCTATCGAACCAGCTGCCCATGAGTCGCGTGTCTCGTGTCCGCCGCCACCGTTACCCAGTGCCTATCACAACAACAACAACGGACTCAAAAGATCTATGGATGCGCAAGCATACGCGGCGACTGTTAAACGAATGTCGCTTGAACAACATCCGAAGAGTAGAAACGAGACGAAGGATGTGAAAAATATTGTAAATGCTATTACTGCTACGAAAAATGCGAGTACAATAACTGATAAGGAGAAATTCAAGTGGCCGGGTATCCAAGAAGTTATGGAATCGTATCATAAATACAATAAAGGTAAGCATATATATTTTCTTAATTTTTCTTGTATATATATATATATTATTCCTTTTATGTTTTGTTGTAGAACGTACAATTGAAATGACGCATTTACGATCGCGCTGTTCATATCTATCCGATCAAATTCGAAGGCGGCAAACTGAAGCGGATGTGCTTGAGCGAAAGTTACGTGAATTAAGATCTTTACACATTTTCCACGATCAAGAACGACAACAAATTCAACGATCCGTAGATCAACTTAAATCCGTTTTATATATTTTCAGGTAGCATTGGCGTAATAATAATAATAAGGCCGAGTCAGTTAAATTCAGTATCTAAATTCATGGACGTTCTCGTATTATTTAATATTTAGTTGAAATCGCTTTTAAAGTTTACTATTTTATAGGGTTTTTTAAAAGAAAATATGTCGTTTTAAATTTTTGTTGTGGACGTCTAGACAATATAAGTATTTTAACTTTTGACTTAAGTTAACGAGAATCATTTTAGAATGGAAGAGCTTTTATTATTTGTGTATTTTTACGCGATTTTTAAAATGTGATATATGTTTCGACTTGGCGCGGGGCCTATATAGGAAACAAACGTGTTTATTGGTCGACACAAATGATGACGACGTTTTGGCGTGTCACGTTGACGTTTTATAATATTATAAATTAAATAGTAAGGTTATCTATAGGCACGGTCACACAAAAATCATTTTAAAAAATTGTGTGTGTCCACAAATAACTGTGATAATGTACAATTTAAAATTCATAAAATATCCTTGACGTAACAATGTTTCTAGCATGACAACTTATTAAATGTATATCAAATTGACATTGTTATAAATTTATTTATTGTACCCGTTACCCCTACACATGTATTTAACAATAAAATAACAAGGGTTATTCAGAATTACTCACACATATCTGTATCATTTCAGGTATTATTTCTTTTAATTTCTTTCATTGGAAACTATGGGCCTTTAAACCTAATCTGGGGAAACTCAGGTCTACATTAGGCTTTTTTTTTTCATCTAAGAAAATATGTTCGTGATGGACCACAGTATTTTGATTGTATCAATCGACTGGACATGGACCAAAATTTCTAAATATATATATATATATAAAGCCACATCAGAACCAAGTAAGTGTACACCTTTATTTTCTTTGACTTACCCGAAATAAAATTTAATTAGTATTGAAACCTTAGATAGAGAATTAAAACACGATTTGATCATTGTTAAATTGTTTATTTTATTATGACTGACGAATAGTAAAAATAAGAAAAAAACGAAATCATATAGTCCACTAGTCTTATAATATATAACACAGCCTGTTCGTAAAAAAACGCAGCAACCCAACAAATAGCAAAAAAAAGTACCCAAGTTATAATGAAATCTAGGAAGATATTTTATATTTATTTCTTAGCAATTTGTTGATATAAATCCACGTCTCTTATGGAAAATGACTAAGGAATGGCCGGTTAAAACTGCGCCTTTTAAACGAACAACCCTCGGTATATAATATACATATCGATAAACAAAAAAGAATAATTTAAATTGATCCTATTATTCACAAAATAATTGTTAATTAACCTAAAAGAAGCGATTATTAGTTTTAAGTTTTGAATGAATTGTAAAAAGATTCCATGATCAAATAATTGGTTTAAAAACTCTTAAGTAAACATTCTCATTGTATCATCACATTTCGTTAAAAACACTCCGAATTCATTTATATTGGTAACACATGATTATGGAATCTTTAAATTAAAGACTAACATAAAAATATACAGCGTTTATTTATCATTCATAAAAATAAAACACACACAAAAAAAAAAAATTATATTCACAACCAGCTCTAAAGAACTGATCAATAATTTTAATCCTATCAAATATCACCTCAATTGAAAAACAAAAGAAATAATAAATTGTTAGTCAATATTAAAAATATATTTAAAGCATTTGACGGATTCAAAATTTTAGATAAGTATTTAACTTATTATTTATTTAAAATCACAGACATTTAAAAATAAATAATAATTTAATATATTTGACCCGATAGTGTTAAATAATAAATATAACAATGATTCACTTATTTAACGAATATTCGTTGACTTGATATTGTTTTTATAGACGAGATTAGTAGTGGGGTCAAACATTTATAAAAAGTGACAAATAGGTAGAATTTTTCCGCAATTTTCTTCAATAACTCATTATTTTCATATTTGACAATGCACTAATAGTTTCTCAAATAATAACATGATTAATTATGACGTCAGAATAAATATCGTCTATCCCCTAAATTGTTTATACAATCGCTAAAAATTGCCATGGAAACAACGAAAACACTTTTCACACCCAATTAATGTATTTTTAAGAATAATTTAAAAGTATCGCTGCTTGTACATTATGAATACCTTGACATACATCAATTAATTAACAGTGAAAATAATTAAATGATTTTTAAACCATTGGTTGTTCAATATTTCGATTAGAATTTATTTCTCTATTAAAACCTAACATTCAGTATGTTTTTTTTTTTGCATTGACGTATATTGAAAGTTATGATATTTAGCTCTATTCTACGTTTAAAGTTAAAAATCTGCGTTATTATAAATAACAATCTGGTTGAAGCATATAGTATCAATACTACAGAATTACATTGAATTGTAATATATATATATGATACAAAGTACGTATAAATACATTTATAGATTTTTGTTTTTAAACGTAAAAGGACACGGAGGCAACCAAACACCATTTTAAAATGTGTTTTGTTATAAATTAATATCGATTGACTAAATGGACGCATTGCATAATAATGCCAACATTTTGCTGAGAAATAAATAATATTTTACCATGGCAAAGTTTAGCTATAATAAAACTATTGTGCAGGTGTGTTTATGAAATAATTGCAAAATGAATGCGATAAATGGAATTTGTTTCTGACAATCAGTTCAAACGCATTGAACAAGCGCGAATATCGTGCTGTTTCAATTTGCTTCTATATATTATGCAATGAGTCCATTTTTATTACTCCCCAAATTTGAGAACCATAAAAAATTATCGTACTAATAAAAAAAATCTTATCTAAAACTTTTGAATCCTAAATTTCGAAGAAATCTCATCCAAGCTGCAATCCTCTCTATGAATTTCTCTAACAGATAATAATAAGCAAAATGAAACCAATATAAAACACATTTTCAACCATTTGGGCGAATATGCAAAATTTTTATTTTTCATTTCTGAGCAAATCGGCATCAGATTTCACCGCTTTTTCTAATAATATTTTTCTTTTCCGAAATAATTATTAATAAATTTGAAATGAGAACGCGTGTGTCATATGTGTTGTGGTAATTGTTGGTGTATTTTTTTATTTAGGTTTTTTTTTGTTTGTTTGTATTTATTTTTGTGTTGTTAAGGCGATTCTTTAACAGTCTAGAAAGTTGGCAGCCATGAGAAGTTCGAGAGCAATTTCTGGTGCAATCGGGAATTCCGGGATCTCAGTTGAGCTGTTTGTGTACCGCACCTTATATGTAAAGTACATGCAGACTTTTTGCAGTACATGAGATCTGATGAACAATCAAAAATCAAATTAAAATTCCTATAAATTAAAATACTATAAGTAAGCTTCGTTATAAGTTATCAATCATTTCGCATATTCAGCAAAATATTATGAACGTATAATTTATTATATTTAATAACTCAAATTAATCTATACATAAATCAGTAAGAACTGTAAGAATGTATAAACAAAATATGCTGTCGTCTCCGAAAATAAAGTAAAAAGTGAAAATATAGGTCAAAATAATGGATAAGCCACGGTCACCCTACTTAATAACAGCAAAGAGAGAGTGTAAAGATTTACTTACGGTATTTCTCTAAAATTAACTTCGTTAGCCTCGTTCTCTGCAAACTGTCCCGGTCCACTCAGCATGGCTTTAATCGTGCCTGATGTCAGTGCGTGTTCTCGTTTCACGATGAATTCATGTCCATCTGAAGATATTAACTTGACGTACATGGCGTCGGGGCCCTCACAACCGCCATACACCCTTTCCGCCTTTTCCTCCCCGATTTCACCAGACATTTTAATGTCCCTATCAAAATAAAGCAATTCAAACATATTAGTTTTTGACATCTATTTTTTATTTCTATTGACCCATCGTATATTTCAATTTTAATTTAGACACTAACATTTATTAATAAACTTCCAAATATATTCAAACTAAATTCATGTATCAGTTTGAAACGGAACATATGATTTTCATACTCGTATAGATAGAATTTTAAAGGTGCTTTTAAATTAATCTATATTTAATTCCCATATAAACAAGTGGCGGTCTCTATACCAAATAGAGCAAAAAATATATATTTATTAATTATTAGAACTTATTGCCCTTACTTTTTTCATGTAATAAAACAAACCCCCCCTCTCAGTATGCAAGCTTTCACAATCTGACATACTTTCTAGTGTTTCAATTCAACTTTATCCTAAACCTCTCGCTCAAATTCACATTAAAACAAAAAACCATGACAAACATATTCTCTAAAACACATATCCCGTACAACTAATAATAAATGATACAAGTAAGACTGGTAAATGCTTGCCCGTACAATGTACTTTCTTGTTCCTCACTCGTTTCTACCGTTGTTACCTCCTGATAACTCTCTTCCATCTCGTCATTTTGCTCGTCGTTTTGTTCGTCGTTTAGTTCATTTACCATATTCACTTCTTCAATTTGCGGCTCAGTCTCACTACCATCGCTAAATGAGTATCAATAAAATATGTTAATAGCCCGAAAAAAAAAAGAGTTATGGACCATCCGTTAAGAAATTATACACGCGGAAAACAAGTTTTGGTAAATTAGAAAAATATACTGAAACGTACACTGGTTTCTTGTCGACGCTTATTTTCGACGGTTTATCTTCCACGACGATGTCGTGTACAGATTTATCACCCTCTTCGCCTGGTTCCATTTTTGTGCTATTTTATTATTATCTATCAAAAAGGATGCACACACCACAAATAACAACCCAAATATGATGGAGACACACCACAAAATCCGAACCGGATCAAAAATTTCCAGAGATCAAAAAACAATTAGTGCTTCGACAACAATTCCCGTGTTTGTCAATTGTTTATACCAATCTCTGAAAATATTTGAAATGTAGATATTTTGTAAGAATTTTAAATGACTTGCTAGTCATATCTGGAAGTAAGGTTACATGGAGGAAAATAACACCTTGCTATTCCTACCCCAAAATATTAATAAATTTTTTACTATAATAAGTAGGACTATACGGACATTTATATACTCACGAGAAATATATTAGATAATGGATTTTAAAAGGTAAAAATTGCACTTACTTTTAGTAAAACATTCATACACCACAATAATGAAATAAGCGCTAATCGGGGCGACAAGTCAGAAGTCAGACGAACAATAAAACCAAATAAAAATAAAAGTTCCCTGTACGTCCAACACGAAATTTCTTGAATGAAAGTGAGAGATATTTCAATCAAAATTATTAAAATTTCTCAAATCTATTAAAAATGTTACAACTTAAATAAGCAATTTAACTTCTTCCACGTGAGTTACTTCTCATACTTTCCAATTATGATCACAATTGGTATTCGATATAGTGATAATTATTTATTTACATGCAATATCAATTTGCTTTGCTCATTATACATGACCTCTGATATTTAATTTGATGTTTTTAAAATAGATCACAACACAGGTTCAATCATGAATAGATAAGTAATTCGTCTGTGAAGCTAAGCAAAGCTAGAATGGATGAAATCATCTTTCGCGGTACACAACGGTTGGAAGATTTTCAGGTATATAATCCCCAGAAATCACAACAATGTCCAACTATTTCGTTTGAAATTTATTTCAGATTCAACTTAGTTTAGCTGCACAACATAGCAAAATTATATTACAACATTTATCGGAACGGAGTGTAGCGTTAGCGAGTGAGGTGTGGCACGGGCCTAGAATGGCACAGTTTCAAGACTTGGCGAAAGAATTGTTAATTTGGGTGTTAGAAGTCGCGGAAAAGGGTAAAGATGTACTTTTTACGGTGGCCGATCCTAGGAAATTTATCGATCAAATATTTATGTTGTTACGTAATGAAAGTAAGTCAACGCTTTTTCTTCCCAAACAGAACGAAATGAAACAAAATTTGAAACAATTACAGTGAATAGACGGCAGTTGTTTTTCGGCTGTATCGGATTCATATTTGGAAGTTTTGTTGGCTATACTGTTGCTAACTTCAATCAGAAACCACCAATTTTCTTTTCGCATATGCAAGCCGTTGTCTGTACAAAATATAATGGAATTGATGTAGGATATATGTAAATTTTAAATTAAGCCTGGTGTGCTTATTTCGTTTTTATTTTATAAGGGTGCTACTTTGATTGACGATATACCAACACCAAAAATCGAAGCTTCAGATGAAATACTTATCCAAGTTAAAGCTGCTTCAGTGTCCTTAGTCGACTTAGAAATATGCAGTGGTTATGGGCGACGAATTAGACGTCTTATGAATAAATATAATCATGTAAATTCTTCAAATTACTTTCTGAGAAAAATATTTATACTTGTTGATTTTCTAGAGTTCAAAATCTGAATTTCCAATCATACTTGGACGTAGTTGTTCAGGCATTATATTAGAAATTGGACAAGCAGTTTCGAATTTTGATATAGGTGATGAAGTGTATTTAACAACGCCATTCTGGTCACAAGGAACTATTTCAGAAACGTACGTAGCGAAAGAATTTCGTGTTGGACATAAACCAAAACGAATTGGTTTTGAGGGAGCTGCAGGGTTGCCATTCGGTGGTAGTTTAGCGCTAAACGCTATAAGTTTAGCTGGATTAACCAAAGAGAACGCACACGAAAAGAGGTTTGAATTTATTTGCTTACAAAAGCACGCGAAAACCCTTTTTATATTATCATTTTTCAGAATATTAATTTGTGATGCGTTAACACCGACTGGCTGTGTTCTTGTACAATATTGTAATATGCTAGGTGCGGATATCACCGTTACTACAGGCGTGAAAGCAGCACCAGTTGCAAAAGCCTTAGGGGCACATGATATCATAATCACGCAAGACCAAGCTATTTCGAAATTAGACTTGGAAACTGATAAACCGAAATATTTGAAAAAAGAATTAGACTTAAGAGACCCATTCGATCTTATATTCATTACAAAAGCACAAGACTTACCCAGAGAGGAATTATTGAAGTATTGTAAACAAACTGGCCGCGTCTTTTCTACGTTACCTGAGTACTTACCGTCAGATCATTTTGGTTTTATTTTCGGCGGGATTTTCTGGAGTTATATCCGAAGTAAATGTTTATTACAGGTAAGAATTAATTTTTAACGTAATTCAAATTAGTTATACTGTATCTAATTTGTACAAATTATATATCGATGATATTTTGTAATAGAATCTGTTTGGAATGACGCGAAGTAACTTCAGTGAACCTGAAATGGATTCGATGCAACTCGATATTTTAAGAAACCTCGTCGATAATCACCAGCTACAAAGTGTAGTTGATAAGGTATTCCATCCATACGAAATCGAACACGCACTGGAGCATGTTCAATCCGCGAATTCGATCGGAAGTTCGATTGTTACATTTCGGTAACAACTAATCGAACTTAACAGTCCTTCGTTATGTGCCTTATCCTTAATATAAGAATGTAATTCATAATTTGATCGGTGATTAGTTACGATTCAAATTTAGTACAAAATGTTCAACTATAATTTGCAGAGTAATGTGTTTGTTATATAGGTAAGCGAATTGAATAGTCATTTTTTTAATGTTTAGCTATATTCATAGTTGTTTTGTTATTAGGATTTTTCAGCATTTTATTGACATTTTACTGCCAAATATTTGTTTTTATTTTCAAGATAAATAGTTGTCTGTATATAATAATGACAATAATCTTTGATGTTAGCGAGTATAAAATCATAGCGACGATTTTAGATTGATGGGTATGAGTTATTTATCTTGATTATACTAATAAATATCTTTTAAATTGTACATATTGGTTTGCGACAGTTCCTTAAAATAATAAGTGGAAAACGAGTCTGCAATTATAGCTACGAATTACGGAAGCGTGTTAAGATTTTATTTTGAAACTGTACTTATAACAAAATACTATTTATTAAACGGAAAAATAGTAATGTCTAATGACGGATCGGAACTTTTTGGAGAAATGTGCGACTATTATATCTAAATCACCCTTGTTATAAGTGTATTTAGAATGAGTTGTGCACAACTTGACAGAGATTAATAGTTAAGCATATTTTTCAAGGCAGTCATTTAAAATATCCTCATTTTAGTGCATGTCGAAAATCTTCGAGAAAATTAATATAATACAATATGAGACTATTTGTCGTAATGGAATACGATATTTTATAATATATCCATGCTTTAAATAACTTGCGCGATAATGTACTGGAAATATTTGTACAGATTTGTAAAATAATATTGATTAGATTAATAAATTATATATGTTGATATTATTTGATTGAGAAACTTCTAATAGATCTTAAACTCACGTTCCTCTTAAATATCAAATCATGTATTGATCAAAATCCCCCCATAATTGTATATCTAATGAAAAACCGAATATCATTTTTTGAAATATTTATTGTAAAAACAGATGACCATCAGTAGTATAATTAATTCATATATTCGTTATATGTTGTATTTCTTGTCAAGTTTTTCAATCTTCTTCAGCCTTTACACCATTTTCCATTTCTTCTTCGCCTTCGCCTTCTTCTTCTTCACCTCCACTGAACATTTGTCCCTCTTCTTCACCTTCGCTGTCATCACCAGCAACTTCAGCATTTTCAGCCTCGGCACGTTCCATTTGCCGAGCAAGTTCTGCCTCGTCAGTTGCTGTGACAACTTTAGGCTATAGAAAAAACAAAATTGCGATTAAATCATCTTTACCATGACGCAACGAGTATCTAAACAAATGGTTTCATGAATAAATGTTTAGAAAACTTACTGCCATTTGTACTTTGAAGACACCCCCTCCTTTCGTGATGGTTTGTTCGATTTTATCGATGGCGTCTTGTAGCGCTTTGAGCCCGTCTGTTTTTTCAGGAGTTGACGTTGTCATAACTAAACCAAAATGTTAAATGTAATCTTGTTAGTAGTGAGTGGTAACGGAATAAATGTTACCGTATAGTGGTGGCGCAATGAGATTAATTTTGATAGGTAATTCTTCGGTGGAAAGTGCAAGCCCAGCCCTGAGTGCTTCTTTAACAGCGTCGATTCCCTCGTATCCATAACACGCACATTCGATATCAGCACGAATTTTAACTGCTTGAGATGTTAGTTTCCGTTTGATATTATTCAACAAAACTTCCTTAGTTTGCTCGTCAAGACCACATTCGGCCAGAATACTAGGATCACTGCATAACAAAATAAATAATTAATATAGAAAAAGATGATACAATAGATGAATATTTACAGAACAGCTTGTTTAAAGAAATCATAAGCGCTAGCTTTATTCTTCTTGTATTTATCTTCGAAGTACCAAGCTGTCCTCTGGTACAATTCCTCTAATTGTTTATCAGAATCATATTTCAATAATTCCGCCACATGTCGTAAAATTGAGTTAACAGCTTTTGCTTTCGCAAAAAGTTCTGTACATTTCTCAACATCTTCCGCAGATACTCGGCGTTTTGATAAATCTATATAACCTGTTAAAAAATCACTGAAAATTACACTTTTGTTACAGTATTACAAGGAAAAGATTACTTCATAACAAAGCATAAACAAGTAATTTCGTTTTATGTAAGATATTTTCGTCTGTTTACGAATGTTATAGATTGCATCAGCAACTTATCCCCTTAAATTAAAATATTACCTTTTTCTTTATCAACCCTAATAACAACAACAGGTTCTGTTTTTCCTACGCGAATAAGTTTATTAATCGAACGAATACGTCTCCTTGACAATTCGGACAACAATATCATGCCCTCGATATTATTGTATTCAAGTAAATGCACATATGCGCCCATTTCGGCGATAGATCTAACATTTACCATAACTACATCGTCCACTTCAGGATACTTTTCCTTATAAAACCGACACGAAAGCGGCATTTTAAATACTGAAATGATTAGTTAATGTCAAAAATCTTGGCAGGTTAGACCTGTATTTCGGATATTTTTTATAATAAATACACAGGACAAACTCATTATATCCAAATGGGCTTGTATAAGCTATGTATTTATGTCTAAATACCTTTTTATATCAATGTTTATGGTAAAATATGTTATAAATTAAACTGAATCAGAAACCCATGTGGCGAATCACCCGAAAGTATTTACTACTAAAGATAGTTTTACAGCGATGCGTTACCAACAATGTGTCCCTTTCCTGCTATGATTGGTTAAAATGCACTGGTACTGGTGGTCGTCCAATTAGTGTAAAGATAGAATGTAATGAACTGATGTGAGTTAAGCATACACTTTGATTAAGTTCCGTTTACATTAGACCTTATAAGTTGTTCTAAATTCTAGTAGGAAAAATGTTTCGTATGTCCTTCACAAATTTATTCGGTGTTGCACCGAATGATTGATGAAGCTATTTATTACAGAATTAAAATAGTTATCTTATAGATAAGACTTTTAAAAGATCAAAAATATATTTATTTCCTTATCTAATCTAATTTTATCAATTGAAAATTTGCATCCTGAAAAGTTTCCTAAAAATAAATTGATAATTGAACTTGCTCTGACCAGAAATTGCAAGGCAATGAAACTAACATAAATCATATCTAAAAATTGCTTCAATCATCATTCAATGTAGTGCTAAAACTAAAATATAAAAATCTGCTTCAAGTACGTGTGTAATAGTTTATTTATTTAAAAATTGTATATACAGATTTTGTAATATGGCTAAAATCAAATCAAAACATGTTACCAACTCCACGCCACCTTTAGAAGAAAGCACTACAACGAAGAAGAAAAAATCGGAAATGAAGAAATCAAAAAATCCCCAACTGAAATCTCCGATGGTAACAACCAGAAAATCTCCCAGACTAGCAGCAAAACAGTGTACGTTACAACAAAATCTAAGCAATCAAAACACCATAGAATCATATTTTAACAAAACGCATGAAGACGTGTCTAGTCCGAAGACCAAACAGAAATTCGCAATGGTAACCAGACAAGCAAATAGATACATATGTAAAAGTCCAGAAGATAATCAGAAGGCAATAATAGAATCATCTATTAAGAAAACAGATGAAGACGTGTCTTGTTCGAAGACCAAACGGAAAATATCGTTACCGAAATCCTCAAGGGTAACCAGGCAAACAAACAAATCCACATGCAAAAGTCCAGATGATCAGAACACATTAGAAACATCGCGTAACAAAACGGATATAAATATGAACGTGTCTTCTAGTTCAAAGATGCCTGACAAGGAACATCGATCCGGTAAATTGGATAGCAAACATCCTAATTCAAACAACATTTCAATACCCCAAAAAGAAAACAGTACGCCGAAGAAAACAAATTCGAAATGGATCAAACCGGGAATTCCTCCACGAAAATCCCCAAGAGTAGCTGGGAAAGCAAACAGTTACATATGCAAAAGTCCAAGTAATCAGAAGACAAAATCATATTTTAACAAAGCGGATAAAAATATGAACGGGTCTAGTTCGAAGATTTCCAACAAAGAACACCGATTCGACAAGTTGAACATCGAAAAATTTAGTCCACACAAATCGTCGATGATGTTTAAATCTTGCATTTCGCCTTCAGCAAAATTCGAAGGTAAAGTTCCCAAAATTGATGATATTTTACGTACTAGGGAAGAGAGTGATAAGTATGTAGAGTTAAAAAAAAAGGTGGAAGCATCAGCGGAGAATTTTCTTAAAGAAAACAAAGTGAAACGCAATCTTGAAAATAGGTATTCTTGTAAACCGATAAAAAGGAGAAAAATGATAAATTGCAAACATTTAAGTTTAGAAGATATCAAAAAACTCTTTCAAAAAGATGTACATTTTTTGGATGCTATTACTTTCGATAAAGTTTATAACAAACGCCACGAATTATTTAAAATAGATACCCCCAAAAATAATTGCACCAAAAATGATTTACGAGTTAACGAGACGACATGTATGTTTACAGAAGACCAATTAATTTATATTGTAAGTTTATTTAGGGATCGATACGATAATGGAAACATCTACAAAAAATCCAGTTTCTATTTTAAAGTATTGTTACCTGAATATTGTTTAAAAATATTTATGGAATGTCATAAGATGACACCAAAAGCGGCTCTGGAATACTTAAAATCTACACCAGTTCCTAATTATTTTGGATTTTTTGAATAATATAATATATATAATATTTTGTTAATAATGTATTTAATGTATAAAGAGAATTTTTGTTTTATTTATTATTTTGGTGTTCAATCAATTATAACGCAAATCGTAAACGAAATCACTGTTGTTTTAATCAATAATTTATTTTTTGATAAATAACATCTCTGATATGTAACCAAAGTAAAATCAGTTATAAAAGTACAATAAAAACGTCTTATTCTTCACAGTTTCTGAAACTGTGAAGAATAAGACGTTTTATTGTACTTTTATCATTCATATCTTCACGATGAAATTCCTCAACGATTGAAAATCAATTAGTCTTTTTAGAAAGTAGTTATTAAAAATTAATTTTATAACCATATTCAAATAAGTGTATTCTCATAAGTAGATATTTATATAATTATTGATTAATATACAAATATAATAAATTTAAATAGTGCGCCACTATCAAGATAAGTGCATTTTTAAACTATAGTACCTAACCAAAATGTACAAAAACAGTCTCTGATTAGTATTGCCAACATTACGAATATTTTGCCACCTATTTTTGAGTACGTTGTGAAAAATGCATTGGTAAAAACCAAACATTTCAAAAGCATAAAGGAATGAAAGTGTTCAATAACAATAAAACATCGAAAAACATTTGTAAAAATAGAAATTTCCAACGCAAATCTAGGTAAAATTTACTCGGTCACATGTAGTAAGGAACGTTGTCTCGTGTAGATATTTGTGAAGATTTGTTTGGGCGACTGAACTCTGCGTGAGATTTCATTGGACATTTCATAGACGCGGTTCATAACAGTCAAGATGTCCAGTGACGGGGAAAATGCTAAAAATCAGACATCCGAGGTACGTTACATACTTAAACATTACATCAATATTTTATTTAAATAGTTCACTCTATTATTTTAGTAAAATATACCACGAGATATATGTTGTTTTTCATTATTACGTAGCAAAACAACATGTTTGCTTAGTCGGAATCTCAATATGGCTCCATGGTGTTATGTTGATGTTTGAAAACGCGGGAAAGCAAATTATTTTAACGAAAATTATTTTTATATTACTGCTTCAAACAATTTTTTTCCAACTAATTTTACGTTAATTTAATATTTAAGAACTATATTTGCTAAGTTTCCCGGCAATATTGTGTAAATACGTTGCATCTGTTTAAAATTTGACAAATATGCTATTTTTATAAAAATCTTATTTTATTTTAAAACTACCTCAAGTCTTTTTCATCACCACTTATTTTAGTTGAATTCAATTTTCTAGAAGTATTTTTTACATTTTCAATGCCCATTCTTATATAAATGCCTTACATATATACATATATTTAACATGTCTTCAGTAAAACAATTACTGTTATACATTGCCAAATGTTTCACTGATCAATTGTTTTTACCCTCAGTTTAATGAAAATATATTTTTAAGTAAATAAATTGATTTAGGTTTAAATTAACAAAACGTTATGTTTGATCCAAATTTGCTCATTAACGAAAATTAATGTCTTTTTCAGTTATTAATCATTTTTGTTCGATTTTAGATTGATGAAAAACCAAATCTAGATTCAACAGACTCATCTCAAGATTCACAAGATGCAGTGAAATCTGAGACCGAGGAAACCACACCGGTGAAAAAACCTGAAAATGATGTTGGGAAAACAAACGATACATCATCAACAATAGCTGAATCAACGAAAACTGAGGAGAAATCCGAGGTGAATGATAAAGAAAAAGCGGAAAAAGTTGAAGAAGTCAAAAACGAAAAAAACAATGATGAAGCTAAGAAGGTAAAAGATGATAAAGATAAGGAGGAAAAGGTTGAAGAGAAAACCGAGGATGAAGATACAGAAGGCGGCGATGATGCGAGTGAAGCCGAAGATGGAGAGGAGAATGATGATAAGAAGGAAGTGCCTTTATTAGATCAACCTCTTGAACAATCGGGAACGAGAGAAAGGAAAAAAGTTCAAAGGTTTAACGAAGATTTTACACCTGAAACGAAAGAGGTAATAACTAGATTACATTTTTCTATAAATATGGCAATCATTTTTTAAGTATCACAATAAAAAAGTTGATCTTGTAACAGCTCATTCTTTTAAATGTATTCAGCATTTTAATTCAAATAATTTTTTTCGCTTATAGGCTATACAGGGTACCAAGGTGGAAATCGTCGATGGCGATGGACTTCAACTAGGTGAAATTCCTCGTATTGATGCATCGATCTCGCGATTTAAAACTGAAGATCTAAAACTGTTGCACCGAGTCCTGTTCAAAACAATTGGCAAAACTGTTCAAATCAAAAAGAACATTCGTAAATTTAATGGGTTCACATTTAAAAAAGATAGTGATGCATACGCAAAGAAACTGGGCGCTGTACTAAAAATGGAAATAAAACATCTGAAAAGCATATGCGAAATGCTTGATCTCGATAAGAAAGGCAGCAGAGATGAATTAGGCGACAGGATTTGTGAATTCTTATTGGAACCCAAGGATTCGGGAAAACCCACTGGTGGTGGCCGACCGAAAAGAACTGCGGCGGTCCGAGCAAATAATAGAGGTAATTTTTCACTGCAATTACAAATGCTTTGATTTTTCTATGTGTTTTAAAGTAATGAACTGGTTATATATTTTTTCATAACTTGAAGATCTCGCAATTGATATCAGTAGTTAATTATTGTTTATATATTCAACTAGGCTATTCGTCGCCTGAAGATGATGACGATGAAAGTGATGATGGTGGTCGTAGATCATCGCGATCGGCGCGCGGTAAAGGCAAACGGGTGAATTTAAAGGACGAATCGTCGAGCGAATCAGACGAAGAGTTCAATCCTTCGGATAGCGAAGAAGAGGAAGTACCGCGTGTTACAAAGAAACGGACCCCGCGAGCGGCACGTAAAAAACAGGATTCCGATGAAGAACCTAGTGAAGTAGAAGCAACACCTAGCAGCGATGATAGCGAGGTAAACATTATCTTAAGATTGTTCGAAGCGTTTATGTTATATATCAAAAGTCTCAATCAATTGAATTCAACATCTCTAATAATGAAAACATTGTTGATTTTCTGTGTCATTAGGAACCAAAATCAAAAAGGAAACGTGGATCCGTAGCCAAAGTAGTAAACAATAAAAACAAGAAGCCCCCTACAAAGAATGCCAAATCATCACCGAAAAAAGGGCCTAATGCAGTGGCAAACAAAAACAAGAAACCAGAAGCCAAACGGGGAAGAAAACGAAAGGAAGAAAGCGAAGAAGACGAAGAAGATGAAGATGAACACGATATTGAAAACAATGAAGCAAGCAGCTCAGAGGACGAACCATTGGTTAAGAAATCAAAGTCGCCCGAACCACCAACTGTAAGTTATAACATTGAAGATTTTTTATATAAAAGAGATAAGCTATCAGATATAAACAAACCTATAACAATACCTATGGTTACGCAACTTGTAGCTGGTAATAACAATAACACAATACTTTTGTTACTATCACCATCCCGATTACAGAGTTTATAATGTTGACCGCCAAATGTCAGCAGCCATGATTTTTTTGGCGAATTAAACTATCCTGCCTGCTTAAAAATTTAATTTTGTTCTTTGATTTATTATTCTTTTGTTTGGAAATCGGGATATTGTTTATCAACGTATTCGTGGGAAATGTCATGTACGTATGTATGTATAACAGCAATACCTATTCTAAAATTATTTCGTACGAAACTTTGAGTGTAGGCTACTTCCGATTGTATGTATGTTTTAGTGATTAATGATTATAATTATCTGTTAAAGGACGAAGAAATAAAGACTTACGTTAAGGAAATATTGGAAGGTGCCAACCTGGAAGAAATCACAATGAAAACCGTTTGTAAACAAGTCTACGCTCATTACCCAGAATTCGATCTTGCACATAAAAAAGATTTTATAAAAACCACTGTAAAGTCGGTAAGTTAACTTGCCGAAATGTAGTGCGCCATTTTTATTAACTATAACTTATCTTTGTTACAGTTAATTTCAACGTGAACAGTTGCAATAGTAACAGATTTTTTTAGATATATAAGAGAATATCGACAAATGTTATTTTACTAAAAAATATAAAAAAATCACATGGTTCAATCATTTGAAGTGAATTGCTCCAAGTACAAAATGACGGCTTATTTTCTTCATTATGTTTTGATCTTCATTTAGTCATCTTCAATATTCATTTATTAATGTTTATTTTTTACATATATATTTTTTTTTTGTTTGTAAAGTACAACTTTTCATTGTTTTGCATGGGTTTAAATAATATAGCTATTTTTTTATTATTCTTAAAAAAATATTGATCATGTCATAAGTATGTCAATTTATTCAAATTGTATAAAAGAATGTAAACAATATTATTTGAATTTGAGAGATAAAATAATAACTTCGTTTTTTCGTTTTTTATTCAACATCAAGATATGATTGTGTATCGCAACTTTCAGATTAAGAAACAAAAAAAATTATAAAACAAAAAAATTGTGTGAATGGCAACTGTTTTTGTACAGAAAAATTGGTGATTCATTATTTTCCTACATATTTCCCTTTATACACTAGAAACGTGCTTGTTGTCGTCATTATAAAATGTTAATGCTAAGCTAGTTATTTTAGATATAAACAGAAACTGTAAACAACCTTAAATAATAAATTTTTATTATTATGGATTTCTATGTTGATAATTCCCTTGATTTCAAATTATCACCAAATACCATAACAGAGAACAGTTGTATAAAAAAAAATCCGGTTATATTGTTTAAATTTACCACTTATATTATAACGGAAACTCGCAGCGCCTCTACTATAGGCTTTTCTTGAAACCGCGCATCTATTTGATTGGTCCAAAAGTAATTCGTCCATTTTCACAAGTCTCGTTCTGAAACCAAATATCTGGTTCAGCGCTGTTCAATTTTAGTGAAAAATTGATTATCTCGACCAGAAAATATAATATTTTACTATGGTAAGTAACAGTAACGTATTATATTATATATTTGCTTTAATTTAGAGTTCAATTCATCGTATTTAACTTAATTAATAAGTGGAAAGATTTCCACGTGGTAGCTGTGCATTGCTTATGTTATAGTAATTTTTGATATTATTTTAACGCGAATTAACTTCAATAAACATGTTTTAAGAAATTCAAGGATCAGTTAAAATAGACTAGTTTTGTTTATTTAGTATTATAACCTATAAGCATTTTTATGTTTGTTGTCTCAAATATATAACGAGTATCTTTATTTTTAAATTTAGAATTGCGATTTTTAAAATTTATCAGTTAATGCATCTGATATAACATAAAAATGTAAACATATGTAATAATGTTGTATTCCTCATTCTATGTAGGCTTCTATGAAGGAAGCAAACCCTGAAAAACCAGGAGTTGAAACTGCACCAATTCATCGTATCCGCATAACTTTGACTTCTCGCAATGTTCGTTCATTAGAGAAAGTTTGCTCAGATCTGATTGCTGGCGCCAAGAAGCAAAAACTTCGTGTTAAGGGTCCAGTTCGTATGCCTACCAAGATCCTACGTATCACCACCCGTAAGACACCTTGTGGTGAAGGTTCCAAGACTTGGGATCGCTTCCAAATGAGGATTCACAAGAGAGTTATTGATCTACATTCACCATCTGAGATCGTCAAACAAATCACATCGATCTCGATTGAACCCGGTGTAGAAGTTGAAGTTACTATTGCCGATCCTTGAATTATGTAACTTTTTTACGTAAAATAAACGTTTAAAACCTTATTTTCTATTTTTGCTTTCACACACATTTATTGCATGAAAACAAATTCAAACCAATGGAAAAAACGTATCAATCTTCCGCAGAAAAAAAAAATTTGCATAAGTTTGAGTCAAATTTTTCAATTTTCTATAACAAAAATTCTAAATATTTATTATAAAGATTCTGAAATAGCTTTCAAAAGCAAAGTCTAAATTAGGATTCACATTTATAAAATATAAAGATATTTTTCCGTTAATTTATAATCGAATTTAAACATTCAAAGATGCGTTACGATAAGTTCGAAATATAGTTAAAAGAGCTGAAATACGAATCATCTTAATTGTTTTAAATGTAGAATATAATCGATATATTATCAATATATAATTTGATTACGGTAAATTTTAGGACATTGCAAAAGTTTAAATCGACAGGGGCGTGACTGCATCGCTATGTATATAAATGACGTAATCGAAAAGTCTTCGATCCACCATCTTGTATTCCTACGCGTTCTAATAGTAATGTAGTGCAACAGATATTTGTAAAATTCTAAATGAAATTCTTTGATAACACACAAATTAAGAACAATTTTATGTAAAACAAAAGTTAAAAACAAAATGTGGGTGAAATTAAAATACGTAAATGATGTACTTAAAATATAGAACATGAAAACAATTTTACAGGTTATAGAGTAGAGGGGGCACGTTCATAGCTTTCAGTTGTTTATGGTTGCCCAGCCCAGTTCGAGTTTGTGAATGTGTTGTGAATGGTAGTTACTTGATTGCGAACTTTTTAAATTAATGGATATCATTTGCAACTGATAACGTAAGTATCTTTATTGTTCGCACTGTATTTGCAAATAAATTGTTGTATCGATTTACAGTGTTATCTTGTTTTGAAAAAAACAAATGAAACACGTAAACCGAGCGACCAACTTAGATAAACCTAGTTCACACGATAAAATGCTTTTAATATTTAAACAGAGAAAAGATCGCAGTGTAAATATTTACGTACGTCTATATTTATTCGGGTTAAAACAAACAATTTTGAGATTTATGTTGGTAGTTTTTGTGCAAACAGTAGCTTGTTGAAAACGTATACGAGTTCGAATTAACGTTTCTGAGTAAACAATATGAGTGATATTTATTTGTAAATCAGTATTTATCTGGAAGCGATAAAGTTTTTATTTGGTGAAATAGTACGAAATATGAAAATTGTGATTATTTTGTTGGTTTAGCTAACAGGTGATTAGAGTATTTATAGGTATACGAAACAGGTTGCATGTTGCATTAGTCATTTCAAAATAACTTAGGGAATATCAGTGTAAATGTAAACAGTACCACAACGCACCTTTAAACGTGCAGTGTCGGATTGGAGTTGTTTTTTAAAGTTTGCATCATGATGACCTAATTTTTTACCCTCTGAATCACAGTTATAATAACATCAATAACTTCTTTTTCGCTCAATTTAACATCTAAACATTTGAAAATCACGTTTCTAATAGCTATTCTATAATTTATAAAACATGTTTGATGCGAGATTTTATGAAGTTTTTAACTAATCGACCTTGGCAGATCAAACTAGTTTGGTTACAGTTGCGTTATTTAGTAAAAGAAGCGTTATTTGATTATTGTAAAGTTTAAATTTAGCGAGTTATAAATATTTGCTTCAGTCGATGAGTCATGTGATCCATGTAAATACATACCATACTACTTGGTGCAAAAATTACAGTTTGTGCTCATGTCAGATTTTAATATAATAAATAATTTACAGGATGTTGTGATGAAAACAACGTTTAGATATAAATTTATTTCCAACTTCTGCAGATATTATTTTCCGGTTTATTTATGATAAACGTGTAACCCACATGCTCTTGATACAACAAATAAAAAAGAAATTTGTTATTAACAATAAACAATTTAATTATGTATTTTTTTTAGACAATCGAATCATTAATCTATTGTTAAATAAATATTATTTCCACACTATAGTGATTGTTATAGAAATTATATTTTGCTTTACAAAAATAGTCATATAGAATTTTAAAAAGCACTTTTAAATCATCTTTAGCGAAAAACACCTTTAACATTTTTATTTGTGTATAGATATTATTTCAAACCAGATTCCGTGCACAAATGGACCACATGTATTTTTCCAGGAATATATCTTTTACTGTGGAATGTCAATCTGTAAAACGGTGTCAAATGAATGAAGCAAAACCTTGGAGATTGCTAACATTTTTATTGTCAATTTATTTAGTTTGTTCTAACACATTTATATGGTGTGTAGGTATATCATAAAACATACAACTATTGATTGATTATTTACAATACAAATCATAAAACCGTTAATAATGTTTTTATAAAATTACATATGGTTGGGCATCATTCATTTAACAATTAAAACAAAATGGTTGTCACAAATGTGTACTATATGATTTCCTATGACTTCTTTTCGGTTCAACCACCTTTATAATATGTATATAGATTTTTAAAACTGTGTAGACTATTATATTATGTATCAATCAATTTTGTTAGAATCTTTCGTTCGTTTGTATATAACGTTTTCCGTGTTGGCATTCGTAAAAAGAATTTCGGGGAGGGAAGGAACGGTGAAGTTTTTTAATGTTAGGTCATACATGTGAACTTGTCTATTGTGAGACGACAACCGCATGATAAAATGATGATATTATTACGGCATTGTCCTATTCAATCAGCGATAAATTGACCAAATCAAGGATGACTCTTTGAATGTGTCATTCAGCATATAAAAATAAAGAATCCAAGCGAATTAACCGCAATTTATCCTCTTATAATCAATCACATAAACTTTCAACCTGATTTAGTTAATAATTTTAGTTTATAACAACAAATGCACCCATGCGTATTACAGTTAAACTAAAAATACAATGGAATGCATATTATAAAATGAACCGTTCTCAAGTGCATTTCACTTGTATATTTAAAAAGTGATAGTTGTGTAGTTGGCGATTGTAGTCGAGTATGATGTGTTTTATGCCCGGGTCATAGGGTCATCCAATTTTATTTCTTCCAATTTGTAATCACTCTTATCATACATTAGATACTTGGATGATCTAATTGTGTATTTATTTCGACTTGGCAATAGATAAAAATCGGAACATGGTAGTAAATTGTTTATGTAATCATTCCTAAATGTGTGCTAAGCGCACTTCATGATTTGCTTGGTTTAATCAGAGGTATAGATAAAACTATCAACTGAATAATCGAGTCAAAATAAAAACAAGAATGGTTTCTAAATATAGAAATGTAATATGAGTGGTTGTTATTTTATTATTATTCTATGTTTACGCATAGGCACACTTCTATATTTTGATGCGTTATTAAATTATAAAGTGATAATATATAATGAAATAATTATGAAGCACTGTGCAAAAAATATTCAGTTTTTTTTTAATATGCCGCTCTCTTGATATTGACACTTCCGGTTTAAAGATTGTTTTCATAACAACAACAAAAGAACAGTTAATCAAAAAATGACAACCAGTTTTTGTTATTTATGAAAATGTCGAATAATATATATATATATATATATATATATATATATATATTTTTTTTATATATATATATATATATATATATATATATATATATATATATATATATATATAAAAAAAAAATATTTAATGTCTATTAATATACGTTTATTCATTACTATTTGTAATATTTTTTATATCTAAAATTTTTTTTTATATATATATATATATAAAAAAAAATTTCGATATCAAAAATATTACAAATAGTAATGAATAAACGTATATTAATAGGCATTAAATATTTTTTTGGTACAGGCTGTTTAGATATATAAAAAAAAATTGCGCTGATAACTAAAAGAATTTCAGTTTGAGTTTGGTTAGGGACAAGATTATATTTTACACTCGACTTTACAGTATAGATATCTCAATATACCTATATGTAACAGTTTACGAGTTAACATTTTCCGAAATAAAAAATAGTCATGATTATAAATAAAACTTCTTTTTGACTAGTGTAAATATTGACCTGTTTGAAACTCTTAAAGTAATGATGTTTTTCGATTTTCTCTGTGCGAACTGTAGATACGTACTCGTTCGGCGCTTACAATTGTTTTCAATGATTTTTTCCCCCCATATGTTTCTTTGTGAAAAAATTATGAAGCGTTTGTGTTTGCACGGTCTAGCAGTCACCCAAAACGCTATTATTTTATTATTTATATGTATGTGTTGGCACAGTGGTACTAAAACAAAACCAGGATAGTGACGGGACATCGTCATTCTAGGTTTTTTTAGCGTTATTGTAATCATTACGACATTGGTTGGTTGAATGATGATGTCATTGCATTTCTCCAAACGCCTTATGTCATTTGTGGTAATTATAGACGGTATGATAATATGAATATGTCACAAATATGAATCGGCGGTATTCGCGAAATTTTATGATAAAATTTAGTGTATCTGTAGGATGTAGGATGAGTTAAAATGATGAAATGCAAATCAAGCATTTTTTATACATTTAGAAATTATATAATATTTATTCGTAATCCATGAGAATATGCAATTCTTTTGTATTTTAATTAATGTTTATTTATATTTACTTTCTGAACACATTCTTTTCCTCAGTAATTATATGAAATAAATGCTAATAATTATGAATAACGCAACTGTAATTATTCAATTAATTAGAATTTCCTGATAGAAAAATTAACTTACTAAACGTATCATATTTAATAAAATGTAACTCGATAATTTTTATTTTATTCATTGATCTCTGTCCAATTTCAAACTTAACTGTTTTTCTAAATATAAAATACCTCTTGAGATAAATCAGATGCTGTTTTAGATCAAATTACCAAAATATATATACCTACTGGTGTATAAATGAATTTACGCAATTTATTCTATACATTTATAGCAAACAACTAACCTAAGATGGAAAATACTTAAGTAATAGCTAGTAATTACGATGCATGAATGCTGTGGCTGTGGTGCTTATTTTATATGTACAGTGTGTCGCTTCTACTATCCGGAATGAGGTTATTTGCGGAAAAGTACTGGAATTGGTTTTACAACTTTGCCCCAATTTTGTTAAGGCATTTTTATTTTTTTATCCGCATTGCCCGGAAAGATTTTACGCAAACCTAAATGTTTAAATGTTATTAATGGCGAACGGATTGATCCGTGCTCCAATTAGATTTGAGTGTAAGTGTAACAACTTGGAAATATGTTTTTCATGGAAAATTAGTTACATTGGCACTAAGCCAAGTTACTCTATACTTGTCTCGTAAAAACTTGTTGGATATATGGTTAGTTTACTTTTACTGTTATATTTGGATTTGTTATTGTTGAAATTTGCGTAGAATTTTATAATATATACATATATGCAATAGTTCCTACCAATTGTTTTATTTTATTCTATATACATATTACAAAACAAATATATTGATGAAAGGTTATTTAGAATTACAGTTAATTTCCATAGATTATTTGAGCTTCAAATATTTGTATAGAATATTCGAACAAAGGAAGCTTTTATTACAGCTTCTAAACATATAATGTATCTTTAATAATTATGAAAGTCACAGCTAGTTTACAGGTATTATTTTCTGTGAGTCTGAATATACTGTGAATATAGCGGCTGTTTTTACAATGTAAAATATGTTTATTAGTAGAAAACTTGGGTGGATTTTAATCCAGATGTGTTTCTTTATGTTTTTTATTATATTAAAACATAATCTTGACATAGTTATTAACTTCGTGGTTTACAAAGCCTCTTTAAAACCTCCAGAGTTTTTTTTTATTATCTCTGATTAATATAGAGATCTTTGTGCTACTAAAATCAAAATTGTTTTATGCTCAAGAAGTTTCGAGTATTTTTTTGCAATTTCGGCCACTTGGGTTTGAGTTTACTTGGATAATAATTATGTTCGAATATTCAGAATAATAAATATTTCATTCTGTTTAGTACCAACTCTGTTAAACCGTTATTTAAATTTATTAGGCACATATGTATATGCTACACCAAATAAAGAGTCGTCAAGTTTGAATACAGTTTAATGCTGATGCGGTCCTGTAATTGTAATTGAAAGCCAATCAGCATGTTCATCTTCTTCGCTTCGTCCGAAGAACCATCGCATTGTTCAAACAAACGTGTTGGCGCATGTAAAAGTATAGAAACGGACGTTAGGTTGCGTGTGTACGCATGCGCAGAACCTGATGTTGGACACCTGTGGCCGTGTGCCGGGAGCGGCGGTGGCGGAGGTGTGCCCGCGGTCGTTGACCACCGCCGAGTGCGTCTCTGGGTCAACCCGTTACGGCCCTGGATGACGCCGATCCGATCCGACGCCTTCGCGTCTATTGATTAGTTCAATATTTGTACATGCACTATATAGTGTAAAAGTATAATAATAACAGTGTAGAAGTTTGTTGTTTTCGATGGGATATTGCTCCGTCATATTGGCATCACGATATGTTCGTCAAACACGCGACTTTTCTTGTTATTTTTTATGCGTTTTTCGATAACTACTTTCTTTGTTATTTGCTCGTGTTTATGTTATGGCTAAAAATGTTCTACGATCTGTTATAAAAAGCTGGATTATCTTTATAGAAAACCACAACGTATTACATATTTACGATGACCTCATTCCTGGTAAAAGAAGATCTACTTAATGTATGAAGCACCAATAAATACTAAGTCAAACAATTATTAGACGTTTCTATCTAATATCCTGAAAATTGTGACTACTTTCGAGAAAATGCTGTTGTTGTACAAATGACTGTGTAATCAAATTCGAATCCAAATATGGCATAAGAAAGTGAGTTTAAAACGTGCCTATGGGTATCAACAGAACTACCTGAATCAAGAACCGTTTATAGTTATCATCTGGTTTTTGTCATCGAGTTAATTTTAAAAAATGTATTCTTTCAGTCGATATTCCTATTTTCGTTGTCATAGACAAACGTAAGATAGACTTGTAGATTTTGGATGTACCCAAATTAGTGTTCGTCATATTTGAGATTGCAATCTTTTTTTTTTTACATCTTATTACAAATGGCTTTTAAACAAATTTAAATATGAATACAAATTTCTTTAGAAGAAGGAAGTCATTTATTGAGTAATTTTACAAATTGAAACACAAGTTTTTCCATTTTTTGCTGACGAAAAATGAGGTCACAGACTGACCCAATTAGAACTTTAATTAAATTAACTGAGATTGACTAGTGGTGCAGTAAATTACTTAAAAGACAGCGCATTGAAATTCTAGCCGCGCTTTGCCGGTGGTGGTTGTGCAAAAAAACAAACTATGTAGTTTTATTTTTCTTTTGCGCCGTACAGCCAGGCAACTTAGTCTTCTTCCGCGTTATGATCAAAAAAACTACTGAACCAGTAAAGTAGGTTATTTTATTCAATCGTTCATTACCTTTCGTAAACACTCCGCATATAGTTCATTCAATAAATCTTATAGTAATTGACCGGCTAGTTTTAAATGTACATTTGCGCCATACACAGAAACTTTAATTTTATTTATTCGTAATTTTCGAACGATTGAATCGTTAACATTTCAAATGGTTAATTGTCCCATTTTAAATGCAATGACGTCAACATGAATATCGAATTTATATTTAGAAAAATCTATAAAATTACTAACATTTATTTTACTCCTTGATCATGAATGCAAACCACATTCTAGAAAAGTGAGCGTATGCTACAAAGAACCATGACACAATATACAACGCCAAACATGACGCTATATATTATATCATATCTTAATAATAAATTTATGCAGTCAAATCAAAGCTTTAAAGCAAAACTCAATGATGCATAATTTTAGGAATCCACTTTGATAATTTAGCCTCAATATAAATACGTCATGCAGACTCTTGACTTTCAAATTTAATATTATTCCGAAGACTATACAATATACTATTTATAGTATGACATCATTCCTCTTGACTTGTGGCAATTTTTAAAAGATACTGCCCCCCATTGGTCCTACGGCAAATGCATGTCTTTTACAAACCAGGCACGTCCTGGTAGCTCCATCCCCTATACACATCGATAAAAACAGAACTTGTTACATATTTTCTTATTTCCATTTATTTCCGACAGATTTACGTACTTTTCTCTCATTCTGCGAATATTAATTAAATTGAGACGGCAATATGTTTGCTTGTTCGAATTAAATTCATCCATAATTGTAATGTTTATTTATACCTGGTAACTTTTTTTCGGGGGAAAATTCCTGATTATATATTATTAAATTTGAGTTTATAATAAAAATAGCAACAATAATAAAATACTACTACGACTTATAGATACATTTATTTTTCTCTAAATTGTATTTGATATATTATCCTGATATTTTCGATATAAAACACATATAGCTGTTTCTCACCGTCGGCGCATGGATTTTGAGGTCAATCGATTGGTAATTGATCTTACGAAACTGTTTGCAATTTTGTTTGATTGATACGTTTGATGGCTGGATTTGTTTTGACGTTCAACGCTTCAACGTCGATCGATGTTATCGTTCCAGGTTTTTTTTAACGTAAAATCTGATGTGTTTTACACTCGACTTTTTATTACCCAAATTTATATAAGTTACATACAATCATAAAGATGATATCATTTTATAATTTAGCCCTAGTTGTTGGATTCACTGTTTTAATTCAAGTTCAAATATTTGCACACATGTTAGCATGCTTCCGTCATCAACAAAAAAAAAATAATTTCCTAAATTGGGCCTGTCCTTGGCGAACCAAAAGACAACGAAAAAAAAAAAATTATAATGCTGGTGATATGTCAGCCGCACATTAGAATATCGTCTTGTGCGGTAGTAAAACTGTTTATGTTCAACTGACTATAAGTTTCTGTGTTTGGCTGTAAAATAAATTAGCATTATATACCCACCGGAAACTGTAGAGCGCCCCTTGGCGTCTCGACGGCGTCCAATATCCGGGCCCGGTTTTGCACGCGCAAACACGTACACTCGTATACAATAGCGACTTCTGTGTATTTGTCATGTCCGTGTATCGTGTCATACCCTCGTATGATTTTATTACTGGTCGACACGCGACTTGCCCGTCTCTGTAATGTGATTATCAGCCAGGCACGGCGCCAGAGGCAATCGGAAAATATATTTTTATTCTTTACTTAGAAATTTTCAGATCCTATCAACACTTTATTCTCAAAATTTAATTAAATTCAATCAAATTAATAACCGTTTATTTATATTAAATTTTGTACTAAAAATTATTTTTTGGAATAGAAATTTCTTTATTTACATAGTGTATTCTCGTTGTTTACAGGAACGTGGCTATTATGCCTGAAGGAACAAAGATGGGAGTAGAAAACGCTGAATCTTCACCTGCTAAAAAACAGACAATCGGGAAAATGGCCGTCGCTAAAATTACTATGCTCGATGGAACTATTGTAGATGTTAATATTGAGGTATACTATTTACTATTATAGTCATAGAATTGATTTAACGATAAATATTTGTTATCTTCTTGTAGAGAAAAGCAAAAGGGCAGGATCTTCTAGACAAAGTATGCGACTCAATGAATCTTTTAGAAAAAGATTACTTCGGATTAGTGTACGAAGATAGACATGATCCTAGGAATTGGCTTGATATGGATAAACGTATTTCGAAATTTTTAAAATGTAAGCTTGTTTCGTAATCATTTACATAGTAACAAACTACAAAACATCTTTCTGTTTAGTCGAACCCTGGAAATTCAATTTCGAAGTAAAATTCTACCCGCCTGATCCAGCTCAACTCCAAGAGGACATCACTAGATACCAGTTATGTTTGCAGATTAGAAACGACATTTTAAACAATAGATTACCGTGTTCGTTTGTAACGTACGCACTGCTCGGCAGTTATTTAGTGCAAAGTGAACTCGGCGACTACGACGCAGATATAATGGGTCGCGGTTATTTACGAGAATTTAAATTCGCACCGAATCAAAAACCCGAATTAGAAGATAAAGTTGCTGAATTGCACCGTACACACAAGTAATATATAATTCTATTTCGAGTTTATGAATTAATCTGTTTAGATAATTAATATATTCTGAAAGTAATCTATGCAAGTTGTATATCTATTTATAAATTAATTAAAGCAAAAGATCCTTGCTATAGATTTAATCATTGCTAGTATGCGTGTTAATTTATTTTTGGTTTTTATAGAGGACAAACCCCAGCAGAAGCTGAACTACATTATTTAGAAAATGCGAAAAAATTAGCGATGTATGGTGTAGATTTGCATCCAGCGAAAGACTCGGAAGGTGTTGATATTATGTTGGGTGTATGTGCTTCTGGACTTCTCGTCTATAGAGACAGGTATTCTATTTGTGTATTTATTGAATACATTCATTTAAAACTTACAATTGTTATGTTTATTTTGTTAATACAACATGTGGAACCCTGATGATTATAATTGATTATTATAGATTGAGAATAAACCGATTTGCCTGGCCGAAAATACTGAAAATAAGTTACAAACGTCACAATTTTTATATTAAAATTCGACCGGGTGAATTTGAACAATATGAATCGACTATCGGTTTCAAACTAGCGAATCACAGAGCAGCGAAGAAATTATGGAAGACCTGTGTGGAACATCACACATTCTTCCGACTGATGACACCTGACCCGAATCAAAAGGGTGGCCTCTTTCCACGATTCGGCTCAAAGTTCCGGTATTCTGGACGAACACATTACGAAACGAAAAAGACACCTATTGAACGACCCGCACCACAATTTGAGAGGTCTCTAAGCGGTAGACGACTTGCATCTAGAAGCATGGACCGTAAGCGATCATTCATTTATTCATCTAAGAAGTTGAATTCAATTTTTATCTATTATATTTCTTTTGAACTATTCCCAACAACGATTACGATCTTTTTAAATAATTGTTATATATGTATTGTTTTTGCAAGAAGTGGATATAGTATCATAGTTTAAGACCAATTGTATTTGTGGTATTTCAGTAGTTGTTTGTTTTTATTTAGCGCTAGGTGGTACGAAACCTGAAGAAAATTATGAGGAAGGAAACAAACGCCATACAATGTCTCATCCTCCTGATCATATTCCCGATATGGATAATATGAGTCCTGCGAAGCTTAAATCACCGAAAGAGAAGAAGGATAAAAAGGAAAAGGTAAGTCACAAAAAGTAATTATTTTAGAAGAGATTTCTTTTGTTGGGTGCACAATTTATTTTGTAAAAATATCGTTTTAACTAATCGTAATTGACTGATGTTGTTAACCTTATAACCGCACACTACTAGCCGTTTGTGTCCCATGTTTTCATTATATTTGAATAATAATCGCAGCTGACAAGGAAGAGCAGCACTGGTACGACAAGCGCAAGCTCCGCTAGTTCCGTCGAGGGTGAATACGAAGCCGACAAACACGAAGTTGCTGATAAAGAGAAGGTGTTCATTAATTGCACTACTCATTCGTTCTTCTTCATTGTTTATTCAGTGTTTGTGTGTATGGCTGTTGCATTTTATTCAACCATCAACGAATACTAAGGAGATAACATATACTTTAGATCAAACATCAATCGTTTTAATAAAAGACTTTACGGTCACATAACAGCTTCCCAAAATAATGAGTATGTGTTTATTTTCGGTTATCTCCTTAGCTTTTTCGTAGCTACATGGTTCAAATTCTGATTTTTTAAATATTTATCATGCATCTTATTTATAATTTTATTACTACTAATCGGCTTTTCTAACTATCTAATTTAGATGTATAGCAATGTTCTCATATGATTCTGCTATTACGCCAAAATAGTTCAACTTCATTCATTTAAAGTAAAGATACATATTCTTGCAAACTTGCAATATGAGTGTAATTTTAAATCTATTTTTTCTTTGCAGTCTCAAAATATATTTTTTGCTAACTTAGACAAACATTTAATATATTTTTTCATTTGTTCAAATGTAATTTTTAAAAATGTTTTTGTGGAAACTATATTTCGAAACCTTTATTTACACTATTACTGTTTGTTCTCAAAGTTGTCATTGCTTATACTGTTTCAATATTTTATTTATTATATTTTTTCCCCAACAAAATATACTATACTTATTATTTTTACAGGTTCTTTTCTTCTTTTTTTTTATATATATATTTTCACTTATGACACATTTTGTTTTTGAAAGGTTTTGCTATGCCTGGATTTCGACACACGCTTTCTATTTAGTTCGAATTTTCATTTGTATTTATTTGAAATTATTGTCGTATAAATTTTGTTCGAATTTTTCTTTTTTCTAAACTAGGAAAATTTGTCAATTTTTAGAAACCTGTTGGTGGTGTGGCTGTACTACCCGCCGGTGGTCTCTTCAACAAGAAGAAAGATGATAAAGATAAGGAAAATCGGGATGTGAATATCACTGAAGTTATGAATGGTACGGAGGAACCGAATGAATCCATCTTGAATTCTAGCAACGAAGACTCCAAATCACCCCAATCGAAAGACAAAGATAAGAAATCAAAGGTAGGATTTTATATTATATTTAGATAATTCATTCAAGGGCTTCGAAATTCGGTATTTTTATTGTTAATTAACTAAGTAGTATTTCGTATAAATGCATACTGCACGCGGGCTGATTTTTGCAGATGCTTTGTCAATTATTATAATTTTAATTTTTATATTATTATTTTTTTGTGCTGAATATTTGGAATATGCTAAATCGATGAACAAAAAGTTGTGAGGTACACTACCACAGTAATTAAAAGGTGTTTAGTTTTAATAACCATAATATTTAATAATTATTTATGACACCGAAAATTTATTATTAGAAATATTTCCACTGGTATGTGAACCAATTAATGATTAGTTAATTTAATGAACAAATTGGTTTATCGATTTTGCATTATACTTTACTCAAATATTTGTCAATTTTCAAGCACTAAGCCATGTATAAAACTTGGAACAGGCCGTAGAAAAAGTGATTGTAGAAAAATTGCAGTAGTACTGTAAATACAATTATTTTATTTGTTTATTTCAAAGGCATGTTAAAATTTTATTTTGCATGTTTTATTTTCATTTCACCATCAGAGTCCAGGATTTGGTTTTGGATTCGGTTCTAAACGCTCGCCAAAAGACAAAAAGGATAAAAAGAATAAAGATAAAATATTAGATACTTCTAACGAATCCGCTGACACAATTGAAGATGATAAAGAAAAGGGTGGCCCTCCGATGGGCTCACCTGAGTTACCCGGGTATACTAGACAGTACGATTACGAAACCTCTGACAATAAAACCTCACCATCGCGCAAACCAATTCCCGCAAATGCATTCTCGTATGAAAATCAACATAGTCCTACTAATGCACCAGAATCGCAACAATCACCGAATACACGTCGCGCTACCGGTCTTGCATTCAACTATGCTCCTGGTGAAGATGAAAATGTTGTGAAAAATGCGGAGAAACGTAAGACACAACCAGAACAATCGCCCAATTCAAGACGAGCTCTTGATAAAAATACTAGTTCTTTCGGTGCTAAAAAAATACCTACTTCATTTGATGAACCGCTACCGCCAGTTAAAGATCCGAAAAATGATTCAGCCGCCTTTTTAGCTGGAGAACAATACTTTAATTCTCAACCAGTTGAACAAGCAACACCAACAAAAGCTGTACCAGTTGCAGTGGTTGTACCTCCAACAGGAAAAACACGAATTGTCAAATTGTTTGTAATTACCAGTAAAAAGGACCCAAAAAGCAATAATATCGATATTGAAAATGGTGAAATAGATACATCAACAGCAACTCAAAATCTTGATACTGGTTTGATTGATTCGAAATATGGATTAATCGACCCTGAAAATGGTACTATAATAATCACTGACCCAACAAATGGTCAAAAAGAAGTCGTCCAGGGTCATAAAGATACTGTGACAGGTCAAATACACATAACCAGTGGTGCTATAATTGATCCTAAAACGGGCAAAAAAGATACAAAGCTCGGTCAAATCATTACAGTTGTTGCAGATGATAAAAACAAAGCTAATGCTAGTCATCTAACAGCAGTACCCAAAAAACGTATAATAAAAATTGTTACAATCACCGGCAAGAAAGATCCGAAAACTAATCGTGTTCTGGCTGAAAAGGGTCATATGGAAACATCCACAGCTGTTGTAGATCCAGTCTCGGGTCACATAGAAACTAAACATGGAGTCATTGATCCTAAAAACCGTAAGATCATAACGAAAGATTCAAAAACTGGAAAGTCTGAAATTAAACCGATTGAAGTTGATGAGACTACTGGTCAAATTTTGATTAATCAAGGTGTGGTCGACCCTAAAACGGGAAAAGTTGATTCATCCCTTGGTCAGATAGTTAACGTATCTGGTAAGGGAGATGCAGTTGTTGAGATAACTGCAGTTACAGCAAAACGTAATCCTCAAACTGGTCAAGTTGATCCGGCAAATGCACATAAAGAAGTGTCCAATGGTAAAATTGATCCTGCGACCGGTGAAATTGTTACTAAATACGGAACTATCTGCGCTAAACGAATGATGATTCTGTCACGTGATCCAGCTACAGGAAAATTAGAAGAACGTCCAATTCAACTGGACAAGAACGACAATGTTATTGTTTTAACAGGAGTCCTAGATCCACGCACTGGCAAAAAAGACTCAAACCTTAGTCAGATTATCCAAGTTGGCTCTGAACTAGACCCAGAAGTAAAAGTTACATCAACCGTCGGTAAAGTGGATAACAAAAAGAATACTTTCGATCCGAAAACAACATCTACTGAAACATCAATTGGTGTCTTTGATCCCGAAAAGAGCAAAGTGTATACTAAATATGGCCAGTTTGATACAGTTGCAGAAACTCTTACATATACTGACCCAAAATCGGGAAAAACCGAGGTGAAACAAGGCTCAATTGAACCTAATTCTGGAGACTTATTATTCAAAGGTGGTTTTACCAATCCTAAAACTGGTAAAGCAGATCCTCATTTCGGCCGTACGGTAGTAGTTGAAGTAATTGAAGCAAAGGTGCATGCCGATGTACCCAACCAACCATCATTTGAAACTGTAGATAAACCTAAACCGGAAGCGTCTTCAGTAAAGACTTCACCTGTTAAAGCACCAACTGCCGCTAGTCCTCTTGCACTCAAGAGTAGAGTGATTAAAATTATGGTTATTACTGCTAAAAAAGATCCTAAGACCGGCCATCTTGATGTAGAAAATGGCCATGTTGATCATTCAGTTGGTATTTTAAATGCAGATGGTCAAATCGATACTAAATATGGTTTAATTGACCCCAAAACTGGTGCAGTTGTCATAACTGACCCTGCTACCGGTAAACAAGAAAAGGTGACAGGTCAAATAGATCCTATCTCTGGTCAAATTATTTTAGCATCAGGACCAGTTATTGATCCGAAAACAGGAAAACTAGATACAACTCATGGACAAGTGATTGCCATTGTTGGAGCTAAAGATCCAGAATCCACTGAAAAACGAGTTGTACCTAATCTACTTCCCAGTCACCCAGTACCTAAAAAACGTATCATCAAAATTTTGGTTATCACATCAAAGAAAGATCCCAAAACAAATAAGATTGATGCTGAGAAAGGTACAGTTGAAAAATTAACAGCAACTATAGATCCTGTTTCTGGTCTAATTGATACTAAATATGGTCGAATCGATCCAAATAATTTGAAAGTCGTTCATAAAGATCCAAAAACAGGCAAGACATCTATTACACCGATTGAAGTTGACTCACTCACTGGTCAAATTATTTTGACTAAAGACGTAATTGACCCAAAAACAGGCAAAGTTGACCAATCTTTAGGTCAGTTGATCAATGTAGTGGATCCAAAAGAACCTGTTGTACAAATCACAACAATAACCGCCAAGAGAGATCCGCAAACGGGTCAAACTGATCTTAACTCTGGTAAATCAGAAACAATCAACGGCAAGCTTAATACTGCTACTGGAGAATTATCAACTAAACAAGGTTTGATTAATCTGAAACTAATGCTGATCACTTTCCGTGATCCTAAAACGGGCAAATTACATGAAAAACCAATACAAATTGACAAACATGATAATATCATTATTGTTGGAGTTGCTGATCCTAAAACTGGTGTAGTTGATCCAAATCTCGTTCAAGTTATCCAAATTGGTTCAGAAGTTGATCCGGAAGTTCAAGTTACAACATATGTTGGTAAATATGATTCTAAAAAGAATACTATTGATTCAAAGAACGCTACACCTGAAACAACGGTTGGTTTGTATGATCCTGATAAGGATAAGATTCATACTAAATATGGATTGTTGGATCCTGTTGCACAGACATTGGCATTTGTTGAGCCTAAATCTGGCAAAGTTGAAGTTAGCCACGGAAATACTGAACCCAACACGGGTGAAGTTGTATTTAAAGGTGCAGTCATCAACCATAAAACTGGTAAAGGTGATCCACATATGGGACGAGCTATGTCGGTTCATATTACAGAACCTATCGTTGATGCAACAGCAGATAAACAAGTTGCTCTCAAAGAAACAGTAATTGAACCTTCGAAAACACCAATTGAGTCGCCAGTAAAAACTCCCGTTAAGATTCAACAATCACCAGCAGTCATCATTCCGCCAGTTACAATCCAGAAAAATATACCTAAAAACCGTATCGTTAAAATTATGGTCATTACTGCAAGAAAAGATCCAAAAACAAATAAAGTTGATATAGAAAATGGTAATGTAGAGCATATAACTGGTATTTACAATCCACAAAATGGTTTGGTTGAATCAAAACTGGGTATGATTGATCCTAAAAATGGAACAATCATTGCTCAAGATCCAGTAACTGGTCAAACTGAAGTCGTTCAAGGTCAAGTTGATCCGTCCACGGGTCATATTCATATTTCTTCTGGACCAGTTGTTGATCCAGCTACAGGCAAAACTGATCCTAATTTTGGTCAAGTTGTTTCTGTCGTTGGTTTGAAAGCCGCCCAAGATCCATCGAATGTTCAACCTGTTAAGAAACGTATCATTAAAATCATGGTTGTCACCACGAAAATTGACCCGAAAACTGGCAAAATTGATCCAGAAAAAGGACAAATTGAGTACTCTACCGCCACGCTGAATCCAGTAACTGGTTATATTGAATCGAAATATGGGCTGATTGATCCCAAAAATGGTAAGCTGATTGTTAATGATCCGAAAACTGGTAAGGTTGATGCTAAATCAGCGCAAGTTGATGAAACAACTGGTCAGATAATTGTTGGGAGCAACGTAGTTGATCCCAAAACTGGTAAACCAGATCCACACCTTGGTCAAATTATCAGCATTGTTGGGCAGAGTGATCCAGTTGTTGAAATCACAACTATCACCGGCAAAAAAGATTTAAATACTGGCGCTGTAGATCCAAACAAAGGACAAATGGAAACCACAAAGGGTAAATTGAACTCTGCTACTGGCGAAGTAACAACCAAATATGGTGTTATCAATTTGAAATTGATGAGAATCATTACGACAGATCCAAAAACTGGCAAAACCGAAACACGACCAATTGAAGTCGATGAACATGGTAATATTTATTTATCAGCAGGCGTTGTTGATCCAAAAACAGATTCTCCAGACCCAAATATGGGCCAGATTATCCAAATTGGGTCAGAAGTAGAACCAGAAGTACAAATTGCTAGTTTCGTCGGCAAAGTAGACTCGAAAAAGAATACCATGGATACTAAAAATGCAATCCCAGAGTTATCAACTGGCTTATACAATCCCGAAACCCATAAAGTTGATACTAAATTCGGTCAAATCGATCCAGTTAATGGTACTTTAACATTCGTTGATCCTAAAACTGGCAAAACTGAAGTTAAACAGGGTATTATTGATCCAACAACCGGTCAAATCCTTTTCAAGGGAGGATATATTAATCCGAAAACTGGTAAACCAGATCCACATTTTGGAAGAATTATATCTGTCACGATCACTGAACCAGAAGTTACTTCATCAGGACAAGTAACAGAAAAGGATCCTAAGAACTTTAAGATTGATCCAAAAACGGGTCAAATTTGGATGTTTGATCACCAGGACCCAACAACTGCACAAGCTGTATATTCAAGCGGGCAAATCGATCCTATTACCGGTTACATCATTACTATTTATGGCTATCTTGATCCAAAATCAGGACAGATCAGTCGGCTATCGAAAGTCGATGCGAATAACACAAAAATTGATCCGGAAACAAATCAAATATACACAAAAACAAGCGATGTCGATGAAACAGGTGCTCCCTTATACTCAGTTTCACAAATCGACCCTACTTCCGGTGAAATTTATACGAAATACGGCAAAGTTGATCCAAAAACCGGCAAATTGATAATTGTCCGAATATACTTGATCACACAGTCGGATCCGACTGGAAAGGTAAAAGAAATTGATCCCCGAGATTGTCAAATTGATGAGAAAACCGGAAAAATTTTAAATGTTACAACTCAAACAGTTTATATGTACAGTATGGTTGATCCTAAAACAGGTAAAATTATACAAGTTGATCCCAACGATCCTCTTGTGAAAAGTGCAAATACTAAAGTAACGCAAGTTCTAACACTATCCGGGGAAATAGATCCTGTAACTGGTAAGATCCACACAGAATGGGGTCATATTGATCCGAAAACCGGAGAAATCGATCCTAAAACCGCCAGAACTGATCCGGTTACTGGTGAATTGATCTTAAACTATGCGCAAATTGACCCTTCACATTTTACCGACTTAAAAGATACAAAAGTTAAAGTGACAACGCAAACATTCACTTCGAAATCAGCCGACAGTTCGTCAGAAGGCGAAAGTAGTGATGATGATTTGGATCAATATAAATCAGATAATTTACAAGATATGGCGCAATTGAAGATACCGAAAAAATCGAAATCCGCTGCGGTCAGTACGCCGGTTATTGTTAAAACAACCACGAAGCAAGTTGTAACAAAGGACAAGGATGGTGTGATTCAAAATATCGAAGAAAAAGTTGAAGATGGTCGAACGGGCGAAGTTACTATTTCAACACAAGTAAATAAGGTCAGTATTTTTATTATTTTATTTATTTGTAGTTTTTATTTATTTATCGAATATACAATATTTAAATTTTTATTTATAGTAGAAGAAAGTTGTGTTTTTGAGTTCAATATAGTTGATAAGTTTAATATCTCTAAAATGTTGTGCTTTGTATAGTTCTACAGCATTAGTTTAGTTCATGCCACATTAAATACGTAAACCGCTACGCTATTAATGTATTTATGAGTTTTCCCTTGGTAATAATATGCTTCACTAGTCGTCACACCTTCATATTCGTCATGTGTCTATCCAATTATATACACATCCTATTTCCGTAACCAAGTGCATATGTGAAAAGCATATGAAATTAAAATTACATATTTAAATATGATTAAATTAGTGTTTGTTAGCCAATACTAAGCACTCCAAGCTATAAATGTGCAGTATTATGATTTTTGCATGGATTTCTTTTTTGTTTTTTGGCAAAGGCTGAAACAATTGATGATGGTAAGTCACCATTTGTGACCGCACGTGCAGTAACAACACGCACAGCTACGACACACGAAGATCTAGGTACCAATGCACGAACCCAGCAACTTGAAGAAAAAACGGTTGCGACGTCAATGACATCAAGTGCGACACGACAAGAACAACGTGTTGTTACACAGGAGGTCAAAACTACCAGCACGCTCATCAGCGGCGATCAGGTAATGTGACCTATTTTATAAAATCGCATGAAGATAAAGCGAGTATTTATTAAAGTCATTGAATTGCCATTTTACTCGATTCATTTGACTTTATTTTTATTTTGCATAACTTTTTTTTTACTGAAAAATAATTTATTTGATTGAAATATCTCAAGATTGTACCAATTTACTAGGATAACATTTACGATTATTATGTTAAAACATTTTACAAACATTAATTATATTTTTAAAATAAAATATGTATTGCTTGAGGAATTACAATCAAATGTAGAACCATCGTTAGAGCTAGTTTTCCAATTATTCAAACCAGTACATTATTATACCACAATTTACATATGTGGGTTATTTTTATTTTTCCATACATGGTGCTATTTAATATCATTTTTCTGCTTGTGTTTAACCCCTTTTTGTGGCATGGCTTGTATAGCTTGTTCGCCGAGACAGCGTAACTTCCACAAGTTCAGGAGATTCAGGAACACCAATTGATTTTGATGATGATCCTTCAGGAAGGTACAATGAAGTTTTCCTTAAGGTAGGTCTTTGCTTACTTCTTGCAATAGTAAAAATAAACAACGAATCTAAATAGAGCTGATATGTAAGTATACATAATAAGTCCAAGAGTGCAATATATTATCAACTAATAAAAATTAATAATATATCACTCTATTTAGCGTGCAAGAGCTCTATTTAAAATTAAATACAACATTTACTAAACGATTTTCTAATAATAAATCATTGCAATTCATTACAACTTCTTCGTGTCTATCAATTATTCTTACATACAAATCAATCAAAAATGCACATGAATCGTTTCGAAATTAGCTTATATGTTTAAGTTTCAAAGTGTTTATATCTTGCCTTTTATTTGAATTAGGGTGAGCAAGGTCCAGGGGGTATTGTCCAAACCGAAAGCGTTGTATACAGTAGTGAGACCCCAGCCCATAGGACTTCAACCACAAATGTACCCGTAGTTGCAACAGAAGCCCGTAAAGTACAACTAGAATCCGAAGATGGCGATTATTCCGCAACTGGAGAAATCGTTAGTTCGCAGACAATCAGTTCAAAGACGCGCACAGTCGAAACTATTACCGTAAGTTGTAGCAAACAATCGCAAAAATAGTAAAATATTTCTAGTTTCTATCTGAGAAAATGTACAATGTAAAACAAATTGAACTTATATATTTTTATTTAATGTAGTATAAAACGGAACGCGATGGTGTAATAGAAACTAGAGTGGAGCAAAAAATTACAATTCAGTCTGATGGCGATCCGATAGATCATGACCGGGCATTAGCTGAAGCAATCCAAGAAGCTACTGCTATGAATCCGGATATGACTGTTGAGAAAATCGAAATACAGCAACAAACAGCACAGCATCAACAACAACAGCAACAGCAGTAACAGGTGAATATACTAATTTATTAAATCTAGGGATATAAAAACAGATATGCGCTATAGACAAATATTTATTTAGCCATATATTAATAATTACAGATGACTTATGAACCTCCTAAGCCACATGCAATTATTGGTCTGCAATAGTGCACAGTGTGTTTGTGGAGTGCGCCTGATTTTTCTTTCTTTCACTACCCTCGATATTACTGCTGTAAGTCGAACAGGAGAATAAAGTAAACAAATTTTTAAAATAAAACAAAAATATGAAGAGTTCGTCTATATAAAAATAAGTATAACTTTACTGTTAAACTATCTAAATATAGATTAGACTTACGCTTATGTACGAACCGCTGTATAATTGACTGTTGGCCTTTCAGACTGTGCAGACCAAGCTTTAGTTTTTGAAAAAACAAATCAACTAATATATATATATATTATATATAAAAATTTATATTATTATAAATGATAAAAAAACACACACGCGCGCGCGATATTTACAATTTATGTATAAATATTAAAACGTCTATCAAAGGATTGTTATTTTTTTAAAACGGTAATCATTTCAGTACAGAGTTGAGCCAAGGATTCTAGAAATCGCATCTGTTCTAGAATCGCTTGTACATATACGGAATATTTACATTGTGTTCATGTTCGATATCGGAATTGCGTCCTCTGTAAAGAAATGTGCGGTTGAGCGACAAATTTATTACATTTTTAGTGTATGAATAAATTAGCATCAGAAAGTTGTGTTTTTAATTTATAATTATTAAAGTGTCACAAAAAGTGTAGCTTTGGTGGTGTGGTCACATTATTAATATATATATTCTCATTTATTCTTTTTATTTTTTTACGTGCAAAAGCTTACGCTGACAGTTTATCATCTTTATTATGAAATATTCGATTATCATCGTCTCTTTGTGGTATTTAATAAGAATCTTCCAAATGACAGCTTTTAGTAACTGCTAAGAAACAACATGTTTGATTTTTCATTAAATGTAATTTTTCAATCCCTTTTTGATATATTTGTATAGCGACGTTGTAGAAAGCAGCTTGTAATAACATTTTGAAAAATGTTTCAATTTCATATTTCATCCATATTCAAAAAACAAATGTCTCTAGCTATGTTTAAAAAAAATGTTCTTTTTATGTAGTAACTTATTGTAAAATCGAGAAGCTAGACTATTTTTGTTTGCGAATATGGCTGTGCAAAACTTTATAATATATAAATAGAAAAGATCTAGATTATAAATCAGAAATAAATACTATAAGATAAATCAACAACAACAAAAAAAAGCCGAAATATTAACGTTAAATATATTTATATTTAACATATAGAAATTACTCGAAATAAACAATTATAAAATAGACGGTGAATCTCTATGCAAAAGAAGGAAAACAATACTAAATGTGTTCAACACAATTCTTAGATGCATTACATTCCAATTGGGTATAAAACGGGTACAAGTTGAACAAACACATTCAACCCGAACTGTTGAAGACCTTTTAAAAAATTCATTTTGAAATAAAAATTGTACACATCTTCAAGCTTGCGTACTAATACATTTTTGTTAGTTTCATTAAGTATTTTATAAATGTGTAATGAACATAAATATTATTATTATTATGATTATAGTGACAGAAGTATTATTTTATTTTTTATTCTCATAAGGGTTAATCATTTGTAACGGTCTTTTTGTTAATCGTATAACGACGTCATTTTAAACATGCGTCATATTTTTGAATTTGTCATTCAAGAACCTCATAAATATTGGTGAGGTTTTAAAAATACGATTCATAAAAGGACCAATTTAATAAATTTATATATATATATATATATATATATATATATATATATATATATATATATATATATATATAAATGCATTGATTTTATTTTTTATCAGATTGATTTTTAATATATGGATCACTTTATAATTGCAGCTATTTTTAAGTATCATTTATTTAAAATAACTATGAAATAGTATTTGTTTCATAAGATAAAGATTTATTTGTTCTCGCAAATTTTTATTCAATAAAAATGTTTCAATAATTACATATTACTTATTGTTATTGAAGTTGCGGAAATACAGGTGCGAATTGTACTCTTTTTTGTTCAGGTTTTCTTTGGCGTTCTTGCTGTTGTTGTTGCTTTATGAATAATGGCGGAATCGTTTTACCAGAGTCACTAACACTTTGTTTTAATCGCAACGCTCTCCAAGGTAAGTATGTGTCCATTTCATCATTTAGCGATGTTGTTAAAACATGCGAGGACAAATTCTTAACAACGGATTTTGTTATTGTATTTTGCAACTGTGGAGGTATTCTTCCTGGTATATCTATCAACATTTATTAAAAATTCACAAATCTATAACTGTAGGGAGAATCTATACGTTTTTAAAAAGTCTAGTTTTCTTTAATAAATAGTTTTTAAAAGATTGTTTATTAGGGAAAAACAAGAAATAAGTTCGATATATTTCAAACGTTTACAGAATTTCGTTACAAATCTACAGACTTGCTCAAAATCGCAATTCACTAACAAGGCTGCGTTCGAAATCTTAAGTATACTCCATAATTTTGAGTCGAATTGGAATATATTCCATGCTCCCCAATAAAATTTTAAATGCAGCTCTGTAAGTGATAATAAATTGAATAGTAAATTTATATTTAATTTAAAAATACTAGAAACTTATATGTGCATACGCTAAAGTATATTAGATGCGCATGCCCACAAGTGTGAAGTTTGATAGGCAACAAAATGGCGATGAATGATGTGCTTCTGTCAAAGTGTCAAGTGTTTTCTAAGTATTTTAAGAATAAAACATGTTTGAAAGCTGTTTGAGTGTATCAAAAGAAACAAGGTAAGTTGAAAATTATAGGTAATATTTGTAATCATACTTCTGGGTTGGCGAAACCTTGTGGTGGAGCTCATTCGATTTAATGATTGTTGCTCAAACCTTTTAATAAAATCTCTTTGGGTATCGTTAATATCTTTATCGTCGAGAATCGCTGAAAATCGATCTATCAAAATTAAAAATTACTTATTATAACAAATATTTACCTAATCGAAAAGTATTTGCAATAATTGTATCTTTATAACGGTGTTGTTTTGACATAGGATTTCCTATAAAATTTAAATCTGCTAAATAAAACCAGTTATGTATGACTTTAGCTACTTCATTTACATCTATGATATTATTATAAGAAGCATTTAAAACTCTGAGGTTTATCAATGGTTCTAAATCAATGATTGTTGTTAAATTATTCCCTGATATATTTAGTGTATGTAGACAATTCTATAAAATTAAAAAAAAAATTTAAATCTAGATTTATAAATAATATTATGCTTATTTACCGATAAAGATTTGATACTTCTTGGATCAAAACATAAGTTTTCGCCCTTGTATAATCGTTGTTTTTCAATATGTAACTCTTCTAAATTCACCAATTTCTCAAGTCCTTCAATAACACTGATTTCATTGTATCCCAAATAACATTTCTTCAACTGTTTCAATGTGGTCAAACCTTCAATTTTTCGTAGTCGATTCTTTTGCAAGTATAAATGTTTTAAAGTCTTCAGTGGTTCCAGATTAAATATTTTTAATATATCGTTGTTGTGTAAATATAAAACTTGTAAACTTTCGCACGCAGCTAAATTGCCCTATTAAGCAAAACTTTAATAAAGAAAAATACATTTGATTTATTTTTAGTTTCCTTACTATTTTTTGTATAAATTTATCGTGCATATATAAATGTGTTAGCTTTTTTATAAACTCTAATTTTGATCCAGTTTTTGATGTCACCAAATTCTTTGCAGAATTCTGTTCTATAAAATTCAAGTTTGCCATTTTATTAAAATGTTGACGTTTATTATTGATTCAACAAAATAGTTGCTTAGCAATAAAATCTATCCGCCCGAAAATGTAACAATATATATTATATATATTCCGAAAATGATATTATACAATTCAAATTTGCTGTTTTTTGGTTGCGCCAAAAAATCCTTGAATTATCAGTGATGCCACATGTGCTTTTCCTCCACAACAAAAGATTTTTTTATTCTATTATTTAAATTGGTTTATGTCTTTATTTTGATTTATTTATTTGGTTAATGTAGAAGAATGTTAGTACAAAAATTATTATTTTTCATGTACTTCTTGTAGCAACACTGACTGTCACTGTCAGATTTGCATTTTTCGAAGTTCAGCACATGTGTAAATTTATATAAATAATTTTCACTCGTTAATTAATTCATTAAAATAAATAAACGCAAGTTAGAAGTGTGGATGTGTGATTCAACATTACTGCTAGGCAAAGGTAAAACAAAATATTTGTAGTCTATGAATGATTTAAAACAAATTGTTAGAAACAAATGCTTAAATCCGTTTGAAAATCGTTAATAAAAATTGTTAAAACAAAGCAATTATGGATAAAATAATAAAATCTAAAAATAAAACTATAAGCGAAATAAACACTACCCATTTAGACTTTGAAAATCTAAGTCAATATGCGTTTAGTTCTACCCCAATTGTGGACATTACATTACGAAAACATAAAAAAACAGAAATTAATGCTGATAAATCGATAGTGGAATCTGATGAAAAAGATATTCCTAGAAAAGAGATACCAAGTATAACTCATGTAGAGGCACCTAGATCTAAGCGTAAAAGAAAGCACAAAGCCACAGAAATTGATGCCAATAAATCAGAATCTAATAAAGATGATAATCTTAGAAAAGAGGAACCAAGTCGTCATTCTTTATTACATACTCATGAAGATGTAGTTGAGACTCCAATGGACCACACATCTAAGCATAAAAGAAAGGATAAAAACACAAAAATTGTTGCTGGTGAATCGAAATCTGAGGAAGAAGATAATCTTAGAAAAGAGAAACTAAGTCATACTCATGAAGGTGTAGTTGAGACTCTAATGGACCCCACATCTAAGCGTAAAAGAAAACATAAAGAAACAGAAATTGTTGTAACTGAATCGAAAGTGGATTCTGATAAAAAAAATAATCCTCCTAAAGAGAAACCAAGTAGTACCCCTACATTACATAAAGATGTAGTTGAAAATAAAATAAATATTTTAGACAAAACAGCTCCTATAAGAGATTCTATAGGCGTTGAGCATACATCAATAAATATGTCTAGACGTAAAAAGATAAATAAAAGCCGACTAATAAATTCATTAACAAATAAACAGATAACCAGCAGAAATTATACTGGCAAGAGTGCTACAAAAGTGACACGGCGAATGCAAATTGCAGCAGCTTTGAAAGAAGTTAAAAAATTACCTGACTATGTAAGAATAATAATGATTACTTTAAAAATTAAATATGTATAATTGAATATGTATAGTCAACAATTACTAGTAAATGACAAATGAATAAGCGCACTCATTTTAGTAGATATTTTTTATATTAGATATTTAAATTAGTATATTTTAGTAAATTGAAAACTATTTATACTTAAATATACTGCAAACAATAAAATGTCTAATGTTTTTCCATAAATTTATTTAAGTTTTCAATTTCAAAAATATTAACGGAACCAGAAAAAGAGACTATGAAGAGGAAACGTTATAGCCATTTACCATATCCCACCACAAAATCTACAATATTTTGGAACACTTACAATTACTTAGAGGGACAAATAGAAAAATGTTTATTTCAAAATGATTGGAATAATATGACAAAATTATTGATACTATTGACTGATGCTCCCAAAGATTATAGAAAATTTATGCTGAAGGTTAAATCATTTTGTTAGTCATTTGAAATATAATAAAACTAAAATGATATTTTACGTTTCCAGGCTACTTTACTGAATTTCATCTGTAACCCCGCGTCTCAGGAAAATGAATTGATTGTAGGTTATCTAAAAAAATGCTTATCGTGTCAAAGCGATCAAGATATTAACACACTGTTAACTTCGAACTTTCATATACAAAATGTTGATAACGTTCAGGAAACTAATGACTAGCAAGGTAAGTCGTTTTGGTTTTGTTCTTACATTTATTATTTGTTCACAATCAATCACAACATACAAATATATTTTTCAATATTGGTTCCACATACCAGATGGGAATATGTATTTTAATATTAATTTAACAATAGGATCGTGTAATGTTCAACGTTATTGGTTTGTCTATTGGAAGTTTACTTAAATTATTCACATAAGAATTTGGTTTTGCCTTTTCTTTTGTGTACACAGAAATAATCAAATATAAAGGCATTTAGGTTCTTTGATAAACACATATTTGTAAATGAAAAATATTGTTAAATAATGTCTATTACAATTAAAAAATACAATATTCACATTTTGCGTAAGCAGAACATTTTTGAGCGTCACAGGCTTTAATTAATAAATAAATAAAAACAAATTAAAAAAAAAACATTATACCTTTTGATTCTACGTTAATAATATACCCATGCAGTTCTACGCCGCCATGTGCAGCGCACATTTTAGAAATAGTCATAATATTACTATAATTTCAGTTAGAATGAAATTATAATTTCGTGTGGACATCTCATCAGTGGTAACCCCTCGTATGGTTAAAGTGTGACGTCATATGCTGGGAGGTTCACACTATTTGTACGTCTTATAATATAAATTGTGTCATTTTGCTCTTCCAACTCGATATCAATTTAGAATTATATATTCATAAGCTTCAGTTTGTATTTGCACTATTAACATTAGAACTGGACGTAGGATAATTTATATACAGATCATGAAATAAAGATGGTTTTATTTTGTATCACGTAGTACACAAGCAAAATGACATATTTAAACAAACGGTGATCAATTTTGGTTCATAGTAAAATATTTAGATGATTTCATATTTGGTTCTCTTTAATTGGTAGCTTACGAAAACAGTGTCTACCTTAGGGGATGTAAATCTATTTGATGTATGATGTAGTCACTAATAAATGAAATTAATTTTTTTTTACACATATTTAACGAATTTCTTGAGAATTTATTTAGAAATATCTGAAAAAGATGTTTTTTAAATTTGGCCATTATTTTTAAACCCTATGGTGTGCACTCTCCTCGTTAGGTGATCATTTAAAATATATATATATATATATATATATATATATATATATATATATATATATAATATATATATATATATATATATATATATATATATATATATATATATATATATATATATATATATATATTACAAGTAAGTTATGTTGAACAACATCACATCAAATTCTTTTATTTGTTTATGTAAATAGTTTTGTAAGAATGTTTTAATTTGATAAGATTTCGTTCATAGTTATTAACTAGTTTGGTTTCTATTTCCCAAATATTATTTCGATTATTGCAAGTTTTTATTTTTATAGTAAATAGCTACCTAGTAAGAAAACCAAATTAGACTTAAACGAATTAAGAATAGATAATTATCCTAAGATACTAACACGTATTTTACCCATCACAAACAAAAGGAACTAACGAATTTATATATTCAAAAATATATATATTACAATCATATATTTGTTTGCGACTTTATTTTGCGTTTACTGTTTTATGGTGTCTTATTATTATTATTATTATCAGACTTTCAAATTAATGAGAAAGAAATACATTTCGGCCTCGCTTGCGCCATATGTGATTTAGTAATTTAATCATAGGCTTTACTTTGCAAATGTTCTTTATTTTGTAGTAATATAAACCATGTCGAATAAAGTTTGTGGTTTAAAACTCGACACGGATATTGTTTGAATAATTTTTAAAATTAATACCGGTTTATAGTAAACATTAATATCATGGAATGCATTTCTAGGAACATAAGCAATACTACACTCATATTTAATATTCATAGAATTTTGAAAGCGTTTTTAAATCAAATCTTTAATTTGAACAGAAACAAGTCCAGAATAATTAGTAGCTTAATTTAAAAACATCTTTAAGAATTTGTATGAATATGAATATATGTCTTTGACAATTAGTCCAAGCGGGGTTGAAACATAATTAATAAAAATGTAGAACTTTTTACTATGACGTATCATTTCAATCAATACAAGAATACTTCGAAAATTCAATTAGATTAATAAACACGGAATATAAAACAATAAACGCAAACCGCGAAACGAACAAACGCCTAGCAAATTCAAAGAGGAACTGTAAATGTCATTATATATTATACTTTTTTTTAAAATCATTTTTGTTGAGTACGTTATAATGTTATGATGATGTTCGTAAACTTGCCGATTGACTTCTTATTTATACGTTTTGTTTGAGAAATTATTGGTATTTGAAATAGAACACACAAAAAACAAATCCATAAGATATTAGTTATCTGAAGATGAAAACAACTTCAGTTGTTATTTGGTCAGCATCCTTCTTCTGTATCTTTCATCTCGAACTCTGTTCCATTGTTTGCAGGATCACCGTACTCATCATCACGTGGCCGCATGTTTGAGATATCTTTACCCCGCAACTGAAGTGTCAGAAGATTTTCGTGGCCTTCGATAGCGAGCAACAAGAAACGACCACCGTAGGTTACTTCGCAAGCGCTTATATTTGAATTCGGTGTGTATACTGCTATCAAATTACCTATACACACAAACAAGCTATTAATGTATAAAGGTAAAATTATTTTTTTAATATTATATGGCACATCCTGATACGAAAAACGGCGTAGCATGAATAAATAAATTTCTATTACATTGAGTTATGGATTGGGTTACCTTTATTGACATCCCAAAGTCTAATTGAGCGATCTCTACATTCGGAATCGGTTGATAGACAGTAACCACCTGATGGATCTAGACGAAGCAAACTTACTGGCGCCGTATGACCATGTAATGACCATCGACAATTTCCTAAAGTACAAAAAGCACTTGTTAAAATTGCAAACAAGTTTCAAATTAACGACATCATGTTTTATTTCGTTTTGTGCCTAAATTCATAGTAGACATAATTCGCAACGTGATGAGTATTATTTGTACCTGTTATAAGATCCCAGATTAAAATTCGGGAATCTTCAAGTCCCGAGATAACACAACCACCTGCTGAGCTAATCTCTAAAGAGACTGTGTTACATGACGGTTTCCATTTTTTGAATAATGTACCACTTTGTAGATCGTAAACAACGATGAAGTTAGGTGTAGGTTCGTCGATCTCATGGCATACGCAACAAACGTAGTTACCTGTATCACAATTGTTACCAGTTGGTATTAATTTAATGTTAGTTCAACGTTGGTGTAACGTAAAACGTACCTTCATGAGTGATAGCTGATAGTGTAGTAATAAAGTCATGGTGCGGTATTCTAAGGTCGTACATTAATTTTTTAGATTTAAGATTCCATACTAATAAAGGAAAAGGTTTTTGTGTTTCGTCACCACAAACAAGGACTCTGTACAGAACATAAATCATTGTTTTAAATACTTGTGTCATTTTAATTACGGCAATGCAATAATGTTAAGAAACTGTCTTAAATAATTTATTAGTTACCTCCCATCCCCTGAAACCAGCAGAGAATTGAGAAAGCGATCCTCGCCAGCCTTGAATGTGGTAACGCAGTCTCCAGTCTCCATGTTCATTAAGTTGACGTACATCCTGTTTCTACTAAGCGCAACCAAATGACTCTGGTCGTGCAATCCATAATAAGGCATCTTTTGGTTCATGACGCCTTTCAATTTTGTCACAAATTCACCCGTATCCAAATTGTAAATTCGTAACTCTCTTCGACACAACACTATACAACGGTGTTTATCAATTGGGATCAGATTTATTGGATACGGAACACCTTTCAATGTTCGAATCCTACAGCATCTATATAAAAAAAAAAAACATTTTATAATACCAAAAACATTCATATTAATGATCAGAATATTAAAATTTAAAAAGAATTTTTATACTTTTGAACATCCCACACGCAGACTTCTTCTTTTTCTGTAGAAACAGTAACAACAAAATCATCTGTGTCTGTTAATCGAGTTATAAGATCGAACGTTTTGTTCTGCAACCCATTTGAGACGTTCTCAGTTTGTTCTTCGTCAGATTCCTCTTTCACTTGCTCTTTGATAATGTCTTGAGTGTTGGTCACGATAAGCGAAATAACTGGCGGATTTCTTGTTGCTTCTAGAATTGGGATCAAACATTCATCCAATTCATTATTTTCTAGTATATCTTCAAGGAAGAAATTCAAGTGGGAATAGAATTGACGGCCGTCGTAGTTCAATGCTGTCGAATAAATCTCGAGAAAATCTTGTAACATTTGTAAAAATACCATGTCGGAACCTTCGCTTTGTTTAGCTAGTTGAATATCTTCTAATAATTGGTAACAGTTTGAACCGCAGATTTTGTGGTAGATCCAATTTAAGTCGGTTAGATATTCTGATGTTTTGTATTTTGTTTTGTCCATTTGCCAATCTTGGTATGGTAGTTCATCTAATTTTCTTCGATTATAGCTGCAACAATAAATTAGAAGTATTATAAATATAGGTTTAGCAATAAATAAATTATAACGTATTTACCATTTTCCATAGAGGGTATCTTGTGATACTAATCGAGCTGCTAAATTTTGATCTTTTTGTTGCCACCATTTACCCTGAAAATAAATATTATTTTTGGTAAATATATGGAAATTCACCAAATAAACGACTGGTGCCTATAATTGACTTGAACAAAATATTACCTTGTAATAATCGTGAAGAACCTTGATGGCCCATGACGTATGTTCTTTGTACCTTTCGGTGACTGCTTGTAGGAGCATATTGTCTCGCCATTGGACACATAACATGCCCCCTGTTAAGGTCCATTGTAGGAATGGCGCTAAGTGTTTTGTTAGTCGAGACCATGCTAGACATGCAGGAGCCCACACCACTGCAACCCAGAATAAACATAGATTATCAATTGGAAAAGAATTGCGGCTAAATAAATATTAACTAATTACCATTCTTACCATACGTGTTGTTGCTATGGAATTCTGGATCGAAAGCAAGCAGATCTATAGCTTCTTGGTCTGTTAATCCGTGTCGGGCACATGTCATTAACGCCAACGCATGCTGGACTTTTGCACAACCCAATATTGTTTCCAATTCCTCTAGCATTTGATGTAATTGTTGTGTAACATGACCTTTCGGAACTATATCATGTTCTTTGTCTGCCCACCAAGATGTTTGCCATGCCAAAACCTTAAAACATACATCATCTCTTATTCTGTTTGTATACTCTGCGTTTTTCTACCCGACACCCTAAAAATATTGTACTATTTCTCACCTTGGCGTACAGAGGTAAAGTGCATTCTTGAACTGATTTCAAAACGCAGTCTTGTATCTTCGAATTGACACTGTGATTGTACTGCATCACACTCGACATCAGAATATCTTTTGCTTCTGATTCGCCTAGTAGTGGCATTTTTATGAAACTTGAACTGTCTAGTCGATCGGCTAGTTCTTTGTGCATTTCGTTATCTTCAGTCACGGCTAGGATTAGTTTTATGTTTCCGGGTAGAGTGTTCGGAACCCAGTCTGTTACTTTTGTGCTGTATGATTTAACTTGATCAATGCCATCGATGAGTATGATTAGCGGTCTTTGTAAACAGCTCGCGCTCAAAACTGTCGGAAGGATTTTTGAGTATGTGTCTAAATTCTAAAAACAAACACGAAATTACTTACATATTTAAAATTGTATACCTAATGTACTTACATGTGTGCAGTAACATTGGTGTCCATAAGTCAAAATAGAACACTGATTTGAAACGGAATTAAGTAATTGTTCAAAGGTATCGGATTGCGCGCTAATTCCTACAAATCTCAGTATAAGAAATGCTTCAGGTAACCATTGCTGGCAACATTGGGCCATTCGGGCGATCAGTGTAGTTTTGCCACAACCTCCCGGCCCATAAATAACTAACGGCGAAGTCAAATCACTAGTTATATACCTATATATATATTAAAAACACACAAACACGTATTAAATGAATAGAAACTTAAGATATAATTGCGTACTTTTTAATTTCGTTGAGCACTCCTTCTCTATTAACACTACATTGTGCGGCTCTTTGGCAAAAATTCGTTTGTTGATTGAGCTCTTCAAATAGTTGTGACGGAATTCCTTGTGCAGGTTTTAGACGGACTTTACTTTGGTGTTCGTCTACAATTGAATCGATCGTTTCTTGTAATTGTTTACGAAGATGTGAACACACTTGACTGATATATTGAGTATGTTCGGGGACAGACAGATTTAAACCACCTTCTACATATTTAACTGGTAAACGAATTATATGCTTCTCATTCAATTGATTCTGCAACAAACATCGAGTAAAAGTTATTAATATTTTAATTAGTTTTGTAATAATTACTTTGAGATCTCTTTGCAAGTTGTTAAGTCGTCTATGCAGTTCTCCATCGACTGGTTCCATATTATCTGGAGTCCTGGCGGTTGGAGTATAAACGCGATTGATCCAAACACAACGTTTTGCTAATTCTTGGCTCATAAACACTGTGTTGTGTACTTCTTGTTCCACTACCGTTGTCAAATAGGTATCTCTTAATTCTGCTGAGAAAACATTGATCAAAATAGCTAAAACTCGTTCTATTTCTGATTGCCATTCTTCCAAAGCGCGTTCGCGTTCTTCAGGCGAAGTCTCCTAGTTATAAAAATTGTTTTTATTGGATCATTTTCTAGGAAAGTGTTTGAGATAATACCTTAAATCCAGGTATGTGTGAACTGATAGGTTGAAGTCTGTAACATGGTGGTTGAGCAGCACTATCCAGTTGGTACCACTTGGACAATAGAGTTTGTGCTGATTGATTATTTGCGCTATCCATTGCCATTTTAAAATCGGCACTTTCTACAGTTATCGGTAGTAACGGTGTACCCAAGGAATTATTTAAAAATAATACTGGAATTATGTATGCTACCTCTATCTGTCCTACGTTCAAAAAAAATTAAGTTGATGAATTGTTAACAAAATTTTGCAGGTGTTTTATTAGTTTAGGAAAAGGGCTATTGCAAAAATAATTAGCGAACGCACTTGTAAGTTCACCAAGACATAATTCTGGAAATTCGTGGTCTTGTTGCTTCTCCAAAAACGTTTTCCAATGCAAATCAACAATGTGTAATTCGTAAGATTTTTCTCTGCAATAAGTTCGTAGTTCTGGATAAACAGTATTATGCAATGCGCCTTTTTCCACGCAACAATCTATAAACATATAACAAAATTCAAGTAAATCATTTTGTTTCAATGCTAACATTTTAGCGAACCTTGAGAGTCAGCTGCAGAAACGTAAATAACAATTTTCTTCGTTTTTGAATTAGTCTTGGCTTGAGTGATACGTCCCATAAGTAAATTTTGCAAGTTTTCGTTTAAATTTTGTACTTCTTTTGGAACGGAACTTTCATACAGTTTATCGAAATCCCTAGGACTTTGTTGTGTACCGGGTGGTGAACTCAATGACATTGAATCTGCTACAACGGAATATTAACAATAACAAATGAGAAAGAGTGCATCATGAGTTATGTGTTGATCTATCTACCTGATATACTAGAAGTGGCGACTTCTCTAAGTACTTTCGATAATCCTGTCTTCTTTTCAGTTATTGGTTGTCCGGCAGTTGCAGGCTCCAGAATAACACCTGAATGCGATTTGTTTTCGAGCACATTGTTTATGAACGCTTGTTTCCCGGTTAGTGATACCTTCTTGATGGTCACCTGGTAACTTGAGGACCTTAAAGATAAGCATCTGTTGAAATTATTTTTATTTTCAACAAGGAAATTAGATGTTTTGTCATTTTCTTTGAATTTTGTACAAATTACAAGTCTGATAAAAAAAAATGAAGCCCTGCAGTAAAAGAGGCTTTCCATTTTTCTAGACTTTTGAAATAAAATATGAATTATAATTATCTGTTTTACTTCCAGATGTAGAAATACCATACATTAAAACTGTCAACGTCTTAATAAGTCTGCTTTATTAATCTTGCACTTGGCATCCGCTCAAAATGATCAAATACCAACTTGACTGACTCATTTTTAAGTGAACTTCAAGCATTTTTCGACTATAATATGTAGTAGGTGTATTATAAAGTCAAGGATTCCCGGTATTTAAAATAGATCAGGTAAGAGAGTTTATATATTTTGTTATTTCATATTATGAATGTGTTTTTGCGCTATTATATGCAAATGATTTATTTCAATTCCTCACTGGGAAATATTCTGACCTATAACTTTTTGAAACTAACAAAATAAAAATTTCAAATCATTATGCATATTTTACCAGTTTTCGCCACTAGATGGCTACCGTTTAATTTAAATGATGAATAAATAAATTAACTAAGCTGTCCATATGCATGCGTTAATAGGTGGAAGCGATAAAGTAGAACAAACAAGAATGCTTTAAGTGTATTAAAAACAGTATCCATGAATTTTTTATGGGAGTTAATGGTTCATTTTATTATTGCGATTATGTAAAATAATCACATAATATACACATTTCGTGACCTCACAGATATGTTATTCTGTTTATTTCTAAATAACAATATTTATCCGAATACAAAGGTGAGATATTTAATCATACTGTAGCTTTTATATTTTCTTAATTCGAAAATATTTAGTTGTATATATCGCTGGATTAATAATATTTAAAACAGATAAGCTCTAAACTTCCAGGCTTACATAAATAACCTTTATTGATTTTTAAAATGTTTGAACTAACTAAAATGTTTTTTTGCGTACAATGAAACCGGAAGTCAATAACATATTTATAAAATAATCTATCAAATTGTATACATACAATTTATATGTAATTGCGGTTTTTTACATAATAGATTTGTTAGTATATTTTGGAGGTTTTTATTGATGTAGTTTTTCGATAAATGAATAAAAAAAGATACGTTTATTTTCCTAATATTAAGAAACTAATTTCAATGATTCGGTATTGTTAAAAAATATATAGGTCACTTTTATTTTATCCTTGTGTGGGTAAAGTAATAAGTCTTCTCTCTCGTGTTGACGTCATAGCGTCGTGTGATGTCAGCGTCGCCACTTCCCCTGTTGATAATTTAACCACTCCCTTCACCGAAGATTCCCCTTATCATCATCTATTCTAGTACGCGACGCGTTTATAGTAAGAATTGTTTACACTTTAGAACAGTTAGAATTTTGTTTATATAATAAAATTATTACACGTAATACTATTTGACAAAATTTTTATGCAAAATATAATATTGACTTTCGCACATGTTTGCTATAGATGTTACATTATTGTTTACTTAACACAATTGATATATGCGCATTAGAAACATTATTATTGTTATGATTTTCGAGTGTATTGTTTAAATTAATTGATTTATGATAGTTGTTTTATCGGAATATTATGATTTTTTGTCTTTGCTATCTGGGATGAATATGTAACATACGGAATCGAAATAGAATTGGCTTCTGATTATTTTTGGGCTAATAATATATATATGTATATATGCGGAATAGCAGTTGAATGACATAAATTTTAAAGTATTTCTGAAAATGGTTTTCATGTAAAACTGCATTTTTTAAATTTTACACATAGTTACAATTTTCAATAAAAATTAAATAGATTTTTTAAATAAATCTTTTACGAATGAAATTTCATCTAACATAAATGGAAGACAAGTTGCAAGCAAAATGAATAAAAGAGTAATGCTTGTTGAGAGAATGAAGTATAAATTATATGATAAGTTGAATATAGATTAATAAGCCGAATGTGAATGTATGAAAACATGTTTATTATTCCATGTAATGGAATATTTTTTTTAATGCAAAACCCATAACAGTAATTTGTTATAATGATTTTCAAATCATAAAACAAATTTATGATACTAGCTAAGTGTTGATTATTTCAATAAAGTAATATTTATATATGAGAAATGCAAATGTGTACACATTGTTGTGTTTCGTTTGTACAAATTGGCAAGGGTGCAGCATTTAATAGACTTACTCTTCCGATTTCTGGGACATGTTGTCTTTATCCTTGTGTCCTTGCCCACTGCTGCAAGAATTCCCCATGTTTGCTGGCTATTTACAATTGTTATCCAAAAACCTTTCCCGCGATCTAAGCTCAAATATCCTCTGTTTTATCCAGCATCAGCACATCTCTTCAACATTCTACAGCTTTGTTTTCTCCATAACTCACGCATTTACATTGCTGTCCATACTTTAAAATCAATCTACCACAAATAGAGCACTGATTTCCCACTATTTTTTACACCGTACTGCATCTCAAATATTCGCACATTGTTGCTGTTTAGTTACGCGCAAGATGCTCATTTATTAAACGAGAAACACTTGAAAATCTTTAACATTTATTATGTTTATTTAAACAATTGAAAATGCTATTTAATCACATAGACTTCGATATGCTAAATTCCCGAAACCGTTGAAACGTAAAAGTGTATGCAACAATTGATTGATAATTGGTATCGTAAAAATATGTCGTATTTATTTAATGTGTACGTTTTAAAATTTGTTTATTTTCAACCGCGTTAATATACGAATACTCTCTGTTTGTATACACAACGTTTTAATAAATGTTTTAAATCGTATCAGTTTTAAAATAAACTTTGGATACTTGTGCAGTCGTGGTTTGCCTGCAAGCAGCAAATAATCAATGTTTAGAGAGCGTCGAGACGAATTCAGAGCAGGCGCGTAACAGTGACGTCATAGCGTTCACACACAGTGGCGGCTCGTTATTACATCACACAACAGTTATTACATTTAAGCGAAGATTTTTTACAGTTACCAAACCATAAGCACAATTTTCTATACATATATATCAATAGAGTTAAATATTATGATAGGAAAATACCACACATATCTATCAAACAATTACTTTTAATTAGAGTATGACTTGTAGTTCGCGCAGATAATTTCATGTTATTAAGTTCGCTATAGATAGCATCTTAATCATTTTTATTATAAAATATATCATAAATTAAATTACTAACTAATGCTTTCGTATAATACAAATGTATTCTTGAATTTACGAAATATTTCAAATCATAAATGACCAACAGGTCGTGGTCTAACAGTGGCGGAACCCTCGATTTGTCTTAGTATTAGTAGGTATATACTGAAATAAATCATATTCCCTCGGAGGCGTACGACTTTTATTGGAGTCGAATGAGTTTAAATTATAAGATGATTATAAATTTCACCATTTTAGTCAGAAAAGTAATTGGTTTTATTCTATGAAATACTTTAGAGCCGTCACTGGGCACAGGATGGAGATGCTTTGTATTTATTCATGAGCATGGTTTAGCATGCTAGCAACCAATCGTATTCGAATCTTTACTCACGTGAGGTGGGAAATGTATGCCTGGATCATTTTTGATTGCAAGTTGCAACGGTTTTCAAGGATTTGTTTTATGTTGGTTTTTATGTTTATAGTAGAGATTTCTGTTTGTTTTTAAATAATTTATTAATCGTGTAATAACAACAGAGCATCAGGTATTTATAATTTTATTTAGTTATACATGTTTCATGTTTAAAATATAGTTTTAACCATTAACCTATAGATTGATTTGGAGGTAAATATACAAACTGATGGTTTGAGTGCTAGGAACGTAATCTTAAATAAAATGGTGTTTTATAAGACGGTTTACTATTATATTATTAATTTATAAAGACAATTAGTAGCTTAAAATATTTAATTCAAATGTCTCATTGCTATATCTTAGTTGAAATAAAAAGGTGCTCCAATCAGTTTTTTTCCTTCTAATATTAAATTATAATAGTATAATTTATGTTTGATAAATTCTAGTATGCCTCGAACTAAACTGATTAAGTCCAAAAACAATGCATCGTCTCGTTTATCAAAAAACATGAATAAACGCAATACTGAATTGTCATTAATATTTAATGATTTTGAAGAAGATGTGAAAAACTATTTAGATGTATTTGATACACGATGTAAAGCAAGTATGACTGCAATTGAGGATCAAATCTTCGATATATTGTCAGTAATATCTCCTGTGACGAGAAGCAAAACTTTAGCTGAACTTGTGAGTTGTTTAGATTCATGGGCTTTTTATTTTGTAATATTAAAATATATATTTCTATACCAGCGACTAGAAAAATCTTCTATATTACATGGAGTTTCATCATTTATGTCAAATGTGACGAAAAATAGCACTTTTAATACAAAGAAAAAGAAGCAAACAGATGAAGGTAGTGTATATATACATATATTTTTTTAACTGACTGAAAATTTCTAAAGAGTATCCACTGGGCCAACGTATATTTTTAAATTGCAGTTATAAAGTTCACACATAACATTTTTTATATATATATATATATATATATATATATATATATATATATATATATATATATATATATATATTTGATTATTAAGTTGATACTATTTGAAGATTTTCGTTGTTAAATAAAACTACTCGTACTTCACCACATGATGGTGCCTATGGTATTTCTTTAATGGGAGCTTTTTGCTATGCGTTAGAAAGCTAATAAATTATAAGTAAACAAATATTTTTTTTATATGTAGCACTAGTGAAGTCTCAATCACTTTTGTTAGTAGGATAAACCCTGTTTTATCAGCTTATGCATACTTATCTGATATCCAACTTATTTCTATTAATATTCATGTTGTCATCTCTTGTGCTAACATATCAACATTGTGCATTAATTTTGGGCACACTAAAGGTTATATTACAGCTACGGAAACGTCGCGATCGGTTAGCAGTGATCGTAGCGTCTCCCGGGCCACACGCACCAGTCAACGAGACACGAAAGCCGCAAACAAACGACAATCGCGTAGTTTATCTCGAACCAAATTGCCGAAAAATGTAACTATACAAGCACCGCATAAAGATGTTAGCACTCCGCTAGAAAAGAGAATTCTTCCGCCAAATAGTTGGAACTTTGTTACACCAAAGGTAAACATTGCATTTTATCTTCTACATTATTATATTATGTGAAAAATGCCAGAGTTTTAAAATTAGTTTATCGCAAACAGTGATGATTTAATAAAAATTAAAACTCGTCCATTTAAACTCCTATCTTTACCTATGCGCGCTATGAATTATTATTTTTCTCCAATGTAAAACGAAATATTGTTATCAGTGTCACTGATGCGATGTTATGAACAGTTGTAGAACTTAGGAATAGTAAAGATGATACTTTTCGATGTAGGTGAAAGCAAATACACCGATAACATTATTGCGGCGACCGATTCATGGTGAAATGGCAATTTCAATGCAGGGCAGTCCACTTTTTGTGAACTCTGGTAACACTGATCATTGCGCAAATGTTAATATTCCCTTAATGGATGGACGCGTTTTGTCCTTGCAACCAAATCGAGGTCTGCGTAGGTCTGAAATTCCCAATCTGGACGAAGAAACTCGAGCACAATTGCAGACATTGCGAGATAACATTAATAAAGTTGTCAGTATGGTATCCGAGTCATGTAACTAAAAATATAGTACACTGACTTTCATGAAATTGGCATGCAATTTGATACAAGTTTCAGTTTATTATATTTTTTAATATTTTGTATTATCTTATTTAAACATGTAATTTTTCTGAATACTTAATTTTATAGTTATGAAGTATTTTTTTTTTATTTTTATGATTTTCAGTTAACTCTGTTAACACATGTAAATATTCCGAATAAGTAGTGTTTAAATTTTAATTATATAAAGTATATGTCTTCAGTTATTATTTGCGGTTGCACTAATAGATAATCAGGTGATTGAGCAATCGTAATCACGATATACATTTCTTTTTATGTAATTTGTATATAGAAGTTTATTGTGTGAGCTTTTCTTTATTAATTTTAGTTTTGAATGACATATATTTATATATATTTCAGTACATATGTTTTTTTATAAAAAGAAAATGAAAAATACATTAATTTTTTTTTAATTCTGCTTATAATTTCAGTTGTCTTTCAATATCTCGAACAACAGTCTCTGGTACTTTGTTAACTCTGAAACAGAAATTACATATCATATTTCTGTAATAGAAATGTTTGTTTATTGCGGCGTATTTTTAATTCACAACACAAAGTTACCTTAGTTTCGACATTTTGCTTTTAAGCGCAGCGTTAATGTATCTGTCTCTTAGTTCTTGTTCTGCGCGAATTGCTACACCTTCGTCGAACTTCTCTTTCTTTAAGTCGATCCTCTCGCGTTCTTTATCATTGACTTGCGTGAGTATTGCTTTTCGATGTTTCTGATTTTCTATTTTACGCTTCTGTTCTTTCTCATCATCAATTTCTCGTAGTGTTTTCTGAACTTGGACAATCTTAAAGAAATCTCGCTTCTCTCGTTCCATTTCAATCGCTTGTTGTTTGCGAATATCTTCAATTTGACGTTCACGTGCAATACGCAAGTTATCTTCATTTTGCTGTTTTTTTTCTGCTGTTTCTTTTTCTTTTCTTCGCCATTCTCTTTCCACCTAATAAACATATAGTTTGAAATATACAAATTACATATCTGTACAATTTTATACCTCTTCTTGTATTCGAATAGCATTCATTTCATCTCTGGCTGCTTGTTGATCCTGACTTTTCTCTTGCATGGCTCTGAGTCGAGCTGATTCTTTTTCTTTCGCTTGTCTTTGCGCTTCTATTTCATCTTCATGCGCTTTTTCTCTTTCAGCTTTCTTTCTCATATATTCTTGCACTCTCAAATCCGAGATTCGTTGTTCTTCTCTTTCAACTTGTCTGTATTTGGCAATCTCTTTATTTGCCTGTACCAAATCCGAGCGCATTTTCTCTTGCTCTTTCAGTTTTAATTTACGTTTCTCATCCTCATCTCGTTGCATTTGTATCAATGCACGGTTTTGCATGCGTGCTTCTTCTTCTACACGTTCACCCTCTTGTAGTTTTTCGATTTCTTTTTCATGGATTTGTTGCATCATTTCGTTTACGAATCTATAGACATAAAAAAAACATTGCTTACTAGCTTTTTAAAACAATGAATAAGATGTAACAAAAATTATTTATATATACCTTTGCCTCTTTTTCTTTTCTTTCATTCGCTTCTGCTCTTCCTCTTGTAAAGACAGTCGTCTCTGTTCCTCCATCATTTGTTCTATACGCTTCTCTTCATCGTTCATTTCTCTGGCTATTAACTATCAATGGAAATCTTTAATTAAGTTATATTTAATAAATGAAATAAAAATTATACTAATTTTTTTAAATCCGTTTTTGACTAGGTTTAAATTATTGTTTCAATGTAAATTGAAGGAGATTCTTTTAAATTTTATAGGGTTTTAAAGTTTATATTTAAATTTATTTACATCTTTTTCAACAACTTGTGCTGCCCGAATAGCCAAACATTTCGATGCAAGTATAAGTTGATTGGCTTTCTTCACTTCATCTTCTTGCTCTTGCCTCAAGTCAAACGCTCGTTGAAGAAGATAGAACGTCTTTTTCTTAGCTTCACTTTCCAACTAAAGTTACAGCAATGAATTATAGAAAAAAAACTACAATTGAAAAATCATTAGTTTAGAAATTGAATTGTGTACTTCTGATAATTTTGTTCCAGCTTTCATTTTTTGATCTTGTTGTGCTTTTTTCAGTTTCTCTTTTCTCATGTGGCTCTCTTCTTCTTTCGCTAAACGTTTATTTTCACCTTCTTGTATGATTGCCATTTTCTCTTTTTGTGTTAAAATCTATAGCGTAAATCAGTATTCAATTATATGTTGCTGCATGTAAGAAGTAAATAAACAAATAACTGTGGAGGAAATTCAAATTTCTGAGATTTAGTAATGGTGCTTCTAGAAGAGATTGTATGAAGAAAACATAATTTATTATAAGCTGTGCGAGCATGAGGTCGCATTCGTTATACAAAGCACCAAAATGGACAATCTTGGCATATCATTTACCAAATTTTAGATAAAATTGTTTGGACATCGTCATATATCGGTATGTTTTATAAATTAGACATGCAAACCTTTGCTTGTTTTTTCAAACGATCATATTCATCTTTCGTGAATACTTTCGGTACTTCTCTAGGTAATCTGCTTGGGACTAATAGATCTTTGACACTATCATTATAAATTGCTTGCACTGTAGCCCGACCTTCTTTCGGTAAAGGTGGATTAAATAAATCGTAGGTTTTATTTCCCATCGTATGGGTGCATTTTGAATTAGGCCTTCAATAAAATTACATTTTTACTTAATTGTTTGTTTTCTTTACTCAACATTTCCAAAACGGTTGTTCAGAACTTACTTTCGAGTGCTAAAATTTCCTGATACAATTTTACTGTTCATAATTCTGTATTAGAATTAAAAATCACACGTCAAAAGTAAATTTCGCGAATAATTATTGATGTAAATAATGTTTGGGACATGCATAGCAACTGCTTAGTTACATATTCATACTTTCTTATACGTGTATAAAATGCATTCATACATATTTAAAATAAAGTATACTAAATTATAAAATTCTATAGATTTTAACGGAAATACATATATATTTGTAATGATGCGTGTATGAGAACTCAACAATAATGTTGGAACATTTATCAGTATAGATTTTTAAAATAGTATATAGAAAAATATTTATTATTAGAATTAATTTAAACGGGAAGTGTTTGTATACTTTATCATTTTTCCAAATATTTCATAACCGTTTGAGATTATTAAATAAGAGCTTAAGCAGGTCTTTTAGATTTTTTTTTGTAAAAGTATTATATAGATGTTAAACGTTATTTGAAGACCTCTACTATTAAGTTTTGGATGTTTTAAAATCGGCGCGTAAATACTGACATGTCATCCTACAGGTGTCAGCACATTATACAATTACAAACAGATATGTGTTAAAAATCGTCATTTAATCAATTATCTAAACGCTTTTCTTTAAATTCTTTGTCAAAAATGTAATGATTAATCAACATGTAAACAGTTTACTTATTCAACATACAGTTCTAGTACGTTTTGGTCAATAAAAGTGTGTTTTAACTGTTCCACAGGAACTGTCAAAGGTATTTAGATATGTCATGTTGATAGTTGGTACATTATTTTAATTTTACGTAACAATAGATTGTTTATATTATTAAAAAAGATAAGAGCATGGTTGTATATGAATAATAATATGTTTTGTCCTTTATTAGTTTAGTATTACAAATATCAAGCGATTATAACCTTAGATTAACAAATATGTAAAATGCCTAATATATATTCCTAATTAAATTACAATCTAAATATATAGTAGCTCAATCATTTATTATTTGTAGGCAAAATGTCGGTTCGATACTCTTGCAATCATATGAACACAATTTCAGACATTCCAATTCACGATATAGTCAAATTAAAAGAGGTTCGTGTAGTAATGAAGAGCCCGCAATATGTCTCTTACTTTTGATCCTATTTCAGAATGCTCCATGCAACGATTGTCTCTGTTACGGTCCAAACTTATGGATTTGTTTGTATCGCGATTGTTTGAGAATTGGATGCTCCGAAAATTACAATGACCATAGCACATATCATAACCGAGTAAGTAGAACGATTTTAATTACATTGCGAATTATTCATTGCAACCAAATGAGTTGTTGATCACATTATAAATATTTCGTGTAACTGGTGGTTATAACATGAACTAATCAAATGCGATTGCTATTTGCTTGGTAATAATATTATATTAGAAATTTGAAAAGTGCATAATTTCGATTAAATACTCATTTATTATTCACGTTTTCGATTGGTGAGTGGTTTTCATAAATTGCATTATTAAAATTTGATGCAAAGTCCTAAAATTTTATATAGTATCTAGTGATAAAATTAAGTAATTTAATAGATGGTAGCACATGTTTTACGTATAAAAACTAAAAAATTTAAATTAATGTCAAAAAAATAAATAATCATTTAAAAATTATCTAAAATGTGATAAGATAGAATTAGATATGAAACTAAAACAACAAATTATGTATAGGTTTGTCAGTCCCATTCGATTCATATGAATTTATCAACGCAACGTATATGGTGCTATAGTTGTCAAACAGAAGTCTTTATTGATAACAAAACCAATAATAATAATAATAATAAAATGCAGCAACAACAACAACAGCCGCGTACTGTCATATACAGTGACAGTGACAACGAGGCGGATTCATCAGAACGTGCTCGGACGTATGATCGCGAAAGTTACGATTCCGGCCGTGGTAGCTACACGACTCTACGCGCAGAGAGCCTCGATCGCCGAAGTGGCAATGCGGTATTCGCGTTTGAAAAAACTGTTGGCTTAAATGTCGGCATGTCAGGGGATAGCGGCGGCGAAAGTAGCGATAGTGACGACGGCGATAAGTCAAGTAAACCTCGAGGTCTAGTTGGATTACAAAATATTGGGAATACATGTTACATGAACGCGGCTCTTCAAGCCTTGAGTAATACACCACCGCTTACGAATTTCTTCCTGGAATGTGCGGCGGGTATTCGCCTTGCCAGTGAGGGAAGAAAACCTGGACTAAGTCGGAATTATCAACATCTTATTAGGGATATGTGGAACAGGAGGACTAGGGGGTATGTGGTACCCTCAGGGATTCTTTACGGTATTAGAAATGTAAGTAAACACACACATATTTCCCTGTATTAAGAAATTACTAGCAAATATATAAATATTTGTTTTGACATAATTATGAACAATTTAAATATTTATAGTAGTGTCGTGAATCATCGTTTATAATGTTAAGCAATTCAGCAAGTTTTAGTTGTTTGATTCTCCAATAGGTACATTCTATGTTTCGTGGTTACCATCAACATGACACTCAAGAATTTCTACGCTGTTTTATGGACCAACTACACGAAGAGCTGAAAGTCGCAAACACACCTAGTGAATCTGGTCTAGACTGCACATCACCGCCATCAGGTTCATGTGACACGCTGGATAGTTATGCTCTTGCCGCCGATGACTCCCAATCGACACCGCCACTCGAACAAGGATTCGGCTATTCGAACAGTTACGAAGCGGTGAATTGCGAAGGAACCAGTGCCAGCGCTAGTCAATCCGAAGGAGAATATGAGACTTGTGACTCAGGTAATATATCTGTAAGCATTTTTAGTTTTTAGCAAACATTCATTTTTTTATAATTGCAAAACTTTCTCCAAATTACCCCATTTTAAATTCACTTCTAATTAGGTGTAAGTGAACGATCATCTTTGAGTGACGATACAGAACGATCGCTATCGGAAAGTAGACGAGCGTCCTCGACTGGTAAGCGTCGACTCTCCCGATCTGGAAGCCCTGGTCGACATGCTCGATTACGTAGCAAACTTACAACGTCCCACTGTCGTAGTCAGAGTCCACCTGTTGTCGAATCTCAACCAAGTACAAGTACAAATAACGCTCACACTAAGAAACCAATCAAATATCGGTCAATCATATCAGATGTGTTCGATGGAAAACTTCTGTCGTCCGTACAATGTTTGACTTGCGATAGGGTGAGCTATAACTTATATTTCAATTATATATAATTTCAGTATTTTTATAGATAAAATATATATAAACAATATGTTTTTGTCGTTTGATACGAATTCTAACTTATGAGTATTTAATTGAATAAGTTATTTCATAGATATCGACACGCGTTGAAACGTTTCAAGATTTATCGTTACCGATTCCGAACCGAGATCATTTAGCCGTTTTGCATGGTACTGGTTTAATAAAAACTACCGGTAACACATCTACACAATCGGTGCAACCGAGTGGTTCGAGTTCTGCAGGTGGTAGTGCGCTCACGTGCACTGAAGCCGTGTATCCGGGCAGCCAAGATGGCTGGGTTGCCTGGATCTGGACATGGCTCAAAAGTTGGTTCTATGGACCAACAGTCAGTTTGCACGATTGTCTAGCTGCGTTCTTTAGTGCTGATGAACTTAAAGGAGATAATATGTATAGGTAAGAACATTTATTTGATATGTACTCTATTTTTTAATTATATTTTTTTGGAGAAAGATAAATTCAATTAAATATTAGGCGCAACTTGGTAGTCTTGCGACTTTTTTAGAAGTCTAAAATTACTAGATTGTTAATAGCTCTTTTTTTTGGTGTTTTAGTTGTGAAAAGTGTAATAAATTACGTAATGGTGTCAAATTCTCAAAGGTTATTGATTTACCTGAAGTATTGTGTATCCATTTAAAACGGTTCAGGCATGAGCTAATGTTTAGTTCGAAAATATCGAGTCAGGTTTCGTTTCCACTAACTGGACTTGATATGCGACCATATTTGCACAAAGGTAATTACCAATTCATGTGCAATCTCATAGTCTTTTAGTCACCTATACATATATTGTCATCATTCCATCTTAAATTTTTTAATATCCGGCATAAATCTACGTTGTCGTTTTTTTTTGTAGATTGTATAAGTTCAGTAACAAGTTACGATCTAATCAGCGTGATATGTCATCATGGTACAGCGGGTGGGGGACACTATACATCTTACTCATTAAACTCGCATAAAGAATCCTGGTTTGAATTTGATGACCAATATGTAACTCATGTTTCGCCTGATGCTGTTCAACACTGCGAGGCATATGTTCTTTTCTATAGGTATGTATACTATATAAATTTACGAATCAAGTTAACCATATAGTGGTCTTAGTTGTAAGCTAAATCATGACGTTACAACTAGTCTTAATGTAACTATACGGTAGAAGTTCTTTTATTGATTTTAATGAATGTTGTGGGCATAAAAGATACCTTGCAAAATAAGTTTGTAAGGATAGTGTTGAATGGTGAAAGATTGCCAAGATATGAATGGATGTAATAAGAGTCTTCTGCCATCCCATTTGATGGGAATAGGCATGAAGTATGTATGTATGTATTGCGACAAAAATAATGTAAATAAATAGTGTTGTTTTGTAAATAAATTAGGAAATCAAATGCCGCAATGACAAAATGTCGAAACCGAACTTATGAACTGATGGAAGCGAGTGGTGAGTTAAGCGAAATAAAATTCTACGTCTCCCGCCAATGGATCAGCAAATTCAAAACATTTGCCGAACCAGGACCGATCGATAACAGTGACTTTTTATGCCAACATGGTGGAGTGCTACCGGACAGAATACAATTCGTTGAACATCTTACGACAATCTGTAGCCAATCGGTGTGGGAATATCTATATGAAACGTAAGTTAAATTCAGAGTACTGAACAGTGTTTAAACTTAACGTAAAAGAGTATTTGTATTGGTATATGAAGTGTATAAAAGCGAACATATTTGTTATGGAAGACGAAGTATTACAGGAACGTTTTATTTTCTTTTACAGTTTTGGTGGTGGACCAGCTTGTAATCACCTGTATGAGTGTTCTGTTTGTGAACAAGCTGCCGAGGCACCCAACAAAAGAATCAACATCGAAGGTGAAACGTTTGCGTATCTCAACCGAGAGTTTCAAGTAAGTGAAAAAAAATTGTTTTAAAATATATCTAAACTTATTTAAATATTTACGATTATTGACTTAGATGTGGTAACTGGTTACTGCATTATTGTGACGAAATGAACAATGGTATTTCACATCTAGTACATAAGGTTCAAATTTGATTAAAATAGCATAGAAATTTAAATTATTATGTGACAACAGAAGCTATATTGTGATCTTGAATTGAATTATACATTTATCGGATTTTATAAGTAATATATTACGAATGATAAAATAGTAAACCCCTGCGCGTTTTTAGAATACAGACTCCTCATCAACAGTATACGCCCTGTCAATGAACTGGTTTCGCCAGTGGCAATCATTCACCCGAACTCGAACCAGTGACCCGCCTGGTCCAATCGATAACTCTAGCATTATAAACCAACCGTCACAATCCGGTCAACCAGATACGGTTAAACTCGGTTCAGATTATGCGCAAATCAGTGAAGAATTATGGCAATTCTTTTATAAAATCTATGGTGGCGGACCTGAAGTGCGCTTACGCCGTGGCATCAAAACAGTGGTGCCACCACAGCGAAGCCAAAGCGTGTCCGCTATACCATGCTCTTACGAAACTGCCCCTGTTGTAGTTGGTTCAGACAGCGTCCCAGAATTCTTTATACCGAATTTAAAACCGAAAAAACATGTTACTCAAGTATTTGATAGTAGCATGCAATTTGAGAATGAGTATAAGAAAAATATTGTACCCGTTCACGAACCTAAAACAATCTATTCGTTGACGGAACCAATGGATTGTGAAGCAGAGATTACGATTGCGTCTGAACTGGGGAATAATGAATCGATTGAGATGCAAAATGATGTGAGTTCGGTGGCTCTTGTAAAATCTGAGGAAGTCATTGAGTCTTCTATGTCTGATAACAACATACTGATTAGTAATAGCGAAACCAAAGTTGTAGCTCCCGTAGAAAAGTCCAAAGACGCGAAAGGAAAGCGGCGGATCAAATACAAACGTAATAAAAATAATAAATCAGAATCGAATAATTCTGAAAAGAATATGTCAAGCGGTGATGACAGTTCGCTTGTTAAATAATTACACTAACAAACTAGATCAATTGATAAATTAGATGATTATTTTTACGTTTTTCTCTGTGTATATTGTAAATTATTATCTATGTAAAATAAAAAACATGTGTGGCCAAGTCATGCAAAAATTTAAGACAAAAATTCAAGTACAAATGGTGCACTTTCGGCAAACTTTTATGTCATAATAAGCGATATTCATTCAAAACGAAATACAACAATGAGCAATTTCGGCTAGCCTTCCTATAACTCATTTAAACATTCTGATAAATAAACTACCTAAATTATATCCAATTTCATTGTATTATAAACAAATTATGGTTGCACACAAATCCATGCGGATTTATATATTAAGAATTGATATCATTGGCGGCAGCACAATAGTGGTAAATGATAATCTAGATTTAAAACGGAACCTACATTAATTCGTTCAATATGTGTTTTATTTTATGTGTACTTTTAAAAGAAGGTAGATATATGTATTTAATTAATTTAATTCAAAGTTGCCGAGAGTAATGAAATTGATCTAAATGTTGTGCCTTTTTCTGTTTGTGGTATTTAATAGTTATTTGCAAGAATAGTTCTGGTAGTCAATTTTGAAATGAATATCGTTTATTTGTAAAATATATTATAACAATCGAATGAATATTAATTCTATTGTTACTAGAAATTCTCGAAAATTATTTTGTTATATATAGGAAATAACGTGCATACTGAAATGTTCTAGTAACTTAATAAAACAAAATATTCATTGCGAACATTTAATTTAATTACAATGAAAATAACATTATTTCAAAGAACGTGCAATTATTATTTGTACAATCTTTAATAATAAACTTATTAGAACAATTCTTTGACATTCTTCAATGCATAAATTTACTTGAATGTATTTGTTAGTCTTCGCCACATAGCTTCGTGTCATTTAGAAATATCAACAATAAAACTACCGTATTTTAAATAATATCATTCTAGAACAAGTGACTTCGACATAACCGCCGTCTTGGTTTTCTAATATAATCTAAAATTATTCAACGCTAACGCTGCTTTTTTTGCGAAATTTCAATACATAAATATAATAGTGTATATATATATATACCAATAATGACAATATTAAGAAAATATTATAGCAAATGTAAATGGACAGGATCTACAATCCAATATGGTGGTAATCTCGTGACGTCGTTCTAGAATGATGGATTTTAGGTTGTAACTATCAATGAAACTGTGGTATATTATTTTTATTGGGGCATTTATACATTTTAGAATACACATTCCCTATTTTGAAATAGGTTCCTCCATTATATTCCATGTGTTACTACAATATAAAGCATTATTTTCTTCCCTACAAATTCTGCAACTTAACTAATAATCACAATAATACACTTATTTTCGTATTGATGTAAAAAATATTCATAAATTAACTGCTGAGTTATTTTAGTCTAATCACTGATTGTTTAAAGTTTGTTGTTTTATATGAATTTATTTAATTCTATCGTTTTTATTTGAACTGTCGTGATCATAGTATTATAGTCTATTTCACGTTATTTGTGCAAAGAATACAGTGTTAAAAATACTTTTACAATTTATGAAATCTATTTACATTTAAAAATATATATATATAAACTACAAAAATGAAGTGAAATAGATTGTAGTAAGGTTTAATTTGTAGTAAAGGTTAATTCCATGAATACCAAATATATGAAACATGTATTATTATATTAATTTTTATTATATTAATTATTATTGGATAGTGTTTCTGATAGAACTGCCAATGGTGGAATGCATGTTTTTTTCGTAAATCAGTTTGCATGTTTTTCTTTAGGTTTTTAACACATTCTTAAAATAGTAATCAGGTTTTAGTAATTTAGTACAGAGAGTATTTCGAACTCAGAAATTGTGTCGAATTACTTGATAGAAGTTGATTTTTTCTTTAGAAAATCTACTTAATTCTTGTTCAAGTTTATACTTTTAAAATAAAAAAGAAAAGTTTTTTATTAGTGTTCATGCAATGAACGCTATATTTTTAATTAGTAATGTTTTTGTTTGAGAAATTCGTGGTTTGATGAATACTATTTAACTTGCATGTTGCATGCAATATGCCATTTATTCTTTTCACATTTTAATCGAATTAATAATGTCAATACAGGTCATCGTTTTAGTTTTGCCATCTGGTAATTTTAAAACTCTTTTTCTGTGTTTTTAATTTAGGAGTCGGGTATTAATGATTATTAGTAAAATATTAAAAAAGGTAATGTTTGTTAAATTTGTTGATCATTATTTGAATGTTATTTCCCATGTAATTTTAAACTTATTTTAATTTAAATAAATATTGCAATTAAAAATTAAAATAAATTTTTTATTTCAAACTGGTGCTGTTCCATATAAACTAATACATAACTTATTGTCATTGTCACCGAGATCTTTATTTTCCATTTAATAAATGTTGAATAGCTTTGATTTGTTGCAAAACTTAAGTAAGATCACGGTGTCAATTTATTAATATATACGGAACATAATTTGGGCTATGTGGTCAGTTGTGTAATTCTAATTGTATTTATTGTGTAGCTAACTTCTTCATATTTCGACACAAAACCAATGTAATATATCAAAATTGCACACAATGTTACGTGTATAATTTCTACAATGTAAGTTGATTTTCAATCGAAATGTGAATCAGAATGTCTAAGAAAATGATTTCATCCTCTACTGAATATACTTTGTATTCTAGCGAAAAACAATCTTTCATTCATGTCAAAATATGTTCATACTGTGTTTTAAAATTATTTGAACCAAAATAATATAGCGTATAAAAAAAAACTTGCTCGTGTGCCCTCAAAATGCTTAGAAAAGATCCTATATGTTCGTTTTCACTTTTACATTGTTAAAGTGTCACAATTCGATTGTTTTTACGCGACGATAATCTTTGTTTTGCATTGTAGACTTTAGATTATGTAGCTTCAATTAAGAAATTCGGTAGAACCATTTTTTCGTTTCTCGCGTGCAAATATCTGATACTATTTGATTTTTTATTATTAATTTCTTGCACGCTTTTCTACTGTGATTTGTGATGGAATTATCATGATATGACATGCGGAATATAATTATTTTTATATATTTATGATGCACATAAATAATACTACATTATATTAATATAATATTTAAATAAGTTTTTTTTAAAGACTGTAACAAAAATAGAACTACGTATTGATTACTTTCCTCAGTTGTTAAATCTTTTTGATTGCTGTTGACGTAATTTTAAGTTATGGAAATATTATTCAAAATATTTTTATGTTTTACTTATAGTATTTACATAAGAAAAATATTTGAAGGTGATACTTTTGTGTTTCAGAAAATCGCTTTATTACTTTTAAAGATTGAATATTATATACAAACATAGCAATAATTTTAAAACTACATACTAGAATTTTATAAATAGATACATTTTCATTAGTTGAAATTTTTTTTTAGAAATCCATTAATCATAATTTACTAAAACAATAAATTAATTCTTTTATTACTAAACACAGTAGACCGTACGATTTAAAAATGTAAATCAATTACGGTTTCTTTTAATTTATAATTAATTATTGTTAAATTTACACCTATGTTTTATGACCGACGATCTGGTCCCATTACTCTTGTTTTTACGCATACAATTCTGCAACAATGGTCACGTTTGTTTTAATTTACTGGCGTGGTCATTTCAATGTGTAAGCGGTGTATCTTTTATCACGAACCGTTATTACTTATGTGAACTACATATTTTCATTGGAAGAAGAAGTGTCCCAGATGATACGCTGAGGTAACCATTAAGAACACGAAGAATAATTTTCAAAAAAAAAATATTTCGCGTGCGGATGATTCATAAATAAAGGAAAAATGTAGTACATTGAACTAAAATAATGTCTAACATTGCGTTAAATATCTTTCGGTTATTTATTTTTTAGATTTTTCTAATTGTAACATAATCAAGTCAAATGTAACGCCAGGTAAATAAATTAAAACTTATTAGATTTTAATTATAGTATAATCCTAATTAGGATTGTAATTAATATGAGTGTTTTTTAATAATATAATATTTACTTATAACCGAAATTCTAGTTTTTGATTCGCAAGTTATTTTAAGTATAATTGTTAGCAATTTTTTATAGATATATACGTTCAAAATGTAGCATTTTTAGCGAATGATTTTACTTTTAAAACTATAGCAAGGTTGCAACCGGAAATTAAATTCTATACAAGGCTGTAACGACGGCTGCCTATATTGAGTTGATTTCGATTTCCGGATTACAGTCTGATTCCTATAAAGCCTAAGAAGAATAGTGAATTGATAAAATATTTATCTTGAAGAAAATGTTTTTTTTCTGTTTATAAGTTGAAAGAGTCAAATATTTTATTTGCGACTGTTTGCAATCTTAGTAATGCTAACAAGTATAACTAAATGTGATGGATGCCTTATTGTAGAACATGCTATTTACAATTCAACAATATTACACTTTTAAATATATGTATATTTAATATATTTTTATACGAATGTATAAATCAAAACGCCACGTATCGCATATATGCTAATTGTTCAGTATACTTCCAACTATAATGCGATGGATATCGTGTCGATTTATAATATTTTCGTATTTTGAGGTAAGAATAATAATTTAGCACTTTCATTTTTTATTAATTGTCAATTGGGTGATCCTTTTTTGTTTCATACTGCGAATCTGTCGACTTTCTATCGAGAACTGTGATTGGACAATATTACCTTTTCTGGGGAGTTCAAAGTGGGTTAGAGAAAGTTACCTTTTTTCAGCGGTAGACGATACTACAATCAGTTTGGTTTCTAGTCGCTTAGTCGACGGGTGTGCTCTTCAGCTCACAACACAAATTCACACACTATTAGAAATATAAAGGTGAGTTACTAAAATCATTGTTTTTTTTTTTAATATAATTTAATAACTTAGCAATTATAACGTTTTAAATACATTTAAAACTACCAATTTAAATTTACAACAGCGGAATTTAACATATATAAAAATTTATTTATTAAAAGTAAAATAGCTTATCTAGGTAAATAATTATTTTACTGACCTAATATTTGTGTATGTGTTTTATTTTACTAAAAGCAAACAATTTCGAAATAATATTTTTTAGGTTTATCTAAATTTAAAATAGGTTACTATTTTATTATACAGTCTATTATTTTTATTTAAATTTTGAAATTACATGACTATGGTGTGGCTAAATTCAATGATAAAAGTTTTCGACTTTACTATATATTCTCTAGATTCTAGATATGTATGTGCTCTACATGTGGAACAATAACTTTATTCTCAAATCGCATTATTTTTAATACTGTGTAAAGATACCATTGCGCTTTTGTTTTCTTTATATTATCAATGTTTAGTAATTGTTTTTGTGTTTTATGTTACATTTAAAATATGTTATGTTTTTTATAAATTTAACGTAATATTACATAGATATGGCGTGCAATTTTTTATATATTTCCAATATATTTTTTTAATATTGTAGAAACAGTTTCTATTAAATTATATTGTTATCTAGCATTAATATCATTCATTCGCTTTTTAAACAAATTTCTAATTTATTTATTCTTAAATAAAATTTTCATTATGAATATGTATTTCATATCATGATGGAAAAAGAAATTTTAGTAAAAGTATTACATTGCGTAGGCTGCATTATAATCTTGAATATTAAATAAATTTTTCATCTATTGTTTCAATGCAAAACAATAATTCATAGATTGTGAAATAAGACTGTAAGTTGTAAACAGATTGTTGCTGGTATTGAATGAATAAAAATCGAACGAAGGTAAGGTAAGAATGACGGATAAATTATTCAGATAATTAATGTTTTTAAATCAGCTGTTTTCTCCAAGTTTTCTAATACTATACTAGTAGGTCAACGAGAGATCAGATAATACTCATCATTGTTGATTTCAACAAGAAAGTGACAACAATAAAATGTAATTAAATGTTCTTTATTTGTCATTCAATCCATCATCTGTTCGGATTTAAAAAAAAACATTGTTGATTGATTTGATATTAATGTATAATCGAATTTTATTTTCGTGTAAAATATATTGACTTTTTGAGTACTGATAAACGTTATCTATATTACGGAAGTTATTGCATTTTTATTTAATTAATCATTTTGATTTTTACGCGGATTTCAAGCATTTACTCAGCGATTTTGTTTAGCATAAATAAATAAAATATTTATATGATTGAATATAAATTAAAAATTAATGATAGAACGCGTTAAACGGGATCCAATTTACGACATATCTCAAGCTAGAAATAAATAATAATTATAATTGAAATCAAGAAAAACTCGAGCGTGTGTTTTTGATTTTTTCAACTTATCGAAAATTATTGTTTATATTTTGTAAACTTATAGTATAATCGAGCAAATTATTTACAAAAGTATTTTAATTAATAAATGAATTGTACGAATACTTGACCCCATTAACAAACAAATATTTCGTACACCACTGACCATTAATGTCAGCTACATACATAGATCTTTGGATGATGCATCCGGAAAATACTATAGATATCATCTCGTGAACAATAATAATTTAAACATTGACCATGAATTGATAAGTAGATATTTGCGTGTTTTTTGCCATTAAAACTATATTTTGTACTATTGCCCAATATATGAATAACAGATGAAAGTATTGAAAATTCTTGATAGTAAACGAAAATTATGCAAATTTCAATATAATTACTTATAAACATATAATGTGTGTACAATACAATACCAAGTATTGTGTACGATTTATTGCGTTGATAGTGTTTTATAATTTTTCATGCATCGTTTGATAATATAATTTTTTTTTTTTGCTTGGACTTAACTAAATATGACTCAGTTATTTAAACGTAGGAAAAGCAGCATATATATTCTTTGTTATATAACTAATTTAGGGATTAATTATTTGCAAAATTTTGAAAATCTGGAATTTGAAAGTTAGCTAACCAGAAGCGCAATTTTTTAAATTATTTATATCAGATATCTATGTATTTACTTATTCGGCTAGCCATATAAATAAACAATTATGTATGTTTGTAATACTAGGATACATCAAACATACTTAATGGTAAATTTGTTACTATTTATGATTTTTCTATAACGACCTTGTATGCGATTGGTTGGATGAAGAATCGTAAACATTGGCAAATCATTACTTTACTTCCCGGTATTACTAACTTAGATATATTATTTTATTTAATACAGGTAAAAATATTCACATTTTAGTTCTTTTGTGTATGTATCCCAAGAAAATATATATATTTATGATGTAAATATAATTATGTTACATCTGTGTCTTAAGTGGTATATTATCTTTAGAGGAAAATATGTTTTATATCAAATTTAAAAAATAAAAATTCTCTCAAGCACAACAACTTCATATTTATGTATATAATTTATTAAATATTGCAAATCGTGCTTGAGAATTATAAATAGCCATACATTCATTACTTTGTAACTTTTAAATATTATAAAGTATTTGTTTTTCAACCACAAACAAAACCAGTTTAACTTTTTAACGAAGATATAAAAGCAAGCTGTCGCATGTCATTGCGTATTTTATATGTCAAGTGTAATCACTATGGCACCATATATTTTGATTGTTACGATAGTTAAATAAAAAACGGTTGTTAAGAGTTGCGTATTCTGGTTGTATCCGTTTCGCAGCAGTGCCAGTGTGAAGCCATGCGCCATCAGGAGGTCGCAAATAGAAAGTTGCGACGCGGAAAGTGAAATGCTTTCTTCTCACAAGAATTTGCCCGGTACGGTGTGACCTATTTAATCGAATCATGTTTCACAACTATACCAATAACAGTTCCAATTTCTCTTCATTTTCAATTTGTAACTCAAATTTCTTAATGAACGAATCATTTTCAAAAAAAGCGCTACTTAATACTCGAAAGTTGTTTATAAATAAATTTAAAAATTAAATTAAGTAACAAATCTTTTTTTTTTTTGTAGAAGTATTAAAATATTTAATACAAAATGGGACTTGGAGGACAAGTAGATCAAGGTGGAGATGCATATGTCTGCAGCCTACCAGAAGATGTACAAAAATTGGCGCTAGAAGAGTTGCGTGAAGATGAAAACATCCGCGACCAAAGTTTAGCACAGATGCGAGAATGGATCAACAAACATCCGAATATTAAACGTTGTCGTACTGGTTAGTTGCTCTTAATATGGTATAGCATCATTTGGTCACACTATGCAATTCAAATGAAAAACAAATATAAATTGTTGTATGATGTTTCATTGCATTGTCAAGGTGACACAAACAATAATAGAAAACTCATATTCATTTGTTGCCTGAAATGGGTGTAGCGCAATTTGAATTTTAATTACATTTTTAAATTATTAAACATTTTCAAATAATAAACCGTTGTCATTATTATTTCAGATACTTTATTCTTATTACGATTTTTGCGTACGAAGAAATTCAGCGTTCCTCAAGCATGTGAAATGCTTGAGCGCTATTTAACGATTCGTCAGTTATATCCACAGTGGTTCCAGAAATTGGATTGTGACGACAAGGAAATTAACGAAGTAATCGAGGGTGGTTATTTGGTTCCACTTGTGGAGAAAGACCGAGGCCGAACGGTGATTTTCAGCAATGTCGGACGTTTCGATCCGCATAAACATACATCCGCTATAATGGCACGTGTTCATAGTATGATCACGGAAACATTGTGCGACGATGAAGTCAACCAGGTGCAAGGTTATACGTATATCAATGACGAGAGTGGATTTTCTATGTCCCATGTAACACTGTGGTCGTTGTTGGATGTTAGGAATATGCTCAGATGTATTCAAGTAATTAAAACGGCATTATAATTTTAAATATGTGTCTAAATATTGTTTATTTATAGCACTCTACTCCAATGCGACATAAAGCGAATCATTTTATTAATATTCCATCATGTGCAACTAAGTTTTTGGAATTTGCTATTTCATTGTTGAGTGAAAAATTAAGAAGTAGGATAAAGGTAGGATAAATTAGTTAATTGATTATGTTCAATGAAATTATCAATTTTGTAATGTTTATTTATGTATTTGAAATATGTTTATTAAGGTTCATAAGTCAATTGAAGAACTTCATGCTGATATAAACCCAAAAATCTTACCAAAAGAATACGGTGGTGTTGTTCCTCTGGCTGATATGATTGAAGAACTCAAGAAGAAATTGAAAGAAAAACGTGAACAGGTAGTTGGTTTAGATGATATGTACATTGAAATAAATGAGAAAGAATGCAAACTGTTGTCAGAAATGAATGAAGAATTAGGTTTAGGAATTGACGGCACTTTTAAAAAATTGACTGTTGACTAAAGAAGCTTTCATAGGCAAAGACACATTACACAAAAGAAATTGGTTGCGATAGACTTAAGTGATGTGTTGATCTTTGCCACTACTGATTTTTATTATTTTCTGTTTTACGTGAGGTTATTTCTTATATTTCTGTGTGTTAATTAATTAATTAATTAATAATTGTTAAAAAATCTATTTACAAATAATATTTGTGTTATAATATCTAGTCTATTTATAGAAATTCAGCGACAGTTTATTTTATTATACTTATGTTTAGTTCTTAATTTTTCTTTAAGACTATTTATCGTTGTGATGCAATTGAATTTTGCCCCAAGGTGGAAATAAGTTACCTGTATTTCATAGTTTACGAAAGTTATCTTTCGAATAATTATATTACGATTTGTTATATTTTATTCTATAATTTGTTTGTACTTCTATTTATAAGACTATTATTACATGCTGCCCAATTTTATGGGATAAGAGATATGTATGTTTGCATGTATGTTTATTCGTTTCTATTTTGTAAGTGTATTTTAATGTTTTGTTTAATCTGAATTACGTATTTTTGTTTTGTAAATCTTGTTGTTCATGTTCATTTGTTTTTGTCTTGTTGGTTTGTGTTAATAAAAATCAGAGGAAGAATAATAATAATCTTTTTGTGATTTATTTATATTATATATCATTTTGTATAAGTGTACCGAATACAAAAAGTCTATCTGTTACGTGTCACTGGTTGTATTTTATAGTAAAAAACAGTATTAGATACTGGAATAAAGTATTCTAGTATGTACCATACTAAAAAGTACGAATTAATACTTTTGTATATAATAAATAGTGAATTTTTACTAAACGGGTTCATAAATATAATTGGGTTGATTAATAATTATTAGTATTATTAATAAAAGTAGTTTTTGAATTTTATTCTATAAAATAGTACATAGTTATAGCGTACTGTAATTATTTAAATTTTGCATAAGAATATATAATAAATTTTCATTGGTTATGCAAATTTTCACCGCATTTATGCTCAAATATGATTGGTTGAACAGGTGCAAATAATATCTGTTCTTGTAAAACAATTAATAACCCTAGATTGATAAAACTTGTATGTGTTTATACACTCGAAAACGACCTTTAATTGTAGTACAAACAAATATTTATTTATTGAACTTACATAAATTATAGTATATGTTTAAGTTGGGCTCGTTAAATTGCGAATAAAAATTAAAACAACCCCCATGCTTGACACAGGACTCGCATCTTAAGTTGGCTATTCTGTTTGGTGAAAGAAAGCAGACCGCCATTACCTGTACGCGGTTTTGATGATCCAACATGAGTGATTATTCAGCGGTTGCTCCGCCTCAGAATTTCCAATCGTCTGCTTTTGCAGCGGCCCTTCAACGAGCCAAGCAGGTACATGTTCGTTATTTTATTTTTTGGCCATTTTGTTAAAACCTCAGCCCTTGTGTCTTATGACGCCAGTGACAAGAGTCGCCATAGTTGACAAGCGATCGCAGAGTTGAGTTTCAATTCGTTTTACATAAGATTCTGCTATCACTTTTACAGTAGGTGCGCGTTAAATTCATCTTACTTCTTCAGCTATTGATAACAGAGTGAAGTGCTTTATTAAAAGATATATTTTTTAAATCGATACTTGTAAGAACCGCTTATCAAGATTCACTACATCAATTCAGTTTTTTTACGTGAATATACAGGCAAAATTCATAACGAGTGTTGAGGTGGTTTATGTTTAAGCAGTTTTAAGCTGGTTTTATTAGTATTTTAGTTGCTATAAGCTTCTGTTTTCCCTCTAAACAATTTCATAAATATTTAACTAAAGTTTATCGCGATTAGCATAAGTTGATTCACGTGTATTTTGAAACGGATGTTTTTACGTGCGACGGCATTAATTTTGGTGATACTCGATCCAAGTTTGGTTACATGAATCAGGTTATGTTCACATCGACACACCGAATGAGATTACATCGACACGCTTTCAATCAGGTTTAAGTGCATATCAATTTGATTGTGTGGTATCGCGCGTACTTAATGTTAAGTTTAGTGAAAACCATAACATCACAAGTATGTTTTTCATTGAAGTTTCAGTGGGCATTTTCTTGTATTTGGAGTTATTTGTAGGCGTTTGATTGCCTCGCTTTTGCATCGAGGGCAAGGTAATGCGCACTGAAACTATAAGTGCAAATTGTTTCATATTAATTTAAAGTTAAAGAAAATATAATTGGGAAAAAATGGAATAATACCACAAAATTATTTTGAGTTCAATCCTGTTAAAACTGTTCTATGGCCTCTTACGGCAAACATACTATCGCAAACATGATGGTTATTCGCAATTTAAAACTCTTCGATGTAATCACATTCAACTGAGGTAGTGTGTTATGTGTTCTTTTAAACTGACAAAATGGTATATAACAATTTAGATTGCTGCTAAGATAAACCCAGCTGGGTCCAGTAACAACAGCCAGAAGCGGCCGTTAGAAGACGGCAGCGAGCCCGAAGCGAAAAAGGTCGCTAGTTTAATAGATAACAGTCAATCTGCAATCAGTGGTGCAGCTGCCCAGGCCGCGGCTCAAGCAGCAGCGGTGGCGGCCCGAGTAGCAGCGGCTTCCGCGCACGGACTTGGAGGTCTTGGATCGGGAGGTATGGGTCCCGGGCCCGGCCTCGGAGGCCCCGTCATCGCGGAAGACATTAAAGTACCCGACAAGATGGTTGGCCTCAGTAAGTACTCATGGTTCACATTGCATGATCCACTAATTTTAGAAATTATTTTACCGCCATTTATGTATATTAAAAGCAGCGGTGCTAGTCTTCCGTAATTTTAATTCATATCTTTCCCTAAATTTGCCTTAAAATTGCACTAAAATACTGATAATGCATTTTGAGTGTAGCATTAGAAATTTCGTAGTCACTCTTTTAACTTGTTTTGTTAACTTGTTATTTCTTGGCGCTTTTAGAATGTTATTAAATGTTTAATTGCTATAGTATCATTTCTTTTGGGTCTTGAATGCATGATTCCTGGAAAATGTTTTTTGTTTTAATAAACAATTCTTCCACTCTTTGAAATCACACTTGTATTTTTGAAAGTGTGAGAAACTATTTTAAACAATACATATTTAAATTACGTATCTAATGTTTGATGTCTGCATTGCAGAAATATAATATTAAAACCTAGTTCAAATCTAGGTGATGCTCTATATAAGTTCACATAAGTACGTTTGATTTCCAGTTTTACAATCTCATCTTTTTATTTACATTCAATTTTGCGTCACTCGGACAGCTTATCAATCTAAAATACTCCACATAAATGCACATTTAAAATTTAAATCCAGTTACATCAAAATGTGTTCCTATGATTGTAGATTTTGTGTCTTATAATAACCAATGTTTTAATTTATGTTTTGTATATTAAGGTCGCATAAGAAAGTTGCCATTTTGTTTTATTATTTTAAGCATTTGTTTATATAGTTTTCGTAAATTAGATAAGACCAAGTTTAAGTACATATTTATATTACAAATACGATTATTGTCTGTATTTTTTATGACATTAATAATTTATTCTTGTTAAAAATGACAAGCTTTCTTCGGAATTTCCAAAATTTAGTTGAATTTTAATAACTAAGTAAAATGCATGAAATATAATTCATGTCAGTAGCATACTTCTGTATACTAAACACTTTCTTTGTTTTATAATGCTTACTTACTAACAAAAGAATGATATTTATACTGCAGAATATCAATTTGTGCTTAGTTTTATTATTGGAGCAGTTTAACATTAGGCTCCTTTCACAATTCTATTTATAAATTGCATATTGTGTCCTGGTAGACATGATTTAATTTAATCATTACTTTAAAAAAAAAGAACGACTTTTCATCCGTGAAATCATGTATCAATAAATTATAGTTTTATTAAAATCGTTTATTATCAATGATATTATTTGTATATGAACTTTAAATTGGTCATTTTAGAAATCAAGTCCTAACAGTAAAATTACTAACTTTTGATAAGGTAGTTTGTTGACTGGTGAATTAATGTGAAGAAAAAGGATTTGTTAGACATGGTCAGGTGAAATGTTTTAAGATGTTTATCAGTTGTTTTTAAAATTTTGTACTGATTTGAGTCAAATTCTTAAACATTATTATATTTTTAATACCAGTCTATATATACAACAAATATTTATAGCAAATATCATATATTATTTAATGAGGCATAATGCTATTTATCGTATATAAAGAAATGTGCGAACAATTGCGCCTTTAGATTAAAAATTAACGATTATAAAATATTTTCAACTAAAGGCATGCTTTATTTTCTATTAATACAGTTACCAGATTAATTGTGTTGTTCAAACGGGACTCAAATTAATAATTGTTTTATTATATTTCTCCTGACTGAAATCCTACAGATTTTCCTTCACGAAATTATAATTATTCATTGCTATTCTGAAATTCCATGTATATATAGCACCAGCTTTTTGAGAATCAAAATAAATATATCAAATTAATATTTTTTATAAAAACATTAATTAATGCTGGTGTTTATGATCGAATATAGAATCGCAATATGTTTTTTTTTTAATCAGATTCAAAGCATATTTGTTACGCGACCTTAATGGGCCTTAAACAATTTGATTTGTGTTTTTTTATTTATTTGTGTATATTCTGTATATTCACTAGTGGTTAACGACCCTATTACAGTAATCGGTCGTGGTGGCGAACAAATTACCAGATTACAAAGTGAGTCCGGTTGCAAGATCCAGATGGCTCCAGATAGTGCTGGTCAGTCTGAACGTGTATGTTCACTGGCTGGCTCACGCGAAGCCATCACCAGAGCTAAGGAGCTCATAATGAACATTGTACATCAACGAGGGCGTACCGAAGGCTATGGTCCCATGGGTGGCGAAGGTGGCCCTATGTTAGGGGGCGGCAATGGTAATGGAGGTGGCGGTGGAGGAGGCCCACCCATGCTCAGTGGAGGAGGCGGTGGAGGGGGTCCTGGTAGCAGCAGTGGTGGCGGTGGAATCGCACATGTAAGTTATAATAATTATCTAATATAACCCATGATTAGGAGTTTAAGTGAAATGATTGGTCTGATATAGTTTAACTAATAATTTATGTACATCTTTTACTTTCGCATAGGTTGAGATAATGGTGCCCGGTCCAAAAGTTGGGTTGATCATTGGTAAGGGTGGCGAAACTATCAAACAACTACAAGAAAAATCTGGCGCCAAAATGGTCGTCATCCAAGATGGCCCGAATCAAGAACAAGAGAAGCCATTGCGAATCAGTGGCGATCCATCAAAAGTCGAATATGCCAAACAGTTAGTCTACGATCTGATCGCCGAGAAAGAAATGCAAGCATATAATAGACGTGGGGGTGGTGGTAATGGCGGTGGACGCAATGAAGATCCTGGCAGAGGCCCGGGCTTAGGTCAAGGAGGTGGTGGCGGTGGATACAATGATTACGGTGCTGGACCTGGTGGAAACGGGGATAGTGTGGAAGTGCAAGTACCTCGAGCAGCAGTTGGTGTCGTTATTGGCAAAGGAGGGGATATGATTAAGAAAATTCAGGCAGAAACTGGTGCAAGAGTACAATTTCAACAAGGCCGCGAAGAAGGACCTGGAGACAGACGGTGTTTACTCACTGGTAAACCACAACACGTCGATATGGCTCGTCAGAGGATAGAAGAACTCATCGATAGTGTTATCGTAAGTTACCGTGTATTTAATTTTGTTTTTTAGAAATATTTATGTCTCAAATAAAAATATATTCACTGCTTTGACTTTCAATATATAAGCAAATATGTTAATTTGATGTTATATGTTTTGCAGCGTCGAGATGAAGGTTCAAATCAAGGTGGTGGACGCAACGGCGGTGGTGGTCGTGGAGGCCGTAATGACAGAGGTGGAGGCGGCGGTGGTGGCGGATATGATCGAATGAGTCAGGGTGGTGGGCCACGTAATGGTCAAGATTACGGCGGTGGAAACTCGGGCGGCGGTTGGGGCGGACCCGAGCGCAACGAGTCGACGGTAGAAGTTACATTCGTTGTTCCGTCGAACAAGTGCGGCGTGATCATCGGCAAGGGGGGTGAGACTATCAAACAAATCAACCAACAATCGGGTGCACATTGTGAGTTAGACAGAAGAACAACAGGTGCGACGCCGGGCTCTGATAAAACATTCGTGATTCGAGGTGCTCTCGATCAAGTTGAAAACTGCAAGAGGATTATCAGTGATAAAGTACAAATGGTAAGTGACAAATATAATGAATGCAAATCATTCGTATAATAAACGGACACTACCAGTGTATGTTTAACTGTAACTGAGTTTAATTATAATTGGCCATGTTTTTATTGAATGACAATCACATACCTAATAAATTTGATGCATTTCCAGTTATTAAATTTCGTATGTACGAGTGGTAACGGTATGCCACAAACTGCAACGTATCCTGGCATGGCGCCACAGGGTTACAACCCACAAGGTTGGGGCGCGCCTGGCGGCTACCAGCAACAATGGCAACAAAACGCCCAACAACCGGATGCGAATCCAATGAACGTACCGAATCCGAGTATTCAGGTGAATCCACAAACCGGCCAGCCTGACTACTCGATGCAATGGGCGGAATACTACCGATCACTAGGTATGCATCGCGAAGCCGAGATGATCGAACAACAAGCGAAGACAAAAGCTGCGGCCTCTGCAGCTGGACTGCCAGGAATGGCACCCGGACAGCCGACTGGGGCGCCTGGTGTTCCTCAACCACAACCAGGAGCGCCTCCAGGTATTCCGACAGCCGGAACTCCGCAACCAGGAGCTCCTACTGCCGCGATTTCTACTGCGGTGCCAAATGGCGCTGGTCAGCCTGATTACAGTGCACAGTGGGCAGAGTATTATAGAAGTATAGGGAAAATAAAAGAAGCTGAGGCTATTGAAACACAGATGAAAAATAAGGTAATTAATTATAAGATTCATATATAACGAAAAAATATATGAGGGTATGAGCAACTCAAATAAAATGAATACCAATTATTGCCTACTTTACGCATTAATTTGTATATTTTAGGGTGCCCAACCAGTTGGAGTGCCTGGTCAACAAGCACCTGGTACACAGTTATTACCGGGCGCAGGAGCGCCAGGCAGTGCCCAACAGGCACAGGCCACCCAATTTCAGCCTCAGCCTGCACAACCTGCATATGGCGCATATCAAGCTACAGGTAATTTCTATAAAAATAATTTCTTCGGATAAAACTCTGAGATCGCATGTTTTCTAACATATGTTTTTGATTTGTTTGTTAAGGATACTACGCGGCCCAACAACAACCTGGCGCACCTCAAGCAGCACCACAAGGACAGTACAACTTCCCAACGTACGGTTACGGACAACCGGGCGCTCCCGATAACTAATCTTCCAGAAACGGGTCCATCGTGGGATCCAATCTGCACTTCAATAGTTAAAACAAAAACGTAAGTAACAATACAAAACTACTATTTGACACCATATAATTGTTTTCCATACATAATTATTATGTACTTGACTGATTATTTTGTTGTATGTTTGGATTATGTATGACTGTGTTGTGGATCATTTATTGTGTCACTGATATTATTGAATGTGTCTGTTATTCCAGGCACATATTATTCGGCCGTGTTATTTCATAAAAAAAATTGTCTCTATATATGTATATTTCACACGTTTACTTTACCGTTCATATATTTACTTGTGTGATTTTGATCTGATATGACAAAGTGTTTCTTATTCTTGTATTTTATGCTATTTTATGATTATGATATTATTTTCGTATTCATTTGTTTATTATTATTATTATTTATAATTGCTGATTGATCATATATTTTTATATATTATATATATATATATATATATATATATATATATATATATATTGCGGTATTTATTGGTTATGTTGATATTTATGTATGTGTGTTTGTTTGTTTTAATGCGCACCACTAATCACCAATTATTTTTAAACATTACAAAATTGTATATGCTCCAATAATTTTTAATTTTTTTAACAACAGTCATCTGTTCGTTTGCCATTAAAACTTCTTTGATCAATAGGACACAGATATGTGATAGTTATGTTTATTTTCACGTAGACAAAGGAACAGAGTTTTAAAAACACAATTGGTATAGGAAGTTGTTTAGTTATTTGGGCGATTTCCTAAGATATTTAAACGATGGCTATGTCTAGTAGCGTCATACATTAGTTACCCAATTTTAATTCACGTAGGGGCAGGCCTTCTTTGTTTATTTTTGATTGATATGTCTAGATATAATTTTGAGTAAATTGGTGGTGCGTGTTTATGAATTAGTTTCCGTGTAACACGTATTTGCAGGCGATGGACGCTGGGCAGCCCTACAAGCTTGTTTTGTGTTGTCATTTTACAGATGTGTATAGTTGGCGATTCCAGTCTACCAACAGAATTAGCCGAAGTTTATAAAAATGGCCCTGACCCCTTGGTAATAAAAACAATATACACGATGCACACATTTCCATTCACTATTAGCTTCATACATAATACAGACTCACATATTTTGCTTCGTTTTTAAATAGTTAATTTATTTTTATACATAACATTGATCTTTGTTTCCTCCCTCATATGACAACTGTCACTATCTTCGCGCTGTCCATTCGTACTAGCTATGAAGTTAGTTATTAACCAAATACCTCACTAAAAACTAAAGTAAATTTATATAAATTAAATATTGGAATGTTTTAAATTAGCAAAATTTAACTTCCAAATCATGGACGAATGGATAGTTGATATGTGGGGAGGTGATTGTTGCATTCTTTCCCCAACTGTACTTTTAAAATTAGAATTGTCACCGTGGGGTGGAGTCCATTTGAATACGGCACAAATGCCACTGTGTGGTGATTAACCCGCCGACAAAGCACAGAATAGTTTCATTCGAAACGTAATCTTGTTATTAACAATTTAAAAATGAAAAAAAAAATACAGTAGGTTTTAAGGATAGTTTAATAAATATGTACGAATTCACATAATAATTATGTAACTATAATTCAATTTACTCATATAAAATTAAGAATCAAAGAATTCTTTATTATCCGTGTGGTGTAGCCCTCGCGGTCATGCTTTTGTTTAAAAATAGATAGAAAAAAAATTGATAAGTTTTTTATTTGCTTTCTTGTTTTTAACCAATTTGTTTTCGCAGATTTCGTTAATTTTTTGTTTATAAATATATTTACATTGTATGTTAGGTTTATTTTCTCGTTTAATTCTGATCTCAACAACAAACGGAAATATAGAAAATTTCGGAAAGCTATTTAAACACCGCAAACAATATTGCATGGCACGTGCAATACGTTTTTGCGGCGTTTGAGGGACTGACTTAAATTTAAAAAATGAGATATTCATAATAATGATTAATAATTTTCTGGACAACACTAAATTGCCCTTGTATACTACTAATATACTCTATATTATTACAAATGTTTACTTTACTGATAATAGTCGTCATCTTACCTCTATGAATTATATTATTTTACTTTGCCTGTGTCCGTCGATATAGTTGTGTATTATGTAGGGATTACAACAAAATGGCGCCCGATTACATAAAGATGGCGTGATGATGGATCAGTTTTGACACACTAATTATTCTCAAGGTTTTCATATAAAAACCTTGAATTATTTCTATGTATAACTTCCGAAATATATTGAAAAATAAATCATGCAGTATTCGAATATGTATGCAATTTGTGTTGTTGTTGTAAAATGAGACAGCCCCTCGAAGGGAACGGCTCGTGGGCTTCGAATGGGGGCGCAGCACCCGAGTGGGGCAATCCTCTCATTCCTTTGGCGGCCGCAAAGTCGGTAAGAAGCAGTCATTTAGTATCTAAGAACATCTCAAAATTTATGAACAAAATTGTATGTACATAAACTTCCGATGGAATGAATGCATAATATTATTATTGACAATTGAAATAATACTGTCTATTGAAACAAAAAACATTCAATGTTTGTAAGGGCTTAAATATACATTTTTATTTTTTTATAACCACATTTGACAGTATTATTTTAAAAGGTCGACCAAAAAAAAAATGCAATTTATTCTTTATAATAAACAAAAATCGGACAATATATGATTTTATAGACTAATGTATATTTATCTGCGAGCAAAATTGGAACATTAGTTTTATTCAGTTTGACTGACAAATTACCGAATACAACAGGCTTATTAATTTAACAAATACTAAGCTAAATCAAAGTAATAATAATTCAAGAAATTTCTGTTATTGTTTGATTACTAAAGCCCAAATTCAGAACTCTAATGTAGAATATGCGTTTTCTACTTTTTTATAAAATCGATTTTGAATTCAGAGGGAAACATGAATACGGGCCTAAACATTTATTCTTTTCTGTTGGATAAATAATATGGCGTAATATTATAAATTTCACAAAATAACATTGATTACTTAAATTATCGAACAAAAGATTAAAGACTGGTTTCACTCATTTTTACTATTTTTTAGCAGTGGGCGACTCATGTTTCAAAGTAATTCAGTAATTAAATTGAACGCCAATAATTATTACTACAATGTTATATGCTCAAAAGTTGATTTAGTTTACTTGAGTTGAAGTGAAATGATTTAAGTCGGTCTTTAATTAGTTATGAATTGAATGATTGAATAACTTATTTTGTTTTGTTTTAGTGTACGACTGTTGGTTCAGTTGATCTGTTGTATCATCCAATTATGCTCATAGCAGACCCATTTCTGTAACATTTGTGTGTACTTTTATCTATGTCACCGAGACATTAAAACAAGTAAAATTCTCAGTGTGTTGGCTTTGTTTTTCTCTTGTTCTTTTCGCAGATTCTACATCACCCGCGCTTTGGGTTAAAAATCATTTTATTTATGCAATTTCGTTAACTTTTAAATTATTATAAATCGCTGTGTACTATCTATTAATTTATTTACATTATTGAACTTTTATTGAATATTTTGATTGCGATTTCTTAAAATGTAAAGTGATACTTATTTAGGGACCATGCAGAAGGGTTGACATCACACCGATAATGTTGAATATGGTAAATATGTATTCCATTTTTTTTCTTTTTGTATTCTTGTTTTGTTAGAATTCTCTTCTACCGTGGTGTTCCTTCACAGGCGCCCTGTCATGTTTTTTTAATATTATTATTGGATCGACTACGTGCAGGTCTGTGTCATGTACTATTTTTATCACGGCTTATGCTTACTGCTTTTTTTGGGGTTCCCGAACTCTGACTGCTGGCCATATTTATCATAATCATTTTATATATTATAAAATTAAATATCTACTTTCTATGTTACCGGTAATTACTTTATTTTAAATTAATTTCGCGAAATCTTAATAATAGATTTTTTTAAACTTTGGTTCGCAGATCAAAGTTCTGGAATCATTTCCATTATGTAGTTCATTTCCTTGCCATAGATCATAAAATTTTCTCGATTATATTATGAACTATAAGGATGGAAGTAACGCGTGCTGCAGTGCAATCATTATTTTTCAAATTGTTCGGTGATATTTTTATAGAAAAATTATTGTTACTTATGATGATATAAATGATATTTTTAGACAAAAATGTAATGTCGCAAACATTTAGTGCATGTGCACTGCCCGTGCCCGATACACTTGTGCTTATATTTTATTTGACAATAGAACGAGTAATCTGTATTTTTGTGATTACTTGTTCCAGATATGGCCGACCTCTTGTGCACTACTACACACATTTCCAAAACGTATTTTATTTGTATTTATTTTAGATTTCAGATTTTCCAGCATGCCTCTACTATATTATAAATATTACAAAACATAATATTTATAACATTGTCTTTAGCACTAATGTTTTTTTTATTTATTTATTTTTAGTGTTAATATGTTTATTAATCTTTGATTTGATCGTTTTATGATTTTACTTATTTGAGTTTCTTTCAATTTATTATTGAAATATATGGTTTTCTACATGTTCTCTCATGACTGTGCTATAAAATAACATTTTGTACCTGGTACCCCTCACAATTTCATATTTTAACCGAAATGTAAATGTGTGTTCGTTACCTTTAAATAATGCTTTAGTCAAATGTGCCAATCATATATTTATTATTGAAATAGTGCGGATTTTCTTGCGATATTATTCACATGTTAAGTATAAGTTTTATATTTGTCATATCTCTTATCAGAAACTCTACTATTGTTTCTTAATATGATGCTAGTATTTATATATTTTGCTTATTAATATAATTGTGAATATTCAATTTTTAAACGCAGTTCTATCGATTACATTTAAAGTTATTCTACGATTAAAATCCCGAACATAATTCTCACGCTATCAGTGTGTCCACAATGATACTGATATCCGTATCCTGTTATCAATTATCTTTTAGCTATAGAGTGCTTTTTAAAAACTATATTGATTAATGACGCTATGTTATGTACTTAATAGTTTGGAAAGTTTTCCGAGAATTTCTTTAAATTAATTTGAAATGTAGTAGAGATTTCTGATAATGACGCAAATTTGTAAATGAAATATTCCTAATCTGAGAAGAATGATTATGTATGTTGATTCGGGCTGTGTTTTCTGCTCAGGATTCGCGGGAGAGTCTCTGACCAGAACACACCAGTCATGATGACACAACTATAAGGCAGGGCGACGTACGCATTCTCAGAATGATGCAGAATCTGAGCTACTCGCGGAATAAGGTATGAAATTGCAGCATCACCTTCTTTATTTAATAAAAACACTGTGCGTTTGCCTTTACTCACTTATACAGTAACGTTTACTTCACTACTATTTTTAAATATATGTATAGTATCGCTATTGAGTAATTAGGTATATTTCCCATAATAATCGGTAATCTGTGTCATGCATTAATACTGCGGGCCAAATCTTAGACGTAGTACGGGCAATTCTATTCTTATGTGCGATATTTTCTCCCCAGTTGATATCTATGTAGGTTCTATGCCAATCTACTATACTTGACCAAAATGAAAACATGACAATACTCTTTCCCATAAGACACTACTAACTCAGGCTATAGTTTAACATTCTTTGTCACAAAGTAATCATTACGGTTATCGGCAAATGCGAAAAAAGACAAACTAATTTTACGTTTTAACATAAAAATTTGGGTTAACAATACCAAGTTCTAAATCGCTATTTGATAGCCCAAAATATCTAATCCAGTGTGTATTTTGCTTAGCTAACTGTAACAGGGTTTCAGATTTTATGCGTATAATGTTTCATACTTTTGCAACTCAAAAACGCCCGATTTTATAATAAAAAAATATATATATATATATCGCTTTAAACATTAATTTCGAAAAATAAAAGAAATCTCGTTTCAAATAATTATTTTATTTTCATATACAATATTAGTCATATAGAAAAGTAAATGTTCAAAAAGTAAAATACAATCCACTATCATTCTTTTTAAATTTTTTCTTCGTCATTTTCGTGCAATAATCTTTAAATGTTGGATCCGCAAACGAAATCTGTTGTGGACGTGTTTTGGGTTGTGATTTTTTTGGCATAGGAATCGCTGGATTGAAACAAACTTCAGATGGATCGAAGTTTTCAAATAATTGCTCAGCAGACCTGTACAGCAATAAACAAAAATAATAAAATAAATACAACAATAGAACTAAGACAAAATATTTATTTGCCCAAACTTCTATATATATGAAAACAACTTACAATTTCCCTAAATCCGGCGGTAAACTTCCTTCTCCTGACGCCGGTACGCCATTTGCAATATGCCTAGCCATTTTACAAACAGTCGGATGATAATGCCTGGCCAATGTTGCCAGTTCGTACAAAGCTGTATTCGAAGCATTGCAGTATTCAGGGTCCTCTAATTCGGGAAAGAATTTTCCATCCCCTACCGTTGTATCAAAATCCAACAAAATATCCGTGAATTTATTCAACTGCATTATATTTTTCACCATTCCCAAACTGCCTAAGGCTCCATTATGTAACAATTGTAAACTTAAAGTGCACAATCGTTTAGTGAAACCGATCAACCGGGAATGGGTAACTTTTTTGCGGCGCTTAATCAAGGCTTGTGTCAATGTTTTTAAAACAATCAAAAAATCTTGATGGTTTTTGCCGGCGTGTGAAGTTAGTAGTTGACCATAGAGGGATAAATAGAAGCGAGATGGGTCTAAGTTTAAGGCTTCGCCTTGTCCACTTAGCATAACTAACACGGTTTGAATACAATGAAGTTTTTCACGGTAACCTATCCATTCTTCTTTTAACAGTTTGTTGAGAACGTTCACTAAGTCAGTATAGTATTCCAAGTTGATGCAATGTGAGAATCTAAACATTCATAATTAGTTCAACTTCATTGTCGAAAGCAAACTTTGTTATTTAATTTCTTACTTAGCTAATCCTTCTAGACAAACGCCCAAAACTTTAGTATTAGTGGAACTTTTCAGTATGCGAAAATAAATACCAAAAACCACTTTGGTTATCTCAGTAAGATGTTTCTGTTTAACTTCTCTATTTTCTTCCGCTTTCGTTTCCAGCAATTCTTTTTCCACTTCATCTAACTTCTTATTACGCTGTTAAAACGAACAAGTTTAGTTGTAATTCACAAAATCACGCATACCCACCTGGAGCACATACTTTGCGTTCTCTTTTCGAAAGTTTCAAGATCCGTGCCTTGTGCGACATTAGTTTCTTTTGCTTCATTTCTTGTTCTTTTTCTTCATCAAGATTAACATCTTTGATTTTCAGTGCTAAAAGTACTTCTAACATCTCGACATTCACATTGTGCGCATGGGTTCTCAAATACTGATTTATTATCCGTAAAATCTACAGAAATTTGAAAAAAGTTTTAGTTTTAATTCTATTTTGAACCGCTCTAAAGATACCTTTAGCGTTATTTCCCCTTTTTTATCTTCTTTGAAAACTGTTTTACAACAAGCGTTAACCATCACTCGGACTGGTTGATATCGATGGTTTAAAAACGGCATAACAGCTTGTGCGACATTTTGAGCAAAGTTGAAATATGGATGGACTATTAATAACTCGCACATACAATGAATTGCTAATTCCCCCAATTTACATTCATCCTATATATTAAAAAAACATTAATAAATCTTAATCAAAGTATAAATAAAGTACATACTTGTGTACGTTTTCTTGAATCACCCTTCTTTTTAACTAAAACAGAAGATAATCTCTCGAGTTTTTGCAAGAAATTTTTGTAGTATTGCAATAATAACGATTCGTGCTTTTGTAACTTTAAAGTATCCTTTTTCACTAATAATAAAAATATAATAATGCATTAATTAATAACCAGAGCGTCGTTTTGATTATAAAATTAAAAACTTACATTTAATATCTCCACTTTCAAATGGTCTTATTTGATACGAAGGTAACAAATCTTTGAAAACTTCTAACAAGGAAACGATCGCCAATTTTCGCGCTGTGAAATATACTTCAGCCGTATCTCCGTCCATGATCTTCAATAGCGATTTGAAATTGGTGATTTTCTCCTCGGGATTTTCCAGTAAACCTGAACTAAGCGTACCAATGTGAATCTTTCGAATGCGTAATGTTTCTTCGCGTGTAGCCAACATTTCGGCAGTTGTGAGTGGTATCGATGGATCAAACTCATTGCTGACAAGTTCGTATGTTTCTTCATCAGTTTCATTCTCTTCCTCTTGTGTTTCTTGTGGTATCTCTGGTTCTTTTTTGGGTGCCTCTTCTAAATAGCAGACAATATATTTTAGAGGTGTATTTAAAAATAAAACGATTATAAATATTTTAAAAATGTATACTTCTGTCGTCAATCATAGATCGCTGAACGACACCTCGAGTAGTTTTGATAGGAAGTAAATTTTTTATTTTAACATCATCTACTTCTCGGTCTTCATATTCGTTTTCCAAGTTGGCATTTTCAATTGCTTTTGCTTTACGTTTCCGGTTACGTTTAACATCTTCGGAACTGTAATATAATCAATAAAAATATGGGAATTCTTAACTAATTGTTCTATTAATACCTATTAAATCGAACTTGTTTCAATATAGTGTAGGATTTATTTGAAATCGCCTGTTTCAAGAATGTTAAATCATCTTCTTCAACCATGCCCAACATATCTTCTCCATGATCGCTCTCTTCCGATTCATATTCGACGGGTTTTTGAACTGGTACTTCTTGAATCTTCTGTGGGGGTTTCTTTTTTGTGCTTTTTATTACTCCTCTTTTCACTAATTTATTGCGTGTTTGATTGTTCCGTTTTGCTTTTGATATTTTACTTTTCTATAACAAATTAATACAACTTTAAACATTGCCGATATATTAATTACATTAATTAAACAGCCTTACCACTGCCATTGTTATATTTAATTATTACAACACAGATTTACTTATTTAAAACTGATTATAACCGCAAAATATACATTTGACAAGCATGTTGCGACAAGTCTGGAAGCAAAGCCTGGTTTACATTAGACGAAAAGTAAATTTGGGCCATTTTCTCTACAGAAAACAGCAAGATATGATCGAAAAATGGATCAATTATATATTAGTTTATAATCAGTAGTGGATTTAGAACATTTTAGCCCCAAAACACAACATATATGTTTTTTTTTGCGTAGGTCAAACTTCGGTATGCAACGAATTTTTAATGTTAGCTAATATTTAAATTATTAATAGTTGAGAATGGTTGAGTAGATATTTGGTGTATATCTTTTAGATATGTTATTGAGATGAATTTTCCGAATGTATGTTCTAATATAATATATATTTTTGTATTTTGCGCTGCTATTCGTTAGTGCCACTGTCGTTTCCGAAGCGTACTAGCGGTCTCCCCGCCAAAATATTTCAGTCTGTTTTCGATCGTGGTGGGTGGTTGACGTGTATTCCGCGCGCTTTTACGATTTTACTTTTACGTCAAATAAACGCGTGTTAGACTACTTTCGTAAATTAGCTAATTTGCATATTGTTGTTTTTAATATCGGCAGTAGTTATTCAGTTTTAAGAGATTCGATTGTCCAAAGTTGTCCACGGCGCATGTAATTAATTGAAGTTCGGAAACTAATTTAACTTTTGATGTTTCGGGACGGTCAAAACAGTTTCTGAATTCGGTGTGATAGTGATAGAATATTCGACTGTTGTTTTCGATTAGTTTTGGTTGAAGATGTCGATTGATTATTTTAATAATTGACATGCATGTGTTTGCGAATGTTTAAGACACTGAAAAAATGATTCGCAAGTTGCTGTTTCTGCTATTGTTGTCAGTTGTATTAAACTTCGGTGAGTTATACTATGTATTTTTTATATTTATTGTTCGTAAAATGATATCAATTGAGCTGAAAGAAGCTTTATTTTTTTATGTACTTATACTTGGGGTATTATATATTTATTATTTATATTCAATTTATAGTTTGTCATTGTTGTACTTAAATTCTTTTGATAAGATTGTGTTCTGGTGTACGCTTATATTAAATTCAGCAATGACCAAGGACTTTGCAGCTATGTAATCGTATTGTTACTGTGTATTGAATGCACAGACAAAAGGAGCTTTAAGAATCGTCAATTTTTCATGTTCTACGCATCGTATTGTATATATATATATATATATATATATGTGTGTAGGATTATATTATTTGTTAGATGTGTGCATTTGTAGGAAAGCCAATATTATTATTAATCCCTAACTGATGCCATACCTTTTTCTACAAACTTGGCACAAACTAAAATATATAATAACCAAAAATTGTGCAATGAATATCTTTATTAACAATTGATTATTAGTTGCATTAAATAGTATTTTTGTTGTTTATTAATTCATATAAAATGAATAAAAATAGTAATGATTTATATAAATTGTAAACAAGTATTGAATTAACTTTCTATAGTTTTAAATCTTCCTCGGCACGGCCCTGCACAAGGATAAAACATATTCTTTTTAATTAAATATAAACGAAGGTGCTACATATTTTTTCATTAGTGCGACGAAAATTTTAAATTTAAAATTATTTACATATACCAAATATCTTTTCTAAAGTCACTAATCCTAATTTTCACTGCAATAGATTTAATATAGATTATATATATGAACGATTTTTTACTTGCCCGATATTAGGTTATTATTTTTCATCAAATAATATATATATATATATATATATATATATATATATATATATATATATATATATATATATATATATATGTATATATATATATATATATATATATATATATATATATATATATATATATATATATATATATATATATATATATATATATATATATATATATATATATATATATATATATATATATATATATATATATATATTTATAACACAAAAAGTAGTTTTCATTTTGTAGAAAAAACGATCTTATTATATATTTTTGAGAGTATTTATATAATATCTAACATACATTTTATATATTTTATACCTATACATAGTTTTGGTAAGGTTTAAATTGAATTATATTTTTAAACGGAACTTTTCAAGTGATTATTTATGATAACGAAAAATGTTTTAATAACTATCGCAACTGTGTGTGAGTTGTGTTAAAGATTTATAGCGTAACTTTTAACTTTCCATGTTGTCTTACGCAGAATTTTCTTCTATTATATTCGTGTTGCTTTGCTCCTGTATATGTTTGTCAAACAGCATTTTAATTTAAAAAAAAATCTTAATGTGATAAAAATAAAAGAGTATGTTGAAATGAACAGGAATTACTTCAATAAGTAATAATAAAATACGAATGAAAAGAATTAATAATATATTGATTCAAACGGATATATTTTTTTATTAAATCTTCTTCTAAAAAGCAACAAAATGAGATATCTCAGCGTGATGTGACGCTTGAACGGCGCTGAAAAGCGTCTCGGCCAAACATATTCTTCTTCTTTAATCGCCTGCCTCTTTATCTCATCTTCTATATGCAATAAGTAAAAGTGTGAGGCAAAGGGGTTGTTTGTCGCTTCTACTTCATAGCCAAGTCTCTCAAAAGTGTTCCCAATGACACGAAATTTACCTACTTTGTGACAAAGTATAACACTGTATTCTTACATCAAATAGACTATTCCAAACATACATATAAATTGTCTAATATAAAAACATGTGAAAGCCATAAATATAAATGAAAACTAACCAATAAATAACAAATCATCACATCTTCTCACGATCAGCACCGATAAAAATAGACAGATCGCTCCTAAAGAGTAAACGCGAAACGAAAAAAATATATAAAATAAAATAAATTCTCTACATACATATATACACTCTTAAATCGCATCCGAGGCAACAAACATTCCACGTTCAGCAATTTACAACATGAAAAAGCAACAGAGAAAAAATCAAGCGCAAAAAGTCGCGAACAGACATTTTAAGATCGGGGTAAAACAATGCAATAACAACTAGATAACACACCAACCAGCCACTTCCTATATACAGCTTTGTGTCTTATATGTATTATATTAAACACACGCTCCCTTTATTCGCGTGTGTTGGAGTGAAATGGATAGATGACAGTATGCCCGATATTAAAACACATTCGTCTTGTTGTTGTTCTTCTTCTTTCGACCTTACGCTTCTTTTTCTTTATACAAATACGTCCAGTTCGAAATCAGGCAAAACACATATTAAATGTTGTTTTATGTAAATTGTTGTTTAATTTTAATTGATTTGAATATAATTATTTGTTGAGTCGTAAATGGTATTTATATTTGATGATCTTCAAAGTAAGATGAATGTGAGGTATGTCGTTGGTAAATGAAATAAAAGTAACAATAGGAGGAAAAAAACGATTGAAACGTTAGGAAGATGTGTACGATGTTTTTGTCACTATTTTCGTCTTGTCTGCATCGAAATAGCAACACCAGTTGTACTATGTATTACTTAGCACAAACAGTCGAATTCCACGCGAGCAGACACTTTGTCGCTAGCCAGTGGTAGACAGTGCGACGTCGCTGCTAAAAATACTTAGACGCGCGCGCGATTATGGGAAACAATTATTGCTAAGATAATACTGCGATGCTGACAATTGTATTCAGATGTTTTATACTGTCACAGAACAAACTACATAATAATTTCAAAACCAACCGAGCACAAATGCAACTTTCATTATTGCTTTTAAATTTAGATTATCTGTTTTTAAAACCCGTGCTATATTAACGATTTTTTACTTGCCCGATATTACGCTATTATTTTTCGTTTACCAATTTTTCATTAAATAATATATGTATATATATATATATATATATATATATATATATATATATATATATATATATATATATATAATATATATATATATAAATATATATATATATATATATATATATATATATATATATATATATATATATATATATATATATATATATACTACTCTGAATTATCAACGTTGGAAGCATTGGCGCTTGCAGTTCTTTGTTTAATCTTCTCAGAATTTTAATTTGAATAAAATTTCGCATCGTGCAGGAAAATTCATAAACTCATACGAAACAGATTGAAGAAATCCTGATTGACACTTTTTCTACGTTCTGTACCGGAGAATCAATCTAGATTGTGGGTGTTTTTTTTTCTGTTGCTGCTTTTTTTTTTTTTGGGTGCCGGAAAAGAAATTTTATTTTGTCTTTTGAGTCCGGAAGTTAATGACAAAGTTCCGAATTGATTTACAAGACCGCGCGGTGCGGCTATGGTTGGTCTTATACTTAGCGATAATTCGATTTTCAATACGGAGATAGAAAAAAAATTACGGAAAATTTATTAGAGGTCGAAAACGATACAATGCGAAACAACAATAAAAGATATTTATTACGTTAGAACGAAAATCACTAATATCTACTAATCATGTTATTTTAGTTATGATTCCTGAAAGTTTTTGATGAGTTCTTCGTCGTTAACCATCAAGTTCTTTTATAGTTATTATGTTTTATTAGATTTTATGTAAGAATGAGTAAATAACAACTTAGTTTTATGACTTTTCCACCATATTTTACTATTTTTCACAACTTTTAGATTAAAAATAAGAGCATCGTAAATTATTTTTAGTAAAACAAAATTCATGTACCTATATGTAGTATTTACGAAGGAAATGTAGACATGGGCAACCAAAGTAGCATTTATTTATTGGGTTGCATAGTTTCCGCTAGCGTTAGTCATGCCATTTAGTAACGTTAAGGTGTAAAGGTGAAATATAGGCGCACAACACAACATAGCTCGTTGGCACACTGACCTTGTTTAGTGTTTCCGGATGCTGTGTGTGAGGAGAGACACCCGGTATATCGATTTTATCAAATATTTATCAGTGAAATGTCTCTGAGATATATTCTAGATGAAGTGTGTGCCGCCACTCATAAAGGCGAACGATGCTATATTATATACATATATGGTGAGATAGGTGCCTAGGTTAAGTTTTGTTCCAGCTTGAAAATGTGTTGTTTAGAAGTGGAGCTGGAGGAGTTGCTTTTGATTTGGGGGTGTGCTGGCACATGTCGGAGACGTTCCACCTCGTGCGATTGTGATAAGGTTCCCGGTACGGTACTCGTGTGATGGCCTTATCAGTGAACAGTCCTATCGCTTCTTCTGTCTTCTTACTTGCTGCCAGTAGTAGTGCTGCAGGACTTTTTCCTTTGTTAGTTTAAATTTAATATTATGGAAGCATTTATCATGTCTACATTTGCGGCAATTGACGAGCAAACTGAGAAATAAGATAAAGACGTCTGAACTTAATTCCAAAACAGACGAATTCAGCTTAAATTACGATATGCTTATATACTTTTAATTCCTACATATTATCAACAACGTAATTACATCTCATTGAGTTTCAGTGTTTTATTTCGAATACTAAAATAATAAACGTGACGAAACGCGGAATATAAAAAAAAACGCGAAGAGAACGCTGAAATATAAGGCAATCGCTTCAAATTTATTTTGATATATCTTCCTGGTGTTTCATCATTTTTTAACTGCTGCTATTCTTTTGTGTTTTTATTTTTTGATGAAAGAACGATACCATATAGGTATTGTACTGCAACCGTAATATATTATAGTGCTGCTATCTATATCTACGTCTAGTTTCGTTCGATTCTGGATTCCGGTTATCGATTTTGCAACACTAGTTCGACACTTTATCAAAAAGTTTTCGCACACCGTGCTTCATGATAACAGGATAACAGCATATGCGAGCAACTTAGACAGCGAAGCTATACCCATGAAGTTGTCTATGAACGACAAATCCACTCGTAATGAAACTCATTCGTAAGAGTGTTAATCCACTTAGGTATTCCCGTTCACGCTTATTAATAATGCTCAATAGTACCTCAAGTTAATCTAGAAGGAAAATATCATACTTCCCCTAGTACCTATTTGTAACAAAGAGTACGAAACGCACTATAGTAACCCTCTAGAGAAGAGTATGTGAGGGTCGTTGACGGGTGCAAAGCATTTGAGTGCAGAGTAGGAGCAGCGGGGTATGTTCAAGGTCTTCGGTTCAATCCATGGTAAGTGGACGGGATTATTCCTCGTAATTCGTGAACGAACGGTGGAGGTGGAGGTGCGCTGCACGGGGATCAACGGCACATGGCATCGCACTAGCGCATACCATAGGCAATATGCGATTTCCCCGCTGTCGGCGGCGACACAAAGAACAACGTGAACGTGAGATCATCATCACGATCACCGTAGCGCCACGCAGCGATATGGTAATTCGGGAATTTGTTAATTAGATTTGTTTTAATTGGGATTTACACCGCTCGCGCGGCACTTTCATGTTCAAAGATTATAACACTCTCTGTTACACTAATAATAATTCGGTTTTGTAAACGTATACTATGGAACGGGGTTGTTTATACGCAGTGTTGAAACTTCTAGATTCCAGTTTTATTTCACAGCGTTGTTCACTTATATATAATTAGGAATATATATATATATATATATATATATATATATATATATATATATATATTTATACTTATATATATACATATATATACATACATATATATATATATATATATATATATATATATATATATATATTTGCTACAGTTATAAATATATTGAATGGTTTTGAACAATTGAATTATTTTCAGCTTCTTGTGCGACACCTGCTACCATTGAAGATGACGACGACGATGATTTAGACTCGGATGACGTGGAATCCGGTGAGACGGATGGTGTCGGTGAAGCAGATGATGATGGTCGCATTTATAAAAATCCAAGAAACTCGCCGTCAGTCCAGTGTCCACGGGATGAGGTGCAAGCTACGCTATTGAATCAGAAATGCTTGCGGAAATGTTCCAGTGACGAGGATTGTAAGAGCAAGAAGAAGAAGTGCTTGTGTGATGGCGCTTGTGGGATGAGTTGCATCAAACCTGGTAAGTGATACATCTCTTTATTTTATGAACTCTGGAAATTATTGAATTATTGAGCGCAATTTAAGCAGTCTGGACAATTGCGAAAAATACTCTTAGGTTATTTTTGTCAACATATCCATTACGTTGATAGCTTTTGCTCACATTTTATTTCGATACACATTATATTTCTATTCAATATGTTCGGTTTGATTATTTGTGTATTCCGAGCTCTTCATATATTTCTTTTACTTTTTATCTTGAACAATTAAGTGATTTTGATAACAAGCCGAACTATATACATATATAATAACCACAAATATGTCTGTGAGGGGTTTTTTAATAAGGTAATTTATCTAAATTTATCAATTTAAAAACTAGGGCAGTAAACCACTTATAATATGACAGAAAATGATTAAATATCAATATACGATGTGGTCTGCTTCTGCTCCGAAGTACTCTACTAGCTACTTCGGGCAAAGGTCCAAAATAGTACCCCTAACTACCGCGTAAGTTTCTACAAGAACAAAGCACCCTTAAATAGTTAAATAGGTCGCAATCAGATATATATATATATATATATATATATATATATATATATATATATATATATCTACTTCTAAAAGCATTAGAATAAGAAATCACACAGGTCAGTTAGCAATGGGGACAGAGCAATGTGCAAAACATATATTCATTTATTTTAGTGTAATTTAATATTTAAACCTTCAAATTTAAACTATATTGTATATATGTTATGTATATACGGTTAGATGATTCGATTTTACATTGAGTGGAAATTAAATTACATATATATATATATATATATATATATATATATATATATATATATATATATATATATATATATATATATACAAACACCCTCACATAACTCATGAGTTCGCTTTTGTGCCATTGTTATGTTACGTGTAAGTCGCTTTTAATGCTACCTATAGTGTCTTTACAAATTATTTACTTTAGTAAGCAGTCAGGCATTAATTTAATGAGAAGGATTTCACTGTGCGCACTTTCGCAAATCCGAAATACTTACACATACCTTCTATAAAATATAAATATAAAAATAGGCATTTGAAAAATAACTAAGCGCTTGTCGTACAATTTACAAAAGTGTCATTCTATAATATAAGAAACCATCAGTCGTTCAGTCATTCGACTTATCGACGTAGTGACTTTGGGAGTAGGAGTTGACATTTCGACAAATAAATAATAGCCCATCATGTCGTTTTGCACGAATCTGTCAATGTCGTTTCAAATAACAAGCAATGAACACAAGCGCTTTATGTTTTGTGCGATTTTATATATATATATATATATATATATATATATATATATATATATATATATATATATATATATGTATATATATAGAAGTACGGTTATTTATTGTGATTGGTGTGTAGGGGATGCAGTCAAGATACGAATGTGTATAGCTATCGTCGTTGACCTGGTAAACATGTTTTAATTATCTATTCTGGAGCCCGGATAACTAACTTCGTTGTTTTATAAAGTCATAGATATAATAAAGTCTATTATTGAATAGATTTGTATTCTCTTCAAAATAAATGTATAGCGCAACGAAATATTTGAAAATCCATACCTATTGTACCTATATAATTTGATAAAAATCAAGTTGAGTACTTGACTGGTGGTGGTTGACCTACATCTTTGAAATATGTGATTAAATTATATTCCATTATGGAGTATTCAGTTATTATGTCTATGGGTTGGGTTGGTGGTAAATACAAGCATTCAACAACGAACAGTTTTTGACTGTCATAAGTGGGTACTTGCAGCTGTGTATTATAGCTGTAATGTAGCACCCAATATAACCACAGCACAGTAGTGCTTGTGTCCCCGGTGTCTGCCACTGTTATAGTCACTCCGGTTTCCATATTTCATTTGAAATCATTGCCACAGCGATGTGATGGGATTTTAATGGGGCTTCATTCGGTTGCGAAACGCAAACTAAACGTCATCTAGATTTTCGAAAATGTCATTGCGTTCTCTGGTGCTTTATCATCGTAAAATAATATATATTTTCATTACACGAAACTCTATTCAAATTCTGATTCAACGCGATGGTTTATGGTCTGTTATGAAAGTAACTAAAATCAATCTTAATCTCTTTGAACTTTTAATTATTAAAGAATCTAATGTTCTCCCCTCCCCCTTCCCCCCTCACATACGTACACACACACACACGCGCGCGTTCATCCAAAAAAAAAGTGTGATTCGTTTCAGGAAAGGTCAAAATGTGTATTTCCGTTAAAATCTTGAGAACAATTTCTTTCATGATTACAATACTTACTTATTACTTCGTATAAGAAAGTAATAAAGTAAATAAGTCGTTCGTTTCTAATTAAGGATAATGTACGAGTCCTTTCACACTAAAGACATCATCAGACAGCATTCTTAACGTGCATTAGAGATAGTGCATTTGCCCCGTAGTTGTGCGTCGACATGTGTGTTACAAACATCAGACACACACTCCACATTGACCCTAAGTACAAAGTGAACACACACACACACACATACACATGTGAAGTGTATTAAATGTGTGAATGTAGGTGCGGTTTAAGGGGTTTAACCCACCAGAGAACAGTAGCTTAACTATAGACAGAACAGACACAGTGTACACAGAGTACACAGCATTTCTAAGAACGGCGTTTCGTGTTCGGGTCCCGCGGGAGATATCTGGGACTAATTTCCGGTGAATCCCAGAAGCCTCGTTTTACTACCACCGTCAGAGAACAGTACCTATGTATGTACTAGTAGTAGCGTTGTACTGAAGGTGAAGATGATTTCTTCTCTACGACGAATTGAATGATGAAATTTTAATTTTCTTATTTGTGCCATCCGCGTCTAGTACAAGATGTGCGCAGGGGCACAGCACCGCGCATTCTTTTCTTCCAACTCTCTATTCTAATCTGTTACTGTCAGTTTTATATCATACACTAATAGATGGGTATTGATCGATGTTTTATTAAGTAGAATCAAGCACATATATTACAAAATTTGTTTTAAATTGGTTGAATACCTTCTCAGGAGAATTGGCTATAAGATTGGGTCTTATCGAGCGACATCTAAGTATATTACATTTCCGTAATCTGATATGCAACGAATTTCTATGTTATAGTATTTGAATTCTGTAAATAGTATAGATTTATGCTGTGATTCTGTGCAAGTCTGAATTTTAAATTAAATATTGGTGGATTCTACAAATTATATCGAACATAATTCGTGTTACAAGCAATGAATTTCAATTCAACATTTTAGATATTCTTTTTACAGAAGTATAGACTTCTTTTCTAATATGAAAGGGAAAGCTTGTATTTTCTTTGCAAGGACCATTCACTATTATGTATTGCAGATATCTGCAATATATAGAGTGAAGTATTTTCTTTGTATTTTAATGGAAAATTGCTTGACGTGATTTATGTTTGGATATTAGTTTCAAAGTTCATTTATATTTATGTTGGGAGTAAATTGAAACTATAAATTATGTAAATTAAGTAGTTTCTTTTGGTAAACTTTTATAAGCTCTACTTTCTAGTCGAATAAATAATACGCGATTTATTCGATTTTAACTTTTCTAATAGCGATTTAATTAAAATGATAATAACAACTATTGAATTGGATTGTTCCAAAGTATAATTATAAATTAAATACCCCCCTCCCTCACATGTGTGTGTGTGTGTGTGATATATTCTATAAATCTTAACTTGTAAAGCTCTTACGACAAGAAGTCATTTTTCGTACTTTATATATACAGAAATAGTGACAAAGATTAATAGATATGGTGATATATCTATTCGATTCTGCGATGTCTGTCGCTCTCTGCAGTTTGAGATCTTCTGGTTCTTTTGCGTGTCATCTCTCCATACCGAAATCTAATCGCATATTTCTACGCCATCACACATTTCTCTTACATGATGTTCGGATCATGTGATAATCTTTTATATAGATCAACCGCAAACTGACATTGCACAGTCATTTACCACGGTTTTTTCCTTCTTACATACTTTCGCAATTTTACTAAAGATAACACGTATATACAGCAAGTCTGATAAAATATAAATAATTGCTCAAAAGTTCTGGAAATTTATTTTTAAAAACAACCACTATTTTAATTATCTCTTTCCTCAATGAGTATATAAACATTTTGAGTGTTATTATGCAAAAATGTATAGTGACAATGTCACTTTAGGTGCTTTAGGGAAAGCTGTTATAGTTTAGACTTTGTCGTTTGTGTGTTGAACTTTGAAAGTAAAAAACTTCCAAATCTACACACGATTCCAAACTGTAAACTCCGTACTAAGTGTAGAGATAATCTCGAGATAAACGCCGTATTGCCGTATATGATCTAGTGTACTTGGGAGCAGAATTTATCCGGATGTTTAAAACGCCAGACTTTTTTCTCTGGAGTTTACCAAACAAGTTTCGCGCACACCTTTACTGGTTACTTGTGCAGGATAGTCGAAATGGCCAACTGGAAAACTTGGAAGCGAGTTTCACATTAGTATTCAAAGCTTATGGTGTATGCGACATTTGGTGGCAGTTGCGATGTACGTTATAGGGAATTCGTGTTTTAAAACTTTTCAAATCGCTTTTGTTCCTAGTGGCATTTTTCGTTGTTCTTTTCCCGGTATTTCTTCGGATGTGACTTTTTTATTGCTGGTAAATAATAAATTTATTTGTTTACATAAAGCTACTTATTTTGTTTTTCTTGTACATGGTTTTTCTTGGTTTATAGATACATAAATAAAGAGGTATTATCCGAATACAAGATTACAATGGTTTTGTTAGGATTTATTACAAACTTATGGGACAAAGTTTATTCCTTGCTTTAGCACCAGTAGAATTTTTGTTCAATTAGTAGTATACGTACTACCGAAGAAGTTTTTTATTTTATATAAATGTTAATGTAAAAGCAAAGATCATTTTTTGGGTATTTAAACGAATTAAGCACCGCATTTAAACGATCTAGTTTCGCGTGAAAATTCAATGAGTTGTTTACGGTTTTTAAACTCATCATGTATTTCACTGGTCGTTTTCATTCAATTTGTTCACGTTTTGTACCGTATTTCTCTATTTGATGCGTTCTTAATCTGAAATGAATATCGTTCGGCTGTTTGAGCATTCATGGAAATGTTTTAAAAGATATAAAAAACATGTCGTTTTAGAAAATGATAGATGATTTCATGAATGTAGGTGCTCGTCGTGAATTGTGAAGTATGCAACACGGTGTACTTGAATATTGAATAGGTAAGTTATTTGAATAAGAAATGGATCACTTGAAACGAGAAAATGAAAATATAGAAAAATCCACCAGGGCGATTCCATTTCAACTCTAGACCATTTTTAATTTTCATTTAAATTATATAATGAAAATTGCTAATGAGAACTCGCACTTTTAAGTGGTACAATATCTAGAACTCCACTAGTTGATATTTAGCTTCAAATCTTAATAATTGCTCTTAATTTATAACTAAAATATTATGAATTAAATTAAATGTAAATTCGCAAACGATCTATGTAAGAGACGCAGCCACGCGTTTCTATATTTAATTAAATTTGCATAATATTTAAATTTGTATATAAAATAGAATTTATTTAAAAAAAAAGTTTAATCTAATAAAATATAACCAGTAATTTTTAAGTACTGGTCAGAAAAATAATAAATATTATTAATTTATTGTTACATGTAAATGAACATAGCGTTGATGAATTACCATAAATCGAAACAGAATTTTGAATAACAAATCTGCTGGTTTAATTAAAATTTGGCAATTCCTCCCCGGTTTTTTTTTTGCTACATACATATGTGTTCAATCCTATAAACTTCAAAAGTATTCGAATAAATAAAAAAAATCCCATTGTTTTTGATTACAGATAGGGAATGTCCGGAATTGACTGATCCGGAACTGGGTCGTGTTACTGTAACTGGTCGTTTATTTGGTGACCGTGCCACGTACACGTGTCAGCATGGGTACCACGTGGTTGGTCTACAGAGTCGCACGTGTCAAGCCGACGGCCAATGGGCCGGTGCACAACCTGCATGTAAACAAAACAGTAAGTATTTCAATTTAAAAAATTTGATGAATTTCGCGTTAGTTTGTTATTACTAATCTTGTTTTATCTATCAAATATAATTTGGGGGGGAGGAGGTCATTTTGAGATGCATTCAATTAATTACTTTGTTAATTGAAGATTAATTACTTTTGACTTTGGTTGTTCTATGACAAACCCCAATTTACAACCGAAACAAACAAACAAGTAGCATTTGTCAAATTGGTGGTTTGCAACCAAGACGTATCATCAATCACTTTAGTAAATGTGACTATTTAGTAACTATAAAGTCGCAGAAATGTTTTTAATTTTAATAAATAATTTATGTAATTTTTTGGTTCTAAAATGACTGATATGAGTTCCCAGATGTACATATTTATATTCAATAGAGATTTTAGCGTTTTATATTATTGATTGGGTAATTAAAAATGTATAAATGAAAATCAACCGCTAAATGTGCTACAGAAACTATGTAACCTCAGTAAATTTGAATGTAAACCGCTGTTAGAATTTGATGAATTGTCCTGTTCATGTTATACACAAACTAATCCAATTAGCAAACATTTGCACACATACATATATACATATAATTAATTCAATTGTTTTTTGCTCATTTATAGTTTACTGTTTGGCACCACCAAATATAGACCATGCACGTCATAACGCCCTCCCAGAACAAACGACCTTTGACCTAGATTCTACACTTCAGTACTACTGCCACACCGGATATGTAACAAAAGGATTTCCAAGAACTAAATGCCTCGCCATCGATGGACAGGTAAACCAGATATTCACAAACTCAAACACACCAAACTTCCTTAGATACTATACTACACAAAGTATCAACTGACCTGGAATACTTCCTACACCTAGCTCCTAAACATTAATTCATATTAATGGAATCAATAACAGTTAAAAGGATTTAAATATATTTGAATAAAAACCAACTATGCAAATCTCCAATTGTGATTGTGTTTGTCCTATCAATAATACAATATGATAATATCTGTGCGTGCTAACCCATTTTCATCACATAAAATGCACGTCATAAATTCTGTTCATCCATTCATACGATATGATGTGTTTATAGGCTAGTTGGTATGGGCCGGATATTTCATGTGAACCCAGATCATGTGGCCCACCGAATGACATAACCCACGGTTGGCATGCTGGCGAGTGTTATACGTACGGTTGCCGCGTCAGCTACCATTGTGCCGATGGTTTTGAATTGGTTGGACGAGCGGAGCATTTTTGCCAAACCGACGGCACGTGGTCACCGAAAGAGTTACCCACATGTGTTCGTAAGTATAATAAAATAGGTGATGGATTCTCAAGATGTAATCGATTTCGATTCCAATTATAGTGCTATGTGCAATTTTGGTCTGGTTTTGTCTGTGGTTTTCGTGCGATGTTGTTACAGCGGTCCAGTGTACTCCGCCGGAGAATCCCCGCAATGGGAAAGCGATATACACGTCGTGCAGTTACAACAGCGTTGTGTCCTATGAGTGCAAATATGGGTACACTTTAGTTGGGGATAGTACTAGACGGTGTGGAGCTGACCGGAAGTGGACAGGCGCGCAACCTGTGTGTAAAGGTATGAGTATTTTTAGTTTAGTATTATACCTCACTCAGAATGGTTATTATTGTATTTTCTGGTATTTAGATGGAATGAAAGATCAGCAAAATTTTATATTTCAGTATTTTGGACAGTTGAATTGGTAGATGTAGTATTTGCACTGTAATTATTATATTTCTATGATTTATGGAGAAAATTATCAGATTTAGGGTTGTATAAACTTACTATAATAGTTAATTACTTGTAACATAATCGTCCAATTGTTTATTTTGGTAATATAAAATACTATATACAGGCTGTTTACAAAATTAAGAAATCCGGCAGAATAATTGTGAATATTATTCTTATATTCCAAGGGGTTTCACACCCTTAATAATAATTGTTTTTTATTTTAAATATATATTTGAATTTCATGTAATTTGACAATTAAATTAAAAAAGAGTGACGATTTTTTTTAAGGCTACAATATGAACAAATGTTCTTAGATGTAACTAAGTTAGCGTTCCTTTAATGATTTTGGTCCTCGACGCGTTTAGAAATAAACTGCGGCCATCCCGGTCGACTGTGGAACGGTTGGCTGGAGAATATCGAAGCGGGCACCGGACTCGGCGCGTCCATAATATTCCGGTGTCACGACGGCATGACAATCGACGGCCACACATCGACAGTGTGTCAAATTGACGGCACATGGAGGTATCCATTACCGAAATGTCTTGGTAAGTAGTTTTGTGGAATGCTTTTTATATTTAATCTTCTCTTCTTCTTCTTTTTCTTCTTCTTCCTGCCTCTATACACGCTTTTATACTATTCTTGCATTCTGTATTTACTAGCATCATTCATTCCATGCATTTCACGTAGTTATTTTGCTGATCTTTCTCTTGAACCTAAAATTGGATTTCTTACTAGAATGAAGACGAATGAATGATGACTAAAAAGCGATTTATTCCTGGCATGAATATGCTGATTATTGTTTTTGTATAACTGAAGTATAAATTATTCGTTTAAAAGTTTTGTTCCGACGAATAAAGTTTGAGATATTTATTTAACAAAGAATTAAAATATATATTGTAATTTGTAACACAAATATCTGCGGAAAACAAAAACAAAGTAATTAACGTATCTCTATAGTCAATTCCACTTTGTATATTTTTAATTATTATGTTATATGGTGGCATGTACTATATATGTTTCTCTTTGTGTCTAGTAACTAAATAGAACACATGATTATTTATTGCTGAGTTTTCAAACATTTAATAAAAGTGGAATCAACTATAGTAGTAGTATGAGAAGTTAGAGAAATGTTCGAGGAAATGTCGATGCGATTAGAAAAGTTTTGAAATGTGCCAAACTTCTGAATATTTGGCAATTTTGTAAGACTTACAATACGCGGTTTTATAAGTTTCTTGACGAAAGCTTGAAAATGCGGACAATATATGCAGCTGTTTTCATGTTGTTATAATTAGCTTTAATTCATTTAATCTTTCAGTTTTATCACTTCATATTCATTTGTACAAATGGACTTTGTTAGAAGTTAAGATATAAAAAACTTATAATTAAGAATTTAAACTTGTTAAAAAAATAATCTTAGATTAGCACATCCTAAATTGTTTAAATTTCATGGTATTTTTTTATGTTTTGTGAGTTTAAAACTCATACGCCACGAAACAAATATTATTAGTGCAAAATAACTAAAATATAAAATAATAATAAAATCGTAAGCTTGTGGCGTCTTCATTCGCAAATATACATATTTCTATCTATTATAGCTTTTCTTAGGCACTGGGATCACCGATTGAATCAAATACGCGCTCCAGTAATCACTTTTAGATATCACCAATAAATTCCACCCTGAGATATGATTTTATTATTATAGCTCCTTGCGTAGTACCCCAAGTATCTCAAGGTCGTGTCATCCTCCTATCACGTCCAAATGATACGATCTTATCCGCAACAGTGGTACAGCATGGCGAAAGTTTAACAGTTGACTGCGAAGACCAATACGAATTCCAACTAGCAAATCATACACCGGTCACTTGTAACAACGGAACCTGGACTTTGATTCCAAGGTGTCAACCGGCACGATGCAAACATATGCCTAAGTACAGTTCACATATGCTGCCACTCCTCGATATTGATTGTTAACTGGTAAATCTTTTCTACCAGGTCACCTAAAAATGGTATGGTCATCGCACCTAAAACCGAGCACGGGATGCGAGCTAGGTTTCGATGTAAAGATGGGTATACCTTAAATGGAAACCATTTCGTTGAGTGTTCATTTGGCAATTGGACAGGAGAAATTCCGTACTGCCAAGAAGGTATTTTTGCACTAATGGATATGACGTTTCGCTTATAAATATGATTTAAACTAGATATATATTATTTTTTATAGTGTATTGTCCTTTTCCTGGATATATTCAACACGGAAAAGTATTATTGGTAGGGAATATGGGCCTGTATGATTACAGACCATATGTTCGAAAAGTCACCAATAATAAACAAATTATGTATGACTGTGATAAAGGATATGTTCTTCTGGAGGGCCCTCCAGGTGCTACCTGTATTGGTGGACATTGGTGTCCTAAAGATCTACCCAGGTACCAATCCAATAAAAAATTACTTTACAATATTACCAAACAAAGATAGCTATATTCTTTTTACATACACAAAAAAATATATAGCTATTATCATGTTGTCTAATTAACTATTAATTTTTTAAAAAATAAGTAACGAATATGTGCATAAATAATTAATTTCTTTAGATGTGTTCCTGGTTTACATCCACGGTTACGTTGGAGCCGTCGAAGACGTTCCATTGACATGCATCGTTATCGCCAAACATTATTAGGTCATAGATCTGCATTTTTATACCAACGTAGACGTCGCGCTTTGAAACACAAAGATCATTCTTCACATACACACCCCCAAAAATGGGACAACTTTATCAAGCATCATTTCCCAAATAACCGCGGTAGAAGATCACCGAAGCCTAAAATGGGCGCCAGTACATCTGTCCGGCAACCCGCGAATAACTTAAAAAATCTAAGAAGAAATAACGGAGAGGGACGTAGGAAAGGAAGGAAAAAAATTGGACTTGGATTACTCGATAAAGTAAAGAACTAAACGTGTTTGTTTTTAGAGTTAGAAGCAAAGTAAATATACTTTACTTCTGAGTCTCTTTGATAATTATGGAGTATCAAATATGTTGTTATTGTAGGAGAAAATTAAGTTAAAAAATCGTACACCATGTGAAGAAATCTCTAGTGAACCATTTGTTAATGTTGAGATTGTCAAGTATGGTAAAGACCCCAATGTTACGTTTAGTGCGGGTACTGTTGTTCGAGTTGCATGCGGAAAAGGGTATGGATTGAATCTAGAACCGAATACTACTGCTAAATGTGGGAGAGGAAGATGGAAGCCAGAGAAACCCGTTTGTTCTATAAGTGAGGAGTTCAATTTCTTTGAGCTTAAAATAAATTCTAATTAAATTACTATTTAGTTCCATGTAATGTACCAATGACACCAAATGGGTACTTTCGTGTATCTACACCAGAACAAACATCTTCTTCTGTAATTCTTCTTCCATCTGATACTAATAATGTTTTAAACGAAACCGTTGACGTTCTCAACGGTCAAGTGGTTGAGTTTTCTTGTTCACCCGGCTACAACATACAGGTTCACATTCATAACGTTTATACTGATTGTATAATTAGTTTTTAATATAATAACTTTGAGTTTCTTTCCAGGGTCCAAGTAATTTAAGATGCTGGCATGGCGAATGGACAGTATCTAGTTTTCCACGTTGTCTAGCCGCTCCATGTCAACTGCCACAAATCACAAACGGCCAATATCTGTCAGGATATCGTCCAGGACTTATGATTGCTAATGGTTCTTCAGTGACTTTTCAATGTGATAGTGACTATAGTAAATCTACCGCTCAACCTGTTGAGTGTATATTAGGTGAGCTATATCCACGGACACCGGCTTGCAAACAGCGTTCTACCCCAGCACCTTATAGTACTCCGGAAGGACCACATTATTTAGGTGGCTCGGATATTGTAGAAGGAGGGGATATCAGTGTGTTGGATTTTCGTACTGGATTGGATAGATCTTGTGGACCTCCAGCTAGGTTAGCCATTACAAAATTAATTCCCATATATGTATACGAATTTGTATTTTTTATTTGTAGAGTCCAAGGTTCATTGGTGTATCGAGATGGTGAACAGATTGTGGATGATGAACGAATATTCCCTCATGGAAGCGAAGTAACATTCCATTGCATAGAGAGTATTATGGGGGAAAAGACAACATGGAGAATTATTTGTGAGCATGGGAGTTGGATAGGGCGATCATTGAATTGCGGTGAGATCTTCATTTTGATTATTGAATTATATAATTCATAAATATGGCTAAATTGTGACAATGTTTTAACTTTGACTATCATACCATAATAAACATATAGTTAAAATGGACTTTAGGCACGCAGTAAAAATCAATGAAGAATTATTATTTATTTTTTTAATAAACTTTATAATCATTTAGACAAAATATGCCTACTGCCAACTAATTTATTTATAGCTGCTGCTGTGTATAAATATTTAACGGAAATATTTGTAGATGCAGACGAAATAATGTCAAGTACAATAATCAACAACAATAATACTTGTACCTTCCGTAATCAAGAACCAAATGTTGTGTCATTTTACAATGATCAACAAATCCGCGAAGATATTGTAGAGTTTCCACCGGGAGCCGTTTTAATTAGTCGATGCACTGATATAGGTTTGTTCATATGCACCATCATGTTCATTTCATTTTTTTTTAAATACAAAATAGGATGTTTGTAACAAAAATGTCAAAGTTTTAGAATACTTAGATACTTTTGTCAATCTTTTAAACAGGTAAATTTGCTATGATTGGTTCCAATAAACGACGATGCATCGGCGGCGAATGGAACGAACAGAAACCATCCTGCTTCGGTTTGAACCAAGAAAATGATTACGCAATGGCCAAACCACCAACAATCTTATTTCGTCATGAAGACGGACCAATTGCGCAGTCGAATGATGGTAAATTAATTGTGTATCCAGGGACTATAGTTCATATGGAGTGTTTGTGGATGCGACGGTTTGGAAATCCCAAATGGAATGTCAGTCATGATTATAGGTAAGCAAGTAAACAACTATATGAGAACTATAACATAATTTCGTAGAACGTCTTGTAGTACATGTTTAGTTTTTAATAATATTTCAGGAAATATCCAGAAGGTTGGAGCACAGATCCTGGAAGAGATTCGCAACTGGAATACCGCATATCGATTTTCCATGCTGCTAAAGATGATTCGGGCGTGTTTACTTGTGTTACACCAGCTCGTCATACACATTCTGTTGAGATTATTGTTAAAAGTAAATTACAGAATAATTAAGTAAGAATCTAGTTATTTGCTGATTCCTCCAATTTATGTATAGCTGTGCATTGTTCGGTTGTACCACATAGACGTGGTCTTACCATCAGTTCCGAAAGCACGAAAATGAATACGAAACTACAGTTCAATTGTATAAACGGGAACTCGTTGATCGGTGCGTCAGAGATCACCTGCCTCCCTTCAGGCAACTGGAGCTCACCATTTCCAATATGCGAAAGTAAATATCAGTTTTTGCTTGAGATATATTTTATATATATATATAGTGTATAAAAATTGATGTCGTAGATCGCCGCTATATTTTGCTTATAATCTGAGTCTTTTAGTTTTATCGATTGATGATTGTCTTTGTGTACCTACATGTTAGATTGTGTTTCTTTTTTTGTTGGTGTCGTGTTATTGTGGAGGTATCGAATGCGGAGAGGTGGGTAACTCTGGTGGTGGTGAGTTGGGGCCGCATTTGCGTGTGTCTATCGTGTCGCGCGAGGTCGGCGGACGAGCCGTGTTCTCGTGTACGCATGGCTTCGGCATCCGCGGTCCGCACGAGACCGTGTGTTTGTCATCGGGCGATTGGGCCGTACCGTTGCCGAGTTGTTCAGGTAAACGCATGGTTATCATTCATCCCCGCTAGTTACATGTTGTAATAATGGTCGCGTTCAATCGAGACAACAGTAGGGAAAGCGCTTCACATATTGATAGCTGTATTTATTGCATAGTGGTATATTTGTATTAATGTCTAATTAGAGTTATGATGCTTTCGAACATGTCTAGTGCAAGCACAGCATGCAAGCAGACATATCCGATTATTTTTTAGTAAATATCTTATACAAAAGCATCGTCCCATTTTAGCCACGCTGCTTTCAAGATCAGAACATCGCAGATTGGCAACAGATGTTCAACCGCAAACTCAGTTGCGTTACTGTTGCATCGGATGAACGCGACTTACTTACATTTATCTTTACATAATAACCTAATTTACTTTATTATCGATATACTTTAAGTTAGTTCTGCTTAAAGTTGATTAGGAATTATTCGTCTATGTACTTCGAATTTAAGCCAGGATTTACTAACTAGGAGATTATTAAGGACTTTTCCAGTAAAATGTTATTGTTTTATATGTTAGTTTTTCGCTAGTTTCATCTAATAAATATTTCAATATGTACTAATTATTTTATATTTTGAAACTTCACAGCAACTTTGAACAGATAAATACCATAATGGATAATATGTTTGTTAAATATTATAGAAGGATATTGGAAAATTAAAATTCAGACTAATTAAATTAGGTGTATTTGGTGTGTCTGTAGAAGTGCAATGTGATAATCCCGGTATACCGGAAAACGGATATATGCAGGGCACCGGCCCGTTCAAAGCTGGCGATGTCGTCCAGTTCAACTGCAACCCGGATTTCATGATGGAAGGACAACCTATCATTGCCTGTCAGGATAATTCACGATGGTCTGGACCACTGCCAAAATGTGTACAGGTAAACAATATCAATTCAACTATTCTTCTCAACTTTTTCAAAAATAATAAGTAATGTTTGTTGTATTGAAATAACTTCAGGCTTGTTCATATCCGGGCACAACAATAAGTGGTCGCATGTCAGCCGTGAAGTTTTTCTACAAAATCGGCGAAAATATTACGTTTACATGTGATGAAGGTTTAACATTACGTGGAGCCGCCATGCTGAAATGTCTGCGCAACGGAAAATGGTCGAACGCTATTCCAACATGCATGACCAATAACTCAACCACTACTTCACGGTAATCAGGTAATCAAACACGTTTTCTAATTGAATGATGAATTACATTTGTCAAAACGAAAGCATGATTATGAAGTAGGGAGGTTAAAAAGAATGGTGGGATACTAAGGAAGAGTGGATTCACTTTTTTAATAGTCTGTTCGCCATTTTACTGTTTTCTGCAAGTTTACCCCCGATAAAGTATAGGGATTTTAACCATATCGACAGAGCGATGTTTAACAACAGGAATTGACTATTTATGATAGCCATATTCTTTATAACATATTTTTTTAAACCAGTTGAAATGAAATATTATAGTGTATGGCGTCATTTAATCTGTTTTTTAATTTTTTAATATACTTCTTTTCAAACGTTGGACAGCGTTGTTTAGCATAAACAGATTCAGAATTGGTTATAAAGAATGTGGCTATATTGGTTTTGATATTAAAGTGTTATTGAGAGAGTTTTGAACATAATCAAATTATGTTTTTTTAAAAAATATTTTATGAAAAAATATTGGATAGTTTTGAAAATAAAATAAAAACGCACAATTTTCCAAAATATTCTAACTATTCGATATAATGTAGTGTTCACCTTTATAAAAAATAAAATAACAAGTAAACATATCCCACGTTGAATAGGTGTTGTATTTGAATGAAAATTAATTTAAACAAATAAAATCGATATTTGATACTTAATTCTTATAATCAAAGTTATATAGATATCCAGTATTAAATTACTGTAATGATTTTTAAATTTATATCATTTTAAATTTGCGCCTGTTTCAAAACGCTATTATAATAAAATTGTGCAATATTTGTTTATTACAGGAGATTTATTTTTGTCTAAAATTTGCCCGCTACAAGCAAATTATTTTTCAGTAAGCGCTATTTAGCTAAATCTATTATTTCCCTGATATACTTGTAGCATGTATTGTTCCTATACTCAAAGATTTAAATATAGTGCCAAAAAGAAATCAAATGATATTAAAGAAATGCCAAAGAAAATAATAGAAGTGTTCCTAAATTTAGATTTTTTAAAAAAAACGAGAAATACAAATAAATTGTATAGTTATTTTCAAAAATATTTTGCTTGCTTAGTAATAAAACAAAGATTATAATCATACATTATTTTTAGCTAAGTATTTAAGAATCTCTGGTACTTAATTGCTGTATTTATTAAAATGATCAAATATACTATTTACTGCCAGCATTTTCAATGTTTTATTTTGAATTTAAATTTTATTTCCTGTTCTCTATAATTTATTTCTTCATCTTCGTTGGTTATTTGTGGTCTAACCGACTAGTAGTTTAATATATTATGTCTCGAAATTGTGCAGCATTCCATCATATACATTATTTTTATGGGATTCTAGTTATGTATTCAATTGCATTGCAATAATAAAATATCTAACTTAATGAGTGAATAAGTGCTTTTCAAATTGAGAGAGATCTATTCAACTATATCTTCACTTTCCTATACTTGAACTAAGCAGCTATATCTACCCAACGTATAGACAGAAAGAACATGAGTTTAAATTATGCTAAGTTGAGTTTTTGTGTAAAAATAATATAGCTATAGTTTTGATAATTACTATTGAAATGATAGATTATATTTATGCACAAATTAAAATATGTTATACATTTATTTTAACAAATTACATTAAAATTATACACCGAAATTTCATCGCCTAGAAACATTTAATAGAAAACAAAAGTACGATTTTCGCCAAGACATTTCACATTCGATTGTTTTTGATTCAGTTGTTAGATAATTAAATTTACTTTTCGGTTAGTGATGCCTAGAAAGTAAACTAGAATGGCAAGTCAAAGCATCACACGTTTCTCTAGTATTGTCTCGCTAAAAGTATCCTAAATAAAGCCGTATAATTGCAGTCAAACGTACGAATTATAAATTCATACTATACGCAAATCTGTGATCTATTTGGCCGTGGTAACGCTGTCTCACCTGCGTCATGTTGCATATAAGGTGCGCAGGTGTGACGGGGACAGAGAGACGAAGTGCATCGTGCGCTGCTATTGTTACGGGTAGCAGTAGTGTGCGCACATCAGTTCTGTATTGAAAACGAGTGGGGGCGTAGCGTCTGTCGTAGCGTAGTACAACGGCTCTTTTTCTCATTATTACAATCTTATTCGCGCGAGTCTAGTAAACGGAACGGCGTATCGTATTTTATCGACGTAATATCTTTCATCGTTTACGCTCAACTAAACTGTTAAACGAACTATAAAATTCTTTAATTAATTCGAATCGCCGTTATCTTTTGAGTGTTGTTATACATTTTGTTACGCTAAATGACTAGATTGTTGTTGGGTTTTAAAGGGATTTAGTGAGTGTTGTTATTATGTGATTGGCGAGTGAATAATGTTTGGAAAAGTGTTGGTGCCATATAAGTTACTGTGTTTTGTGTTATGACAGTATGAGTGATGCCGGTAGTCACTTTTTCGACGACGAACCTGAGGAGGATGATTTAGATGAGCTTCCAGTGAGGAGTTTTGTACGAGTGAGTATTTTTTTGATTTATATATATATATTTACTAGGTTAAAGGTATACGTTCTCTATAAAAAAAACCAAAGTTATTGCTTGCTCTGTTATTCATATTACCGGTACAATAATATACGTAGGTATTTTGTTCTGCTATGACATATTTTTGGACCCTCTTGATAATCGTTTGTCGTATTTTCTTGAATATTATGCCCAAGTTGATCATAATACGACTCTGGTATTAGGTTCGTATATTCCTAAAAACTACAACAATACGAAAGTGAAAGTGAATGTTGTTTGCACATCTTGTCTAAAGCATGTTGTGGTATTCTTCTCTTCGCGTACTTTTAAGACTTAGTACAGTGTGTATATAGTATATACGTACATAAAGTTGAGATTTCACACAGTATTGTTGTTCCAATCAACTGCGTTTCAGCATTTGATTGTTTTCTGCGTCACAATTTCATCCGATGAATTGTCAAGGCCTGAACCATCAAGCACCGCGGGCCTTTTGTACTATTGTTTGCTATTCATGATTACGTAGGCTCTTTATTTCATTGACGTTTTTATATTCTTGATTTGATTTTCGGAATTGAACATTTCTACGCGTTTTTACTTGCAAATCGAACCAGGAAAATTAAAATATTTGATGATTAAAGTCGCCGAACCTAAGGTGATTCATAGAAACTAAATTATGCTTGATTATTGTACTTTTCAGAATTAAAATGCTTTGCTATCAATTCATTAATTAGTGATTCACTTCTCGAAATTTCTATAGTAAACTATATTATATAACACAGTTTATACATATGACATTATTATATTGCAATAAAATTTCTTAGATTTTGAGTAATTTAATATACTAAAGAGCAAAAGATCTTATCTTAAATCTTAATAAACATGATTCATTTTACAAGATGTGTTAAGGTGAATGTAATTTAATCTGTCTTATCACTATACACACCTAATCTACATGTGGTTGAGACAATATAGACTTTAATTTATTTTTTTATCTTGTGTCGTGCTCCAGAAAATAAATATCCCGACACTAAACAGAACTAGACTAATGCACTAATTATAAAAAATCCTCCACTTGACTTTCATAGTGCACTATATAGTGTTCATTCAAACAAATTATAGGCGCACTTCAAATTGATTAGATTTGATAAAAAATACAAATAAACTTTAAGAAACCCATCTAAATATATGCCCGAAACAAAAAGTAAGTCATCACTTCCTGTTGCCCAATTTTTTTAAATCTATCTAATCGCATCTTCCGCTTATATCTCAGTATGTGCCAATGTAATTATTAATTTAATATTCAGTCATTGATCTATTTTTTAATACATAAACCTCAACATAATCTATATATACCAAATCAATACTTGGTAATTCAACCAGGAAATGATTAGTAAAGATGGCTACTAGTTTTCGAATTTTTATTGTCTAATATTGCAGCAATAAAATTACAATTTAAATTTCAGTGATTTAGTAAAAATAAGTAGTAGACCACAAAAAAATTATGCTATATTTCAGTCAAATGATCTAAGATTAGCTCATTTCAAAATTAAAATTCAACCGTTTTTCTAACTGTGTAATTAGACTATTTTGAAATTTTTAAAAACATGGAGCTTCTTCCGCTAATAGTATTTCAGAATTGTTTATATTATATATAATTTCATTTTTGGGTAAGCATATATGAGAAAGACATTTTTCCTAGTTGTAAGAAGGAAGCGATGTTTTTAAAATAAAAAGTCATTGTTTCAAAATGTTTATCTGATTATAACTTTCGGACTAAAACTAAATCGTTGTTTTTACAGTAGATATTTTTTGTTGCTTTAGTACTCACGATATTAGTGCAAGATAAGTAATATAAAATCGTCAAATTGGCACGCAAAATCAGTTTTAGTAAGAAAATATTGCTTTTTATGTATTTTTTATCTGCTCTTGTATACAAATAATATATGAAGGTCGCATGCAATTTTAGAGAGATGAAAATGTGAATATCAACCTTATATTAAAATTTAAATGACGATATAATATTTCCTTGTATTTTATTTTAATATATTTTTATCTTTATACTACCAGTACATGGTGCAATTATCAATAACAATTAGCAATTAAAATTGATGATTTGAAGGTTAAAATATTTCCGCGTTATTATATTTTTTTAATAATTTTCTATACGCTGCATGAGATAATTTTTCAATGTTAATTACTTCGGGAATTAATAATATTGTTTGTAAATAATTAGATTAAAGATCTAGTTTATACTTTCTTGATTATAAGTTTAAGAGATGAATAGATTTTTTTTAATTACCTACGTGAAAAGATGTGAGATTATTTTAATTTTTATTAATAATAAACATTGTTTTTTACGAAATTGAATTAATTTCAATCTATACTATACGAAATCATATTTTAAAGCAATTAAACGCATTGATATTGCCAATTATTTATGGAAATTCAAGATGTTTTGATTTAAGATGCAATGTTGATTTATTATTCATCACCTAGGTGTGAATTAGTGTAATAATTCGCAACATTAAATGTGTAGGTGTGAATTAAAAATCAATAAATATTTACATATTTTTACATACCATCAACAACCTAAAGTAATCATATTTATTTGTGACTTTATAATAAGTTAATCAAGAAATTCTTTAAATAAAAATTGAATGTAGGTGTTCTTGCAACATATAAAAAGATAACCATTTTTTATATATACAAGTGTTTACCGTAAGTAAAATTAATTTAACCTATACGCAGTTAAGAAACCATTGAATGACGAAGAAAACTTACAAATAAGTACCGCACTTCCTTATACATTTCCGATGTTGATGCGCTTACAGAGAATCCATTGCAATTATAGTCTCTAAACGGGTGTTTTAAAAACATTTCGTTTCCGTATACGTACTGTCATCGCATTTCTTAAGCGTTATCCTTGCGCAATGCATGTAACTATTTCTTTATACTAGGAGGCCGTGAGCAGATGTAGATAATTATTTAACAGTTGCCACATTTTTCTGGCGACTCACTTTTGCATAAATGATGGCAATGCGATGGTAATTTCGCAGCGGATTTCTCTGCGATTGTGCACTAGCAACTTAGCCAACACACACGTAAACACTGTTGCTAATTTATGAATACATATTCGCGTTTCCGATTCATGCGCGTTTTTATTTGTGATTATTATAACTAAAATCTATTAAAACTATAACATTTTTAGAATAACTGTTTACATAACGAATAATAATATTAAATTATATAATAAACAATAACATATATTACATATCAAATTCATTTTTTTATTATATTTTATTTGTTATAATTTTATTATTGCATGTTGATATTAATCAATTAATATGAATTTAATCGTAATTATCAAAATATATAGCTAGTTTTACCAAAAGTATCGTTAGGAAATAGGTGGAATAATCAATTATTTATTATTTATTTGTAAAAGAAAATTCGTAGAAAAATACTAAATTATTTTTCCGATTAACCAAAAATAATAACATAACTTTTACTGCGATTTAAAAACATTTATTACCAAGATTGTTTATATTATAAGCTGCCTTGAGTAATCAAGTAATAATAAAAACTCCAATGACGATTTGAATGATATCATAAGATTTTTTTAACTTTATAACGTAAGCATTGAGAAAATCGTTTCTACATATATTTTTTGTTCCGTTTGTAATACACCTGGTGAGGAACTCACCGGGTACAAAAGCCGATAAGCTGCATTCTTGGAATTATTGAGGTTATAAGACATAAATAGTTGGGATTATATCTACGTTTATTGCCACAAGCCTAAAGAAGGCCCGGCATTTTATTTACCTATTTGCTTGGCTTCGAAAGTTTTTTTTTGTATTGTATTACGAACTCGCTTTTATAGGCTAATAAATAACCTGTAGGTGTTATTTAAATGTATATAATAGTTTAGTTTTACTAAAAATTAAAGTTGGATCAATTGTTGTTTTTTAAAATATAACTATGTAGTTAAGGAAGTAATGCCATTTTATATGATTGATGGGTAAAAATCAGATTAGGTTTCACTTTAGTCGTAAAAAAATGGAACACTTGTTCACACAGATAACTGGAATTTCGGTGAAAAGAAAGCAGCATGTAAAATTAATTTGGGCTTGCAGAAGATAATCGTTATACTCAAAACGTTTAAGTAAATAATACTTAGAGAAACTTTCTTGAGAATGCAAATTCCAAAGTCATTTTATAATAATAACGTAAATAGTGGAAAAATCGCTTGAAGGAAAATACCAATGAAAATTTTATTGTGATTAGTAATCAGCATTGGAAATAATCATGCGTTTCTTTGTCACGTGGAATTAATATTAAAAAGATCAACAAGGAAATATATTCAAGATTCTATTTTATATTTATTAAAAAAAACAAAAAAAAACGGTGATTCTCATTAGTGAGTGTACGTCGATTAAATATAGTTCAAAACTGCTTATTTAGTTAGATTTTATTTTTCATATACACTGCTATTAATTTTCAATCATTTTTTGAATTAAGCAGTTTTATATAAAAACACGATTAAATTCTATATATTAACATGCATCATACTTAATTGCCTGTATTCTAGTATAACTGTATATATTTTTTATTAAACTAGTAATAAAAAGGCTTGAAAATTGAAAAACTTTCATCATCAATTTAATACAGTATGAAACATTAAAAAAACACTAAAAGTACGCGAACATGTAAATGCATAGTGGAATCTACTATTAAGAAAATACAATAACATAATGTCAGTCACCTCTAATCTTAACTAGTATATTGATTGGAATATTCCGTGACAAACCTAACATTTTCAAACATGCATATGCATTTTCTTTGAAACACAACATTAAGTTTGAAATCTCTATTGTTTTATTGTTTAAAATACACAGGAAAACATGTGTTCTATTGTTGCCTTAGCGTATCCATGGTACACGCATTATTTTCTATAGTTAATAAATAAAATATTATCATCATACGCCACCAGTTTTACTTATCTAGTATTGATTCGGAAAATGCAGGTGACTGTTTTATCAAGTGGAATGAGTCATATGCAAAAGTTTTATTATGTCTGGTCAAGGGCGGCGATTGCTATGGCACAACATATAGGAGGTGGATTTGGTCACTGAATTCTGATTATAACCATTGTTTATGGATTTTGATTGATTATGGTGTTTTGAGTAATTGATTTTCCTATTGCAAATTGCGACTTTGTTTTCAAGTATTTATATATGCATTAAACAAAAAAGAAAACGTTAAAGTTTAATATTTAAAATTAAATATGCATTTAAATTTTGTTTCATTGTCAAAGTACTTGCATGCATACTTAACATATAATTGAACTATATTTAACTAAATGTGTCCTTATTATTATCAACCTACTTAACATAAAGAATACTTCATTAGAAAATTTATTAAAATATCCAAGGTTTATTGTATTTATAATAATACATACATATGTGTCCTTATGTATATCATATTTACGATAACAACCTGAATTATTGCCTAAATTATCACAATTCCTATAATTTGAAAAAAAAATAGGTAACCTTGTAAACTCTGCTCTAGAAAACTTGGCAGTGAAGTTGATAAGGAATTTTATAGTTGTACAAAATATAATAAAATTTAAATATAAATGCGCAAAGAACTAATGGTCATTTGTTCCAAATTTCGTCATTTTTGGGTTACGAATTTGTGGGTATACTAAAATATGGAAGTTGTATACAAAAGAAATAATTGTATATTCTGTGTTGAGATGCATCTCGGCCGCGTCCCCGTTACTTGGCCGAGGTCGCACGCCCTCAGGGCTCCCTCAAACTCAGCCTCACTACTCCCCTGTCTGACCCCACAATCACTTCGTACCGTCACTCACGCAGCATCCGATCTCTCATGCGGTAAACAACACAACAAGCCAAAAGAAGGAAGACATCCGTGCATAGTGTCTGTAAAGTCATGGCTCATTGCATGTAATTCCCTTCTTTACTTTAGGTTTTTTAGGTAAATCGTCACACATGAATGGGGATTGGAAATGTTTGAGGTTTTCTAGAATTTTGACCACCTTTCTATATAATTCGATTAAACTAAAATGTAAAATACTTTCCGCTCGCTTATGTACACCTTCGAACATAAGTCTTGTCCCTTTATAGCCACCTAAAGTCTCGCAACCAGCATTGCATGATTTTAATGCAAGTTATGCAGCACGTACAAAATCAGTTAAATTACGTAGGTGAATCCATATCATTCGCTTATTATGGTGGGGTGGTCCACCTTACCATAATAAGCGAATGATTTGGATTCACCTACGCAATTTAACTGATTTTGTACGTGCTGAATAATTTGCATTAAAATCATGCAATGCTGGTTGCGAGACTTTAGGTGGCTTTAAAGGAACAAGACTTATGTTCGAAGGTGTACATACATATATAGGTAGCCATATAAGTATAGACTCAAATATTTACATTTTATCAAAATTAATATAATAAATATAAATTATGCATGCCAAATTTAAAGTTATTGGGCACTAATGGAGTGAATAATTGTTAATAGCATTTTAAACTAAATTGAAGAACAAATTCTAATGATTAAACAACAACATCAAATCAGTATATAAATAAAAATGCTATAGGTATCTAAATAAGCATCAAAATAATAATATACATTAACCATTCATTAATTTGCACCTATCTTTTTCCGGTAATAAAAAATGCTCAAAGAATTCTAGCCGCGCAGACCAGACCAGACATATAAAAAACAAAACAAAAAGCACGATTCATTATTTTTTGTGGTCCAGTTTCATTCGGTTCTATATCATCTCCACTATGGGACATACTTACCTATATTATTTACGCTACCTGAAGTGAGGTGATATCACCTGTACCTGTTTGTATTTTAAAAATTCGATCGTACACGTAGCCGCCGGTTGCGCAAGCGCGAAAATTACGGTTACATGACCTTGGAAATATTGGTCACCGTAACCGAGGTTAAAAAAATTGGTTACCCAAAGGTCAAGTTGATTTATTTATAGTTTTATTAGATACTAAAGAGATTTTGAAGCTCTGACGTGTTTCAGAAAATGGCTATGGGATTTTTTCCTATTGTAACGCCTGGCCTGTAGGTTATATAAATTGTTTTTTAATTACAATTGAATTGTATAGTAATTGTTGGTTGGTGTTAATTATTTCCAATTTGTGAAATTTTTATCTATTGTTTATTAATTAGATTTTAATAAGTTGTCATTGGTTAAATTAAAAGGGGTAAATTATATCATTAGTTATTAAATTTATATATATTTTTAATTATAAAAGTATCGCAATTTTTATTAAATTTCACACAAATATTAAATTTCATATATATATATATATATATATATATATATATATATATATATATATATATATATATATATATATATATTTTTTTTTTTTTTTTTTTTGTAAATGATTACTATTCAATTTTTTTCTATATATGCAGTTATTTTTATAATAGTTTATGACATTAAAACTAAATAAATTGAAAATAAGTACAAATCTTACGCTTAAGTTTTAATTTTAAATTAAAAACAGCTTAAATCCATTAGTAATATTCGAGAAAGCAAATTTGAATTACTTGTTCATAAGAGCCAATTGCAAATTACTATTTTTGGGTTTCGATTCATCCGATATCAATTATTAAGACATTTTGAATTATATTTGATTAGTCATCCATGAGCAATCATTGAATTTGGTTATAATTTAGAAACTTTGAATCAAAATGAATAATCCCATCTCTTCTCAAGTCACTACTCATAGCATTCGCCAGGGAATTCCACTAAAACTTCTTATGAATCAGATTCTTAACGGAGTTTGTTGACTCGATTAAATGTTTTGGCACTATGATTTACTTATACAATTTCATACAACGATTAACGCTTGCAACGAACAGATCTCAATCAACAAGCTTCATTATCATTGTAGATCATTGAACGGAGAGATTGTAATGGTAGAAAGAGTATCATAAGTACATATTATCTTTATGACAGCGAAATGATTAATTTATTCGCACTGAACAATTTCCAATTCTCTTAGAGCGCGCAGGGAATTTACAATTTAGTAATGAAAAAAGTAAATATATAATGCTGCGATAACGATACGTGCATAATTAATGGTTAGAAATTTCTTTCTTTAAATCCGCGCGCGATCGACTTTTAGAAAAGAGGAGAAAGTGCTTGGCCTCGCCCGTGAAACCAACACTTTGGTTTTTATTTTATTATTATTTTTTTTTTGTTATTTAATCTTTTGCACACGATCTGTCGGGCGTGTCTGATATAAAAACAATTCGTTTGCCCCCCACGTCCTCCTGAATACGTTACTGTTATAGTTAGGTTCAATGCTTCTGTAATAAGCGTCAGTCACTCTCTACTGGTATTTTAATTATTCCATGTGTGTACGTTTATTTTCGATTTTGTTTTCATTTTAGTTATTATTGTTTTATAATGTTTGTCACATCGGGTGTGAGAATGTACTTTATTTTCAAGGTTTTAAAAAGTTATTTTTTCGACTATAAATAACAAATAATTGAATAATTGTTGCAATAATGGATATTAATTAAATACTTGAAAATTGAATTGTTATGTCTTAAATTATATATAATTTTGTTTATAAAAAATATAATTGTATATTTATACTTATATAATAGTGTCCGTGTGTTGCAATTATGGTTATTTAAAATCTACTAGTATTTTAGAAAAACTGAAAATGAGATTGAGCACCAACCATATTTATTTTTGTAAAATTAGCGCATGTTTGTAGTCCAATGATACATCTCACGTTCATTCCAGTTTAAGGTTTGATATATAAAGGTAGAAACATCCCGGATGTCGTTAGCTTTGCGCAGAGGCGATATCGTAACCGATGAGGTTTTACCGAGGTGCGATTATTGCTAGTTGAAAACTTTAACCAATACCCCGCCATGTGGACGTGAAATACCGTCCGCTAACGGCAATTTTTGAAAGCCCTTCCGGGGCTGCTTAAATAAATGTAAACACAGTAAATTAATTTTTTTTCTAGTAACTAGTAATGGACGAGTAGCTTTTGCAGCTCATAGTGCATGATTTTCTAGTACTTATACTACAAGTAGTACTTGTGTGCTGTACTGGTTAACACGCTTACGGCGCTACATTTTTTTCTGTGCAGCAACAACATACAAATATCCAGAGTTTAATTATTTATAATTGAATTGAATTGTAAATAAACAACAACCATAGTATAGAAATTCGTCTAAATGCGTATATTTAGTCAATTAATTATTAAAATAAGATTTACTTTCTAATCTTTTTAGCATTAATAAATATTTAATATAAAAACAAAAATTGTATATCATTCTAAATTATTTTTCTCTTGGTAAAAGTTACGTACACGTTATTTGTTATTCTAGTAAACTGAGAAAAACATTAAAATCGACACTTCAGAATCTAAATATAACATTTTCGCCAACCTAATTAAATATCTCACCAATTTTTTTATTTAAATACAAAATACCTAAATTAGTAATCATGTATGCCGGCTTGGCCCTCCCCACTAATACCGTTTTGATACGGTTCGTTTGGGTTTTAACAATGCCTGGTGTTCTCGCATCTAACTCACCATCGTTAGGTCTTTGTTTGGTGTAACGATTTTGTATACTTTTGCACGCGAACACATCAGTCCCAGTATATAGAGTGAATGCGCACTGAGTGTGACTAACAAAAATTTAAAATTCAAAATAAAGGGCACCTGTTAATTAAAATTATATTTCCAAGAAAATTGCAGGAACTCTACCATAAAAATGTAAATATAAAACCTGCAGTGTTGATGCTAATGTAAATACTTTCTTTTGAAATTACGGAGAAACAAATAAAATCATAAAATTCATTATACAAATCTATCTTGATTTTTACTACTTAGGTACACTGTTAAAAATGTTGTTGTATTGCTATAAAACGTATATTTATTTGGTGGGAATAGAAATTATTATAAATATAAGATGAGTCAGTAATGTGGTTCCACGTTAGAGTCTAGTAGGTTCGTTACACTCCGGATATGATGGCCGCATGGCACCTGGTGTCCGTTTCCGGTCCAGCCAGACTGCAATCTTAGTAACTAAGAATAAAATCCCTTCAAATAAATTTGATACTGTTGATTCATCATATATAGTGCCCCACCATTTATAAATAGTAATCCAATACGCTTAAGTAACTTTCCCAATAAATGAATTTCATGTCATTTGATACGCAGACAATAAGATGACTTCTAAAGGACGATTTGATTGTTTAATACACGATTAGAAATCGTATAATAATTATTACAACTTTTTCGCTCCAGTGCATTCTCGATGGTTGGTATATATACTATTTCATTGCGATTATATCCGATGTTGTGAAAAATTATTAAAATTATGATGTAGAAATAATTCTAGATTTCGTATTTCTATAGATCATTCAATTGAATAGTTTTATTGAACCTTTTTGTATTAGTAGCATCGACCTCACCTCTCTCCGTCCGTCGACGTGAGTGAAAATCACTGAAATTACAATCGAAAGTTAATGGTGACAATTGGCATTCTATAAACGTTGTATTCTTTCTTCTCCAATGTTCCGTTCTGCATTTATAGCGTACACTTTTATAAATTACTTTGGCCAAGTCTATTATTTTCATCTGCAGCTCAGATTGTGTAAATGATCGGTCATGTGCGTAATTATGAATACAGAATCGATTTTTTATAGACAATTTTTTCGCATTAGTTTGATTATGAATTTTCGGAACGGTACCAACTATCGTAAAGTGGACCGTTGTAAATGAAAATAAAAACTCGTGAAACGAATTTCTTTTTGCATATAATCATAAGACATTTTAATTGGAAGTGAACGACTACACTAATATTGCTTTAAGAATTCAGCTGTGAGAGAAAATTGTATTACAATTATTATTAAACGTATTGTTTATAAACAAAAACGATTATAATTTTTAAAAAAAATTTAAATGTCTATAATATATTTTTAAATATTCCCTATTTCTTTGATTGTGTATTATTTTGTTATTGTTTAACAATAAACAGTTGACTATACTGTACATACATCTCAAAGAATAAATACTGCTGTATGATTCTATTGTTTTATTTGACAAATAGGCATATATGTTCGGTTATATTTGACGTATAACTATAGTTATATACTCGTAGAAGGTTCTTTCTCCTCTGTTGCTGTTGATAGTATTTAACGGTGTTTCTCTTCATTTCACAACTGGTTCATTTAGGAACGGACACAGCAAATTGCTACAGCAGTTCCCACGTCGGACAGTGGCGTACGAATCGTCTAAGAATAGTCTACAAACACTACCCTGGTAACCTTAGTTGAATTGACCAATACCAGTTCTCAATAGTAAATATTAAAATCATAGAAAATATTAAGTAAATTACAATCATTATTCATTTAAACCATAATATACATAGTTTAGATAACAAACATGGCAACAATGTCGAGTGTTACATCTCACGTTTGCTTTATTGCAGAGTTATGTATATGTAGGTAGAAACATCCCCTATTTTGTTAGCTTTGCGCAGAGGCGATATCGTAACCGATGAGGTTCTACCGAGGTGCGATTATTGCTAGTTGAAAACTTTAACCAATACCCCGCCAAGTGGACGTGAAATACCGTCCGCTAACGGCAATTTTTTTGAAAGCCCTTCCGGGGCTGCCCAAATTAAAGAAAACATAGTCCAATTATAATATTTTCCGGAGCGACACAAAATATTTAACGTTTCTATAGTTAAAAAAAATTTACTTTTATTTGAATGATTATTAACTATTAAGTGAGTTTCTTAATGGTATATACAACAAATTTAAATATCTTTGCTTTTCATATAGTTACGTAACCCTTTCCCTCATCCGCATCTAATAAATCTATAATTACTTCGCTGTGCAATATATTAAATGTAAATTCACCTTCCCAAAACAAGACCTCCGCTACTGTTCTTTATGTATATGAATTACAAGTTGCGCTTTCTCGCATCAGTCTCCCGCGGCAGCTAGCGGTCAGTCGTTCGAATACAGTTCAAGAAGGAACAACGACAAACCATTAGCAATAAAAACACAGCTGATCTTTCAACATCACATCTGTGTTCATCTGCGTCAGCAGCATTTTAAACGTTTTCAAAACAATAGTGCGTCTTCAGTTCACAGTTATAGTAATTTCACCTTTTAGAGTCTAGAGCAGTTATAATAAACATTGTGTTTGTGATTGTGGAGATATTAGTGGAAAAATGAGTGTGTCATTTGCGTTAATTTTATGAGTGAATTGAATTATGAATAAACTGATAGCACGTACATTTGGCGATGAACAATTTAAAGGATTATCGATGGCACCTGATCTTATCTCGTCTCAGGTAATACAAACAAAATTCTAATTTTGTAAGAATGTGAGGTCGTTTTCGGATGAAAACAGAAATATCACTTAGATCTCAATATGTTTCGCTATTTATTGATTTATTAGAGTACGTAGAGTAAAGTAATAATACACATTATTATAAGTGTATATGCACCAACTGCAGTAACGGAAATGGCATGTGTCTTCATTTATGGATTAACTCGATCCGAAAAATACTTGTTTGTGACCCCAAAACTTTGTATACTTGTTGAGTAGAATTTGGTGCATCAACCAAAAATTCGAATTTATATATATATATATATATATATATATATATATATATATATATATATATATATATATATATATATATATATATATATATATATATATATATATATATATATATATATATATATATATATATATATATATATATATATATATATATATATATATATATATATATATATATATATATATATATATATATATATATATATATATATATATATATATATATATATATATATATATATATATATATATATATAATCGGATAAATCGGATAAACGTATCGTTTTCATTCTTTAATATTGCATACTTATTTTGTGAAATATACCTATATATAGAAAGAATAATATCTACCGTTGTAGAATGATAATTTATATGGTAGATTCAAAATAACACAGTGTACAGTTAGACGAAATTCTTAAGATATTTCAATATTATTCAATAGATAGAATACAATTTGTTTTGATTTAAACATTATTTTCGGTAGTGCCTCAAGCGATTGGGATATAAAAATGGTGACAATATCTAAGCGAAGAATAAAAGTTAGTGAGCAAAATAGCTCGCAAGATAGCTGTAGGGTGTCTTCAAAGTTACGTCGTTTTCTATTGTATAAACTAGTAGACTTTCAATGATTTATATACATCGGTCAAAATAATAATTTATTTAAAACTTCTATGAGTTTATTTAACTTTATATTATTTTAATAATAATTTAAGGATCTGATTTTATTATATATAATTATAACAAAATAATTTTAAAACTTTATAAGTATCTTATCACAATGATTAATAGTAATGGTTGAGAAACGAAGATAATTTTTAGTATAAATCTACTGCAAATAATAACAATGATCATTATATAGTATACCATTACAAAAGTTCTGGTCTAAATACTTTCTGACACACAAGTAACATCACAAACCTTTTTTTGATGATTATAATTGTAAAGATGCATAATATGTCTTTAGAATAAGATAAGTATTCAGACTTATAACTTAATAGAATTCCAATTTAAAGAATCTACAAATTAACGTAACTCAGAGATACTTTCGAATTTTTAACGTAAAAGTTGCTTGGCGCATTTAAGAGAGTTGCTTGAACCAATTTCGCAACCAACCACAAATTTGGTTTTAAGGTTGAGTGCATATGTATATAGATGTTTACTACAAATCCGATATTGTTCTCTACGTAATATAGAATTGATTTTAATGGTGGACGTATTTCTGTTTTCATTTAAATATTCTTATAAAAAAATCGTATTTTTAATCTAGAATGTATCAGATTTAAGTAATCTTATATAGAATTTATGCATAATTTGCATTATAAATAGCTATAATAACGCAAGCGAACACTTTTCTCTCGACAAGTTAAATCGACATAATCAATGTACATTTAATTAAATCGCATCACTGCGTGTATGTAACAAGTTTGCTCTGATGCTACTCATCCGGTATCTGCAATCGCTCAACAAAATATTGATGGTCACGCAGGTATTCTCTGTTGCAAATGATCCCGTTACCAGGTTCGTTCTCTACCATCAGGAAGTCGTATATGCTCGGACAGATATATAAGATCGCCGCTTCTACTACCGCACTAGTGCCTATTGTACAGTGTTTTTGCAGCATCAGTTTTAACACATCTGCAGTCACACACACACACATACATACATACATACACACACACACATACATACACACACACCCACACACACACACATACACACACACACACACACACACACACAAACTAAACTTTGGTGAATGTAAATATATTTAAAATTGAAGCAAGTTTCCTCAACAAAAATGATTCAAAGTATCTTTTGCGTTCTTATTCGCACAGATCTTTGCTTTGAAGTTAGAACTATGTAGTAATAGACGCTAGCAAGGTGGTTAGAGATCTTTTCTTTTTGTTAGCATCAGTTGTTGTAGTTGTTTTGCGCAATTGTAAATGTTGTTGAGCGTTGATGTTGCATTCCAACCACATCAGCTCTCTCTGGTCTTCATAGACACGTAAATGACTCTTTTTTTATTATTATTATTATGTTTTCTACTGTATATACGTGTTACATGTAATTTTATATAGTATATATGCACAGTAGTATTTCATCTGAAATGTTCTTGTTTTGTTATAGTTAAGCAACTTTGTTAATTGAGTGTTGAAAGTTTATTTAAGTGTTAACTTCAGAAGTATTTGTTTTTAGTTATATGTGTGATAATAATTGAGAGTAAAATGAGTTGTTTTTACTTCAGTTACACACGAGGGTCTATTTAAGAAGCATTAAAACAGTGTTAGATGTATTCATTCAGATGTATATGTGTTTGAAAAAAAATTGATAGGCGAACAGATGTCAGGTACAGTTTTAAATTAAATTCCGAACAGCCGGTGTTTCAAGTTGCGATTGAATAGGCTTGGTGTCTAAATGAGTCTTTTTGTATTTTCGCAAATTGCATTGGCTTAAATTAGAACTTATATAAATCAGGAATTTATTACAACTCTTACATCAATTGAGGAAGCAATAGAAATTTATTGATAAATTACATCAGATTTACCAGGAAAAATATTTATGCAACCAAATTTGTCGTAAAACATTGCGTAATTGTGTAACGGGTCAACAACTTTTTATATAAAATATTTTTTCGCAAATTATAATAGGCATTGGTAATAAAACTATTTTTTTATTTTATTTTATATAGGTATATAATAAACCTTAAATTGTGAATGTTTCCCATAGATTCAATTTGATGAAAGTTGAATTATATGTTTGTATTTTGAAAGCGGAAATAGATATAATCGATCATAAAATACATTATTGTGTATGCAAATTATTTGGTTACCAATAATTAATTATAACGAAATAGATTACAACAATAAAAGTGTTCGATAATACATTGCAATTCTTTTGATAAATTTCCAAAATGCCATAGCATTTATAAAGAAACTCAAATTTAATAGAATTCTCTCAATTAAAATTACGATACACAGTAGAAACAGGAGCTTCGAACATAAACCGAATTGTCGAATACTTTAGTGTCCACAAAGACAAATGTTTTCAAACAATTCGTAAAACAATGAAATGTTGTGTGCACACAATACCATGTTGCACGTATTTAAAAATCGTATGTCCAGTACATAAAAACAATGAAATATTATATGTATGTACACATATAATTAATACATGTCAACATACAACAATATTATGAAATACACTGTCCATTATTTTCTGCGTGCATGCAGCCATCCAAAACATTATTATTTTGGATAGGCAACTGGTGTTCCGTTTGTGTACTAAATTCCATATATAATTGAGTTATAAATAGTTTTCTTTCTGATTGTAGGGTTCCGATCCACGTATCGCAACATGTCGAGGCAAATTACAAACGAAACGTTCGAAACTCAACCAGGAGATCAACAAAGAACTGCGATTACGCGCAGGTGCCGAGAATCTCTTCAAAGCCACCAACAACCGGAAGTTACGTGAGACCGTCGCATTGGAATTGAGTTTCGTTAATTCCAATCTGCAGCTGTTGAAAGAACAACTCGCTGAACTGAATAGCTCCGTCGAATTATATCAAAATGATAGTTCGGAAGCAATGATGCCAATGATACCACTAGGACTGAAAGAAACAAAAGAAATTGATTTTCGGGAACCGTTTAAAGATTTCATACTTGAGCATTATAGTGAAGATGCTAACCAATATACGGATGCCATCACCGATTTTATGGATTTACGACAGGTTATTTTTATTTTTAAATCTTTTATTCAATATTAGAAGTTACAATTGTTATTTAAAAAAAATTAGTTTTTAAAAATATTTCGGATTAACTCATTTGTAATTTATATATTTTGTTTATTTGTGATTATTTGTTTTTAGGCAATGAGGACTCCTTTGCGAGATAGTTCAGGTGTTTCCCTTTTATTTCGATATTATAATCAATTATATTTTGTCGAAAGAAGATTTTTCCCGCCTGATCGATCACTTGGGATCTATTTCGAGTGGTTTGATTCTCTTACAGGTATGTGTATTACGCAGGTATAGATTCAAGAATCGTAATGCTGATTTGTTTATATTTTTATCTCAGGAGTCCCATCTTGTCAACGAACGGTTGCGTTTGAAAAAGCATGTGTTCTATTTAATATTGGAGCCGTATATACTCAGATAGGTACAAAGCAAGACCGACTGACAACAAAAGGGTTAGATTCGGCGGTAGATAGTTTTCTGAGAGCAGCTGGTACTTTTAGATATATTCACGAAAATTTTACAAATGCACCTTCAATGGATTTGGGACCAGAGATGCTTGAAATGCTTGTACAACTAATGCTGGTAAGATTCGTCTTTTATCTCCAAGTAACTTTACACATTTAAATCGCTAAGCCAACTGATCTCATTCATCTTTCGTTTATATGTAATTATATAATTAAATTAAACGAATTTTGATTTGTACTTCACCAAAATTCATTCAATTATTTATATATATATATATAGTATATATATATATATATATATATATATATATATATATATATATTAATAAATAGAATACGAATACGATTCCAAAATTCGTGTACAATATTTTCTATTCCAGTATTTCTTAATTAAATGTTTGGTTAATCTGTAATGAAGTCATAAGTATCACTTTTATAAGAGTTTTTATTTACAGGCGCAAGCAAGAGAATGTCTTTTTGAAAAATTAGAACTACAATCTCGTGACAAACGAACCATGGATGTATGTTTAGATCTCGCCCAGGAATCAGCTCATCTAGCTGAAGTTTACGCGAATGTTCACGATTTAATAGGTATAATTATATTTGATTCTTAAATAAATTATCTACTCCGATTCCTATGATTAAACTATTCTCTAGGACGAGAGCCTGTTCGTGACTACGTCCCTTATTCTTGGGTATCTTTGGTCAACGTAAAACGGGAACATTACACCGGGTTGGCCCACAGACACTGCGCGTACGCCCTCGTCGAAACAGAGGTGGGTCTACAACCCACACCTACTTCACGACCCTTACACACATCGGCAGATGCTGGTGGACTACCAGCGGATATGCGGCCTCCCACAGACGAGTATGAACGAAAACTATTAGGCCGAGCACACTTGCGAGAATCTCTAGTCCATCACGAAGAAGCGCAACGACTTGTGCGAATGTGTCGCGAGCTCAAAGGCAAAAGATCACTTACTTTTGTTCTACAAGACGCTCACCAAGATGCAATAGATGCGTACGCCATGGCAGAAAAGGAGGATGATTTTAGAGAATTGCTAGATGCTCCTCACATACAAAGTAAGAATTGATTCACTTGACTAAAAAATCGTATTCCAGTTTATATATTTAATCTATTGTTTATAATTTATGGTTTTAGCATCAACAAAGTTCCAACTAAGTTTAACACCGCCCGATTTCGCCCAGTATCGTGTAGCAGATTTATTCCGTGGTTTAGGACCCATAGCGATATTCTCAGCGAAACGGCATTGGTCTGCACCACGACTGGTCCAGTTACACCGAGGGCGCACTAATGAAGGGTTCGGCTTTTCAGTACGAGGAGATGCTCCAGTTATTGTTGCATCCGTTGATAATAACTCATTAGCAGATGTAAGTATTTTAAAATTATTAGGATATTCCATGCTTGCATTTGAGATAGAGTAATTTTTAACGATTCTGGTTGTATGTTTTATTCTGAAAACATTATTCAAATCTAAATAAAAATGTAGTTATTAAAATTTAAATAAATGCTCATTCTGAAGAATCTATACTCATGTAACTACCTATATTACATTTTCTTATGTTACTACTTGTGTTTTTTCAGTTTGGTGGTGTTAAAGAAGGTGATTTTATCGTATCTATTTGCGAGCGAGATGTGAAATGGGCACCACATGATGAAGTAGTCACCTTAATCAAAAATGCTGGTGATTCACTTAGTATGAAACTTGTTACCCCAATGGACAGAAATTATTTACGAGTAAGTAGCTTTCAAATTATTTATTAATTTTATAGTAACAATAAATAGTAGCCATTGGATATGTTTAAGATATAAAATTTAAATAATAAATTAAATTTAAGAACATATTTTGATATTTTTTCTTATGCGGTGTTTAATTTGTTTACATATAATGTTTAATTATTTTTCAGCCTGTCAAATCCAACAACAATAACAAAGGTTCCGTATCAACAAATAGTAGCAGTTCTGGAGTGTCCAGTGGTCTTCCAAGTCCGGCCGGTTCAATGACACAACACAAGAAACTCACATGGAATCCGTTCAAGAGACATTCGAGTGTTTCAAGAGATGAAAAGGATTTCTACGAAAATGTCATTTTACGATGATTATTTAGAAATTATATCAAATAAATTGTCCTATATTGTTTAAAACTATGTGTATCATATGTAGGTATTAATATATTTTACTTAAAAAATTGTATCTATATTTATGGATTGTATATTGACATATTGTAACATTGTAAATAGATATTGTGAATAAATAATAAAGTATTATTTTATTTCGTTTTTAATACTGCGAAAGCTATTGCCAAGGACGACCCTTTTCCCTTTACTTTCAGTTGTGTGAACTATTCAACTTGATGAAGGGCTCTCAAAAAGGTACGTTTGATATTGTTATTATTTATTTACCCTTTGAAGTATGATAAGTAGTGAAACAAATTATATATACGCTATATGAATTATTTATATATCCCCTATATATTAATTTATAAGGGTAATATGCGAAAATTATTAATGTAGTATTGACGATATTTTATTTGCAAGAAGACACTTTAAGAATTGTTTATAAGTGTAATAACATACTCAAATTAAATATAGCATACATAAACAATAGAGAATACAATACATAGTTTGTAATAATACCCCAAAAACGTAGCCAGCTAATTGTTATATCAATTAAATGCCATTTAAGAGGGTAGTAGTAGTATTATAATCAATATTGTTTATAGATATTCCTTTTACTATAGTATTTATCAATAAACATTGTTAAAATAAATAAAAACAATTCAATAAATGGTTAAAATCATTCATTTTACATTGTTATTAGCAATAGTGTCCTTAAAAGTTAATAAAACAATAACAATTAGCTTTAAAAACAAAAATTAAAAAATCATTGGTCAGAAGTTTACAGAAATTGAGAATTTTTATCGTTTTTTCACATATGTAGGCGGATCACACGAATCAAAAGAGTGTGTGAATTTGGTTTCAACTTATTATCTGTCCTTGTCTTACTCATACGTTTGAGCCCCCTTTTTAAATAAAAATTCGAGGCTCGAATTCGAGGCACTGGTATTGATTTTTTTTGTAAAAGTTCAGGCTTTGCCGTCAGGTGTCGTGAAAACCTGGATTTCAAAAATTCAAATTATACGAAAAGATCCGAATATAAACGAGTATTAAATATGCCGGGAATTATTTTTAAATGACCGAATACACAACATGTACTTATTAAATCATATTATATTCAAAACTTTACAACTACTTTTTGAAAGAGAACAAATTCTATAAAATAAAACTCACTTTGAACGTTGTTGTCATGAAGACAAATACATCGTCTTTGAAACTGCAATAAAAGCTCATTTTTAAGTTAAATAAATATTACATTTCAATTATTAAAATATATTCTAATTGTAACAAGTAATTTTATTTCTAACAATATATATTGATAACGTTCTCTTTATACTTTTATTTCCCTTATAGTATTACAAGTTATGGTTTTACAACTGTTCTCTCAATTCGCACCCTTTTACAAGTATTCACTCCCTTGTTTTTTCATTCTTGTCGTTTCGCGTCTATTTCGCAATGGTCGTTACATTTCAATTATTAAAACATATTTGCGTAGTTACATTCTAATTGTAACAAGTAATTTTATTTCTAACAATATATTGATAACGTTTTATATTTTTATTTCTCCTATAGTATTACATGTTATGGTTTTACAACTATTCTCTCAATTCGCACTCTTTATACAAGCATTTACTCCCTTGTTTTTTATTCTTGTCGTTTCGCAATGGTCGTTTCATGGATTGTGGTTCGGCAGTATCATTGACATCTTCCACCTCGGGTACCCATTCCCGCTCTTCTTCTCTTGTCGGTATGTCCTCGACTTCGCTTTCTTTGTCGTCTGGTGTTTTGTTATTTTGTTCGTCAAACATTCGAAACATCCGCGTATGTGACGTTACACATAACGCCTCATCCCGACAAATCAATAACATGATCTGAGTGCGGAAACCGTACGATCCAATGCTAAACGTCCCGATGAATCTTGGTGTTTTACAACTAGGCCCCGTTACATTGAATTTGAACTTACATACCATGCTAGTGTTGGTTCCGTGATAAATGCCTCTTTCAAATCATCGAACGCAGCTTGGTGGTTTGGTCCCCATTCGAACAATACTTCTTTTTTCGTAAGGACGCTTAATGACCTTGCACGCACCGCGTAGTTTTTGACGAAACGTCTGAAGAAACTAGCCAAGCCCAGAAATCGTCGTATTTCGTGTACGTTCCGTGGTGATGGGAACTCTCTGATTGCGGCCGTTTTCCGGGGTCCTGGTCATATTCCTGCCCCTGATACAATAAACCCCAAATATTCTTCTTCTTGCTTTCCGAATTCGCATTTTTCCAGTTTCAGGGTTAAACCGGCGTCCAGTAGAGCTCGAAATATGAGTTGTAGACGTCGTAATATATCTGACCAATCTTTTGCCGGTACTAAAATATCATCTAAGTAACAAGTCGCCACTTTACTCCTAAGCGGACCTAAAACTAAACTCATTAGCCGACAAAATACAAATGGTGCATTCGTTAAACCACATACTATTCTCTCGAATTGCCCTGTTTCATCCGGCGTGATAAACTCTGTTTATTTCTCTCGCCTCTTCCGTTAGCGGAACCTGCAAATACGCAAATAAGTCGAGTGTAGTGAATATCGCACATCTGATTAGACTTTCGAACTGCTAGTCCAATGTTGGTATTGGAAAGTTCAACTTCATAGTCTGGTTATTGATACGCCTGTAATTCACTTCATTCTTCTTGGTAGCCAACAGGATGGATGATGCATATAGAGATGTGGTTTCCGTAACCAAGCCATTACTCTTCCAATCGCGTACTATTTCCGAAATTGTCCCCTCGCCGTTGTTCGGTACGGTTTACAACGTACTGGTACGTTATTGTCTTTAATGTCCCGAGTTTGGCTGGTGTTCGATATTCGTTTAAAAGTTTTAACAATGTTTCTGTTTTCTCCGTATCGACCGACTGATCAATATTTACTTGTTCGCGTTCAATATCTTTACACATTTCCATCCGATGTCCCACTAGATTCACATCTGAAATTTTACCAGTTCAGATATTTTCCTTAATGTTACACGCTTTACCACCGTTGTTGAGTATCGAGATTACAGTCTTTTGATCATCAATTCGCACTGAAACATAGTTTATTAGACCATTTTGTAGAAACGTGTCACGTTCCGTCATGATTTTTGATTTTGTCCGGTTCATCGTCTCTGGACTAAATTCACGAAAAGGTTCATCGACGGCATACCCAAACTGTAACCGATTTCCGTGAACCAGTACTTCCACCGGTTGTACCAACTCAACATTTTCCGCGATTACGTCATTGATGCCAAGCGTTACCGTCGCCATAGCTCCCAATTTTATTCCATTGCCACTATCGAATCCGTACAATGTCTTTGCAGCCAATATTACTGGTAATTGCAGCTTCTGTGCAACATCTTCACATATCGTACAAAGCGCACTGCCCGCGTCAACCATTCTAACACAATTATGTTGACCGTTTACGCGTACATTTTGTATATACTTTGTCAGCGCAGGATTGTCTTTGTCCACTCTGTCTTTCGATCACTTGAGATTGTGTATTTCTTGTCGTCTTTCCTGCTGGACCATCACACTTATAATGTCCCGTTTTAGCACATCCAAAACATTTTATTTCGCTGCTACTTGTATTATGCACTATACAGTTTCTAGCTGGATTTCCAAAGTTTTCGCACTTAAAGCAACGCGGCGTTCCGTCTCTATCCCAAGCTGGTGCTTTAGAATTCAGACTGCTATTAGTTTTCTCTACCAGGTTTGTGTTGCCTTTTGGGTACTAGTATCCATTGCACCCATAATACGTTGAAATTCAAGAATATCTTGCATCAGTTTGTCACTATCCGTTTGATTCTTCCCTAATAACGCACTTGTAACCTCTCTGTTTACTAGTCCATGTTCTTTGATTTCTGAACATTTTTATTTTAACTCGCGACACATTTTATATTTGTCGAAGAAAAATGCTTGCACTGTTTCATGTTACCTTTATTTACGCGCTTGCATTTGATTCCACTTATCTGTCGTATTTAATGTTTTCGAGAAACGTATTTGTAAATCATCCGATATCTTCAATATTCGCTTCATACCATGACGTAGCTGCAGCTGTCAAACTTGATCTTGCCGTTGTCAAAGTTAGTTCGCCCGGCCACCGCTGTAGCTACCCTGAGCTACTCCAAGCTACTCTATGGTTGGTAGCCATATTGGTCTTATCTGCTTTATTGTGCGCAATTAACAGTCTGACATTTACGTTATTTTATAGTTATTTGTTCTTGTTTTGGTGATTTTTAATACTTTTACATTAATTTATATGTTATTAAAATGTATAAATTATTTTGTGTTAGTGTATATCTTCATTTAGACAATGTGGATCTTATTTTGTGTAAACAGTGATTCATCGTATGATGGAAAGGAGATTATTATTAGAGGATTTAAACATTTTGGCATGGTACAGAGGTCTGCATTTGCGGAGCACACGTTGGTGTTCATGCTTCGTGGTCTCTTTAGCAATTGGAAGCAACCATTAGCCTATATGTTTTTTGGAAGTGCTCTCCAGGAAGCTGACTAATTACGTTGTATTAAGGAAGTTCATCAGGCGACTTCTTTGGAAGTGTTCATAGTTATTTGGGAACTAATTGTAATCCTAGTTGTGCTTCATTTATTTCGTGATTCCAAACGGTTGGTAATAAATACCATTTTACATTATTTCATAAATTTATGATAAACTATTTTTAAGTACAAAAATATTAAGGGTAAACGGTAATTTGCCCTGCGCTTGTAAGCAGTGCAAATTTATATATACTTGAATATGTATTATAAATAAGATGCTAATATAAAATATTGTAAATTTAATCATTTAAATAATTGATTTTATTTAAGGGCAAGAAGCTAGGCGAAGAAATTCAGAAGACATAAGGTTTGTTCGTTTGTACTACTCTAATTGTTCGAGACAGGTGCAAAAAAAATCGTTCGTTTGTCTTCGCGCAAGTGTCTGCAAAACGGAATTTAGGACCAATTTCACCAACGCCAGTTAAATGTATGCCTCAGTTAAATAAAAGGTTTAACTGACAGCGATGTTATTTTTCCATAAGCAATGTCAGTTTGATTCGATATTGTTTATTTTAACTAAGGAATAAATGTAACTGAGTTTGGTGAAAACGGACCCTAGTGATTCGATTGCAAGATTAAATACAAGTTTCGTGAAAAACCATGGCGACAGAAATCTCAAAAACGTACACGAAATACGACGATTTCTGGGCTTGACTAGTTTCTTCAGATGTTTCGTCAAAAACTAGGCGGTGCGTGCAAGGTCATTAAGCGTCCTTACAAAAAAAGAAGTATTGTTCGAATGGGGTCCAAACCAGCAAGCTGCGTTCGATGATTTGAAAGAGGCATTTATCACGGAACCAACACTAGCGTGGTATGTAAGTTCAAATTCAATGTAACGGGGCCTAGTTGTGAAACACCAAGATTCATCGGGACGTTTAGCATTGGATCGTACGGTTTCCGCACTCAGATCATGTTATTGGTTTGTCGGGATGAGGCGTTATGTGTAACGTCACATACGCGGATGTTTCGAATGTTTGACGAACAAAATAACAAAACACCAGACGACAAAGAAAGCGAAGTCGAGGACATACCGACAAGAGAAGAAGAGCGGGAATGGGTACCCGAGGTGGAAGATGTCAATGATACTGCCGAACCACAATCCATGAAACGACCATTGCGAAACGACAAGAATAAAAAACAAGGGAGTAAATGCTTGTATAAAAGAGTGCGAATTGAGAGAATAGTTGTAAAACCATAACATGTAATACTATAGGAGAAATAAAAATATAAAACGTTATCAATATATTGTTAGAAATAAAATTACTTGTTACAATTAGAATGTAACTACGCAAATATGTTTTAATAATTGAAATGTAACGACCATTGCGAAATAGACGCGAAACGACAAGAATGAAAAAACAAGGGAGTGAATACTTGTAAAAGGGTGCGAATTGAGAGAACAGTTGTAAAACCATAACTTGTAATACTATAAGGGAAATAAAAGTATAAAGAGAACGTTATCAATATATATTGTTAGAAATAAAATTACTTGTTACAATTAGAATATATTTTAATAATTGAAATGTAATATTTATTTAACTTAAAAATGAGCTTTTATTGCAGTTTCAAAGACGATGTATTTGTCTTCATGACAACAACGTTCAAAGTGAGTTTTATTTTATAGAATTTGTTCTCTTTCAAAAAGTAGTTGTAAAGTTTTGAATATAATATGATTTAATAAGTACATGTTGTGTATTCGGTCATTTAAAAATAATTCCCGGCATATTTAATACTCGTTTATATTCGGATCTTTTCGTAAAATTTGAATTTTTGAAATCCAGGTTTTCACGACACCTGACGGCAAAGCCTGAACTTTTACAAAAAAAATCAATACCAGTGCCTCGAATTCGAGCCTCGAATTTTTATTTAAAAAGGGGGCTCAAACGTATGAGTAAGACAAGGACAGATAATAAGTTGAAACCAAATTCACACACTCTTTTGATTCGTGTGATCCGCCTACATATGTGAAAAAACGATAAAAATTCTCAATTTCTGTAAACTTCTGACCAATGATTTTTTAATTTTTGTTTTTAAAGCTAATTGTTATTGTTTTATTAACTTTTAAGGACACTATTGCTAATAACAATGTAAAATGAATGATTTTAACCATTTATTGAATTGTTTTTATTTATTTTAACAATGTTTATTGATAAATACTATAGTAAAAGGAATATCTATAAACAATATTGATTATAATACTACTACTACCCTCTTAAATGGCATTTAATTGATATAACAATTAGCTGGCTACGTTTTTGGGGTATTATTACAAACTATGTATTGTATTCTCTATTGTTTATGTATGCTATATTTAATTTGAGTATGTTATTACACTTATAAACAATTCTTAAAGTGTCTTCTTGCAAATAAAATATCGTCAATACTACATTAATAATTTTCGCATATTACCCTTATAAATTAATATATAGGGGATATATAAATAATTCATATAGCGTATATATAATTTGTTTCACTACTTATCATACTTCAAAGGGTAAATAAATAATAACAATATCAAACGTACCTTTTTGAGAGCCCTTCATCAAGTTGAATAGTTCACACAACTGAAAGTAAAGGGAAAAGGGTCGTCCTTGGCAATAGCTTTCGCAGTATTAAAAACGAAATAAAATAATACTTTATTATTTATTCACAATATCTATTTACAATGTTACAATATGTCAATATATAATCCATAAATACCCTCTTAAATGGCATTTAATTGATATAACAATTAGCTGGCTACGTTTTTGGGGTATTATTACAAACTATGTATTGTATTCTCTATTGTTCATTTATGCTATATTTAATTTGAGTATGTTGTTATTACACTTATAAACAATTCTTAAAGTGTCTTTTTGCGAATAAAATATCTTCAATACTATATTAATAATTTTCGCATATTACCCTTATAAATTAATATATAGGGGATATATAAATAATTCATATAGCGTATATATAATTTGTTTCACTACTTATCATACTTCAAAGGGTAAATAAATAATAACAATATCATACGTACCTTTTTGAGAGCCCTTCATCAAGTTGAATAGTTCACAAAACTGAAAATTAAAATAAAGGAAAAAAGGTGGAATTAAAATACATATTTGCGCGCAAGATAAAAATTTATTTCAACAAACATATGACTTTTTCATTATAAATTACATAAAAATCTTGGCGCAGTGATTTTTTATTAAAATGGTAATATTGATTTATAATTTTTTTTGCAAATTTCCTCATCGAATTTTTACATTTTTTTGTGTTTGTACTCAATTATGACTTTACAGAGAAACAGGGTCTGCTAGGCTAAAACTTAACAAACGATTTTACAAATACGCAGCATAGCCATAGCGAAGTTGCCCAAACGAAACAAAAATGGCGACAATAAAAAAAAAGGAAAGATATTTCGATCAAAATAAACGGCCTATAGGTAATATAAATTACTTAAATCTATTAACAATTGCTGTAAAAACGTCCAAATATAATAATTTATAAACATTGTTTTTTTTTGTTTTTTTTTTTTTTTCAAGTTTTTTTTAATGCTTTTTGAACAAAGTTGGAAAAAATATACCCTTTTGTATGTAAATGTACACAATAATAAGCATCACTGAAAATAATATAAGACCCCATACATTTGAAATATTATTTGAACAAATAATTTAAATTATATATTGATGTTTTTATATTTTCCTTGCTCATGTTCATGATATATTTCAAATAAACCTATACTCCTTAATTACGTTATCTGAACCATATATTTATTAGTATTTATTTAGATGCACATATTAGGTTTCTTTAAATATCTCATCAATAGATTGTTAAAAACAACAATAGATAACTAAAATTATTTCATATAATAAAAAACCATAAAGAAATAAGTTAGGGCCTTTAATCGGTTAGCAACAAAAAGGGGGCAAATTGATTCCCCATTTCATTGACAACAAGATTTCACATACATGTTTAGATTAATAATAATATCAACAGAAAAAAAAACAATATAAATCAATAATCGGGAGTGGCCTAAAACGACCAGAACAAAAATCAATTTGTATTCAACACAAAAAATATATAATATATAAAAAAAACACATTCACAAATGGAACAGAGTAGTAAATATAGCGATAATAATAGTTTAATTTGCTTAATCAATAAACGTAGTTTGTAGTCAGCACTACGCACCGGAAAGTACGTTAGAAAAATAAGGAAACGTCACTTCCAGTGCCCTGTACTGGCATACAAGTAACCTGACGAACATGATGATGAAAAATAAATGACAATTCAAAAAAAAAAAGGTAACTTACACTAGTTCAATACCCGAAAATTGTAAACACAAAAAATAATATTCTAACTTTATTAAATATTTCCCTGATTCTGTATTTTATTTTATTTATTTTTAAATGTATTTTTTTTTTTTCGAGAAAAAAGTTGTCACTGGAAATATAAACATTTCATCATCATATTATTATTAATTATTATTTTTTATCACATTATTTCAGAATTAATAATTATTTACAAGTCTAACACGTTATTTTCATTTTACGATTATCAATATATATATATACTTATATACACAAATGATTAGTAAAAATTTGGGATAGAAGACAGATAAAATCGTTCTCCTTTTAGGGTCTAAATTGAGAGCGAAGAATTATTAGTTAAAATCGTAAGCGTATGAAAGGATGGTAACTTGCGTGAATAATCGTATGCGTTTATCTGTCTTCTTCCGTTTTATTTTTAGGTTTTGTATTCGACAAATCGACATGCAGTTTTAAGGAAGCGCGCACCAAAAGCAACATTTTTAAGTCTTTGTCTTATTGGGTGAAGGATTAAGAATTGTACGACATATAAATAGAAAATTAACAATTAAAATTATCATTTTGCACCAATTCAATTTGAAACCAAGTAAAAAGATCTATAATACTCTTTAAAATGTATGTAATCATTACTATAAAAAAGTGTATGAGTTGTACACGTTTTGTGATTACTGTTTAAAATAATTACACCAAATTGAAACTTTTCTGGATAGTTTTAAATTTGTTTGGGCCAATTCTTGGAAAGGGAGAGAGACGAGGTGATCGATTAACTAGCGCTATCCTTGTATTAATTATCCGTATTTCGACAAAAAGTACATCTAAACCTAAAACAATCGATATTTGTCGATAAGTGTGTAATGATTATGACGTATTTCTAGCAGGGGTGATAACATCAAGAATAAAATGAGTTATTCTTGATTTTAATGGATATGCTATGAATGTAAGAATAATCTTTCTTTGGACTCGAATTATTCTACAAAAAGTATTAGACTAATTCGACAATGAGTGGAGTGTGTAATGATTATTACACATCTATGTATTGATATTGCGCATTTATTTATATATATATATATATATATATATATATATATATATATATATATATATACATATATACATATATACATATATACATATATATATATATATATATATATATATATATATATATATATATATATATATATATATATATATATATATGTTATACTTGTATAATAATAATTACAAATGTATGCGCGGCGATTATTATTACACAGCTATGTAAAATGTACCTACTTACGTTATAGTTATTACACATTTAACAGTGTAATCATTATCAAGGCATAGTACTCGGGAAGAAATGGTAGAATGGATTTATAAAAATGCGCTATCCTTATCGGACACGAATTATTCTACCTAAACTAAAACAATCAACACGTAGTCGTTGTCGATAAGTGTTTGATTATTTGGGCGCAGTCGATTTGAGCCGAATGGTGATGGGTGGGTGCGGAAAAGTAAACAATAAACGGACAATACTAGTCCAGGTCTTTGATTTGCGGTGTGTGCTGTTTGACTGGACGTTTCCGTTTATGCAGCGGTGTGGTGTTCTGTGGCTGTTGCGTGGCCGATTTCGTATAGCGCGTACGATGCGGCGGGTTGCACCAAGACCGTTGTTGCGGTTTCACGCCGGTAGTTTTCTGTGTGTGCAGATGATGACCGCCGCCGCCTCCACCGCCACCGTTCCCTGAGTTGTTGTTCATACGGTTGCTATTGTTGTTGTTGTTGTTTGGTGATATGTCACGTGACGCAGGCTCGGAGCCCTGCGCCAAACATTTATTTTTATAAGTCTCAGAATACACAACACTGGGTTTCTTTTCTACTAGTGATTTTCTACTACACTCCGTTTCTACTAAGTCACCCTGTGAACATACATACACACAGATATGAAACAACACTGATTGTGAGCTAACTACTACAAGTACAAAGCAAAGCAAATTAGTATTATTATTAAAGTGGCGTAAACATCACTTTTTGCAATAAATATTTTGTTGATACAAAAAGATCTAAAAAAAAAATATATAAATATATATATTTAGGCACAATTTAATCAAAGCTATTTAATTAAATTAGTTTTGAATGTGTTACTATAATGAATAGTTTACTTTGATGGTCAAAGGATGTCCGAAATGTCGAAATATAAATTAAGCCTTGCATTCCTAAGTAATAATTATCATTATAAAAAAAACATTAAACATATTTAAACACTTTGATAATGAAAAATTAGTTGTATTTTATATAATTAGTTTAGTACGCCACTTTAATATAAAAAAAACACCTACATGGGAAATGGAATGGCAAACTCAATGAATTTTCATGGATGTATTCGTTTCGATGAATAAAATTTGATATTATGCAATTATTCGTAATACGTATTCATAGATGTATATAGAAGGCAATGACATAAATAACTATTTATTGTTAATGTCTCCGACAGGAATCATCAATATTTAAATAACTACTACGTGATTTCATATTAATAACATTTTACATCGTTGCTAAAAATAACATTTAGACGTCAGACTAATATTCTCATGAACATATTTATTACATATATAGATTCATACCTTTATTAACACAATTATCATGCATATTTTAACGTTTTTGCCTATTCACTCTTTCTTCACAATTACAAACTTCACACGCAATTATTATCAATTTTTTTGTTAATAAATGTGAAACTGTAGAAAACGAAACGAATACATATGTACATAAATGGCATGCATTGCTAGAGATAGCAAATAACAATGACAAAAAAATTGATGGTGAAAAGTTTAACCTTTTAAGTTTCTCAAGTTGATCCCTACGTCATCAATTTCTTAATGCAGAAATGACATACGAAGCGTACATCTATTTCAGAAAAATTCTATATGGGGAAAAAGGAAAACAAGGGATTTGTTTATCGGTTGTTTCCACGGAAATTGATGACACAGGGGCCAACTCCAATCATATGTAGAGGTAGTGCGCTGTTAGACAAACAGAAATGATTTCCTTCAGATATACGGGGTAGCATTCATATTTTCATGATTTTCATAATGAATACATGCAATTATATTTGTTATGATTCAAATAGATTATGAGGTTTCGTAAATAGCAACAGAATTGGTTGACAAGAGCTATGACAACAGCGTCCCACTATAGTTTCAAATGTAAAATCAATTACATCATCGTTTGTTATAGCGGTTAAACTTTTTCCATAATACTTTGCATTACAGGCAATAAAAAGACACTTTCTTATGTCAAAATATTCACAACTTCAAACTCATTGATAAAAATTTAAATCAGAATAAGTACATATTTAAAAGCTCGCTCTAACAATATAAAACTGTTGTTAATTATCAGTTAGTTGCTGTGATAAATGCGTATTTATATCTATATTATTTAAGTCAGAGCATAACAATGAAATTTGCGTTAAAACACACACACACACATATGCACAGCTGTTTTTTTTATTTAATGTGTGAATATGTTGATAGAATGAAATTTTGAAATCGCTTTTTAAAAAACCCCATAGCTTAAATGTAATGCGGTATACATACCTCTGAACTGACGTTGGAGTCCACGCTGCTGGTGGATCCGGAACTGGAGAGGGATCGGGCAAGTCTATGCGATCCGGGTGGCATTTGCCGATAAGGCCCCGTACCGGTATTGGTGTAGTGTGGCTTGAAGGTGTTGTTGAGCCAGGAGCGATATCGTACCACTTCGTCGGTAACGCGCACCACCCGACCAAGTATACTATGTCGGTTACAGTCACTGATATAACCGTTTAGAGGATTCACAGCGTTCGTCAACACTACGTACGCGTAATCGAAGGCTCGTTTTACCTATAACCAAGCCCATTGCCAAATCATTTCTATACTGGTGCAAAGTTACTATGAACAACCACACAAACAAACCTTACTACTTGTTTTATGGGATTGGAAAAAAATTATTAGTTTTAGTATTATAGTTCGGTCTTTTTAACTTCGAAATCTAGATATGTTCTATTCATTACTAAAAGAAATACTACATTTTAATACTATCAAATAAAATGATGAATCTAGTTGCTAACTAGATTTATATCCAAGTTTCTGAGATTGCAAACAAAGCAAGTGCTCTAAATGTTACGAGATCTTGTTTGCCGAACTTTTTTCGCAATGCACCGGAATGTCACAAGTCAGCCTTGAATAATAAATAATTTTTTCCATATAGCAAGTAAATTTAACAATTATAATAATAGCACATGAATTAATGTAGCAAAATAGCAGTGCTTTCCAAACTACGGTTTAAATTTTCATCTATATATAATATACATATATTAAGTCGTAATGTAAAATGTACATATTTATTATTTATAATCACAACAGTTTGAAAAATACTGGTCTAGTGCCATATTTCGTAGCAGGTAATGGTGCATTTATGCAAAGATAAAAAGACCGGATTTATAAGATAAAATATTTAAATGTTTTTGTAGCACGTTTATAAATATTTTGACATCAACAGATAAATAAGTTTATAAACAGATGTTCAGTTCTAAAGGCATTTAAATTTAATTGCATTTTAAATACCTTTTAATTTCAGCATGAAGCATCTTTATTCATAAATTATTCAAGATTTTTTATTACTATTATTATTATTATTAAAGATAATGTTAGTTATTTTATCCAGCACTTACAATCATGTAATCCTATCCTTAGAATAATATTATCGTTATGTTTCAAAGACTACTTTTTATTTATTGTTAACAATAATAACATTTGAAAGAAAATGTTGTGTAAATGAATAAATAAAATATGCTGCAAATCTAAATCAATATCTTAAAATGATAAATAAGCCTATATAAAATCCTGAAGTACTTCACCAGTTGAAATCAAAATTAAAGTGCCACAAAAAATCTAGCAAATAAATGGATGATTTACCTGTAATACACCGTAACTAGATCTGCCAATATCGTTGCTTGGAGTGAGTGGATCTTCTATGCAGAGTAAACTAGGCCGATGTCCATCCTGCATTTCTTTTTGCATTTCTTCTTTGCTGATATAACAGCCGCCGTCTTTGACCCGGATGCCAGTATGCATGTAGTTAAATTTCCTGCCGTATAGCTCGAAGAACTCGATCAGTAACACACCGAGATTCATCGAATTGAGTCTGTCGGGTCGCGGATGCAATTGTAAGAAGCTAATGCACATTAAAATTAAACTGTAACTAGAGATGCCGCCCGTAAAAACTTCGTTGAGATCACGTTCGAGTAGAAATTGTTTTAATACATAGACTAATTTCGCTAGAACGGAAAACTCCCGTTTGAATTCTTTTATAAGTTCCGCGGATTTTAAACCGTTCGACATGTTAAAACTAATGTCCACTTTGATATCCGATTGTTTGTCTGTCAGTTTGATTATCGGCACGGACGCTTTGTCTAAAACTTTTATTGTTGATTGGTCGGCGACGTCTTTTTCAAGGAACGCTCGTTCCAACGTTCGCAGTGGAAGGTTACTCCATCGACCTACATAGAAACAAATGTTACCATCACAGAACCGAACATTTACTAGGAATCATAGATACAACCCTTCTCATTTTGGTTGCTGGTTATGGTTCAAATATAGATCGACCTACCAAAATATCAAAAATCAAATTGTTAAATGTAATACATCTCGTCATTATTTTGACACTGATAAAAAATGTGATGCATGTACTTATTTTATAATAGTACTATGAGAATAATATATTATGGAAATGTTTTTTGTGATTGAATAATGAAAGTTGCAATAATCTATACCAATCAAATCAAACTATAATCTACACTACAGTCATCCGAAAATGTTTATAAACAAAATCTATTATCTACAATTTGTTGTGCAATTTTTTAAAATATATTGTCTATTTTACATAAAATAAATTATAAGATAAAAGAAGAATCAACATTTAAGTTCTTCCTATAAATATCTAATTTATTCCTTTCTATATTGTTTAGATACATACATCTTTATTAAAAATACTCTGTATTCCATTTTTGAAACAATCATTAAACACATGGAAATATTTATGTAAAAAAAAAAAATGCTGATTAAAATTACTCATAATCACATTTAGTTTTGATGACGAAAAGACTACTGCTATGGAAATGTAAAAAATATTGCAATTGTGATACCCTACGCGTAATCATATCAGTGCACTTTGAGTTTGAAAATCGGCATGAGTGTCAAAGAAAAATAATTAATATTTGGAAACTTTCCTATAATATTTTATGTTCGTTTCCATAGCAACCGAAGATGAGTAATATGAGGAACTACTTGTTTGAAATGTATGTAACATAAGGAAACGTGTCTGTTTACTCAAGATAAGATAATGACTTAACTTACCAATGACTACAATATCTATATCACTTGTAGGTAAATATAATCCAGTTCGGTAGGAGCCAAATACTTGCACCTGAGCATCAGGCCACAGAGATAAAATAATGTTCTCCATCCTACTGACCACTTCACCACGAACGGCATGTTCTAAACTGGAGGGTCGGGCCCATTCGTAGAACTGCTCGATTTCTTCATGAAGACTGAAAAACAGACAATTCAAATATACATAAAATAAATGCTGTTTTATAGCCAAATGGATTAAATTTAAAAATAAACCATATGTCGTAACTTTACTATTTCGAGTAAAAATCTTCTTGCTTCTAGCCTACAACTTATAGTGCAGAACTGAGCATGTAAGAAAATGCTTGCTTTAATTATTATATTTAATCAGTATAATTAATTGCATAAATTAAAAATTATGTTTGCAAATCAATTATAGTAATTTAAAGCTTATAAAAATGTTACAGATTCTCTTTAGAGACTTGCTCCATATCTATATTAAAGAAAATTCAATCTATTTATAAATTATTGGCACAATTAATAAAATTTACAAACAATATTTGATCTGATTGTTACTTTTAATAATTGTTTAATTTGAAACAAAAATTATGTAGTTTGATAAAGTGCCGCCTTAATGCTGACCAATCAGAAATGTAGATGACGAGAGCGTTACCATTCGATGAATTTTGATACGATATACATACTCTGATTGGTTAGCCCTAAGCTGTAGCATTATGTAGATAAACCAGACATTTGATTTCGGATGTAATGTATAAGGTAACCCTTAACATAAACCAAGCTTAAGAGTAGTATTTTTCGTTTAACAATCAAGCTATATTGAAAAACAAATAAAGTAAGAGGCACATGTCATCGAATTATGTAATATTTAAATAATTGGAGCAAGTAGTAAACAAATACAGACACATGACATGATTAAAGCAGTGCCAGATGTTGGGTCATAATTGAATTTATAGTATTGAATATGTGGTACATGTGACAACAGCATGTACATAAACAAAACGATATGGAAATATTGATTGATAGATAGATAAATAGATAGAATGAATAGCATCAACAGATTGTTGGTCTAATGTCAAATATTAGAGGTTTGTTAGTGTTGGCTTGGAAGCACCTGTCTTCTTGATAGATAAAGGTTAGAAATATGGTCGGGCATAAGTGTCACTAGTCCACGTACCCTAGGACACCTTTCTTATAGGTATATCCCTTTGAACGCCATGGGCAGCCCCCATATTCGCCCACAAGTGGATCCGGATTTAAATTCATGCCTTTGGTGCTAGCACGATTTTCAATTTTGCGTCGACGATTAAAAAACACACTTTTGTCACTGTTTACACCGTTCGTCAACGAGATCGTTGATTGATTTATTGAACTGACACCACTATTTATTAATTCCGTATCGCTATCACCATTATTTATGTTCATATTATCAAAATCTTGTTGTGTGTGCCACAGACGAAGCCACACGGCTTTAGCTGGTCCGTCCTGTTCGGGTTGAAGCCAAGCTATAGACGGATCCATTCAATGATTAATCAATCACAAATAATAGATCATTTAGTGATCCAAGTGTTTTCTGACTATTAGCAAATATATAATCTAGGAGAACACAAAAATGATCACATTGAAGTCACACCTCAAGAAAAATCACAGGATTGTACTAGCATTAATGTTAAACACTAATAGATGGCGTTGACCACCATCGCATTCTGAACATTCTAGAGCGCACTTGCGAAAATTTCAAATGTGAAATTCCGTATTAATTAACATTTGTGTCCTTCATTCATTAAAGATACTATTAGAACGTAAATATTTTCATTACGTATTTCATATTTAATAATATTTTATCTTACTGAGATAAGCGTTACGTTAATAAAACAAATTTAATAAAAAAAAAAAATGAGAATATGTCATTCAACATTTCTGTATATTCCGCGTCAAAAGCAAATATTGTAGTTCTTCTTTATATCTTTTGAAACATTCACGGAATTTATTTCAAATTTTATGTAAAATAAATCACATTTAAGAAATATGTATTTTTAATTATATATTTTGTAATATTAACAGAGCAATAGTTTTTTTTTTGCAATAATATTTAACCTTGAAATAAACATACGATAACGTGCTCACATGTATTTCGCAATATCAGGGAAATAACTAGTTTATCAAACGATTGTTACTCTAATCAGATTTATCATTTTAAAATAATTATGTTATCTACAAATTAATTGATTAATAAAACATTTTGATCACGATTTTCTACTGAAAAATAAATAAAAATTTCATAAATTTTGGAACGTATTTGACCTTTTCTTCAAAATATCAAATTAATTAAATCTCGGAGATGGATTTTTTACGCGTTTATTTCGAAGCATTACTATAGTCGACATTTTGAATGAACTATAAAGTTCTTTTATTATTACGCCCGCGCAATCAATTTATAATTAACGTTTAAATAATTTCTTTACATAAACTAAAGCAAAATTACTTTAATAGAGAATAAAAACAAAAGCATATATTTAATAAGATATTTTTGATAGTTACATTATATTTACAAGCATTACATGAATTAATATATCAGTCTTATTGAAATATATTTTACTAATTTAACATAAGTAAAGATGCTTGTCTTTAAAAATAAATTTAATATTTTTATTTGTGATGTAAGTTAAATTCTGTAAATATTCCACAAAAACTACCGAGGAATGCACACCCTAATGAGTATTTGACCAAATATTTATGGTCAAAATACAATACAGATTCTTTGTTTTATTTACGGATATATAGACGGCTATAAGTATTAAGTAACGAAGGCCATATATGGAGCCGTTTTCGCTTAACCACTAGTTGAAGTTTTTCTTTTTAAGACAAACCGCAAACTACTAATATACATACATGACTTCATGCCTATTAGGGTAAAACATAAAAATGCTTATTTTCGAAAGCAATAAAGAAAAATAGCGCAGTATATATATTAAAAAAATGATTGCTAATATGTGTACACCCCTTCTGCGAAATAATATAGATAAAAAAGTGTGAAACAAGCTACAGAAGCAAGAATGTGACAAGTATAGATATTGTAGTCGTTAGTATTTAATATACGTTCACTGCCAGGTCAATTAAATAGATAAGCCGTCAACGCGTTACTTAGTTTTCTCATCAGTGACTTCAGTAAATAGTTTCTTTAAAAGTTCAGGCTTATTGACTTTTCCTAACGCATTTTTCGGTATGGTTTCAACAAATTTCGCTACGGATGGCACGGCGTATTCAGCCATTTTTGTTTTGGAGTAATCTCTCAGTCTTTGCAAGTCCATTTCGGATTCTTTTTTAAGTACAACGACAGCGGCAACACGTTGACCCCAAGTTTCATCTGGCACTCCAACAATTGCACAATCTTCAATCTCTGGATGTCCAAGTAGATGTGTTTCGACCTCCAAAGCTCCTACTTTATACCCGCCAGTTTTGATAATATCTACATTAGTTCTACCCAACATCTTAAACAATTTCTTATTAATATTATATTTCGCTGTGTCGCCAGTTTTAAACCATCCATCTTGCGTAAAATCTTTCTCAGTTATTTCAGGTTTATTAAAATATTCTTTAAAAACCGTAGGTCCTTTCACCAACAACTCACCTGATAAATCTTTCCTATCAGAATTAGGATTATGTTCGATCTTAAGTTGGTTATCTCGATTACAACATTCTAGTACGATATTATAACTACCTCCAGGATTTTTCGCGGCTAACCGCACACTTATACCTGGTAACGGAATACCGACATACCCTGGTTCGCGAGTGCCTTCATACTCATTCGATAAACACATACCAATTTCAGTCATACCATAACGTTCTAGTAACCGGTGACCAGTAATTTCTTCCCATTTTTGAAACAAAGGCATTGGCAAAGATGAAGAACCGCTCACCATTAGCCTGATTTTATTTTTAAGAGTTGTTTTAATGTATTCAACAACTCGGGGGTTTTTCATAAAGATATTTTCGTATTCTTTGAGGAGTTTAGCGTACATGGTTGGTACACCCATGAAAACAGTGATGCGGTCATACGTTGAGGTGTTTATGGCTAGGAGGTGTGACCAAACAGCGTTTGATTCGAATTTTGGAAGCATGGTACATTTGGCGCCGATGTACAATGGACACATGAGCGCATTGACTATGCCATGCGTATGGTGCAATGGAAGTGCGTGAAGAATTATGTCGGAGCTTTTCCATTTCCAGGCATCGATTAGGGTTGATACTTGCGCTTGAAGATTCTTGTGAGATAAGACGACTCCTATTAAAAGAGATATTCAGTATGTTGTCTATATTGAAGTGAAGCTAGCTGCAGTATATATGTAATTTATTTGGTTGACAATGTGTTCATTGTGATAGCAAGCTTAAATAGTAGGACGGGAAAATGTTGTAAAAATAGGAAAGTTTTGCACATATATGTTGTGATTTTTACATGAGTCAGCGAGTATTCGTTTGTTGGATTGTAGTAATAATTGGATGTAACCGATGTATTGGCTTCGAGATATTTTTGCAATTTGATCTAATTATAGTACATAGTGAATGTGTGTATGGATTCTGTATGTCAAGGTTTAACTAGTTCATTAGCATATATTGTAAATATATACTGATTTTTCAGTAAGTAAATTATGATTATTAAAAATAAATCAAGGTACAAAATATTAATAAACCTAGATTACTAATATATGTACGCTATTAAAAAACGTATTCAGTGTTACCAATCATCTAATATAGTAAAACTAAATAGTATATTGGTCAACGTCCCTCATTCTTAATATGGAGTTTTACAAAGTAAAAGCAAACACCATTCAAAATAGATCCGTTCATGAGTCAAATTACAAAATAAAGGTTACTCAAATAATATTAGTTGTAACTCAATATACAGAGTATCAAGTTTACCCAACCGACATTATTTGTGAATTACAATTTTATAAATACTTTGTTGTAACTCATGAGTAAATCAATTCAAAAATAATTTCTGTATAAGAATTTAAATAAAAAATTGGCTATTTAAAAATGAAAACTATACAACTTTTATATCTCGTGATAAATATTTGAGAAGTTTCCAAATGTGTTGTTTACCATCGATGCTCAATTACTTTTCAAGTAACTATTAATAAAATTTGAAAAAGATGTTTTAAAAATAGGCCAAAGTCTAATACATTTTCAATGTTACCAATGTAATAATGCTAACCTTTTGGATTACCAGTAGTTCCACTAGTATATAATATCATAGCGTTGTTTTTGGTGTAGAATTCCGTTGGTAGACCACCCTCAAGATCTTCATTTTTCTTCGGGATATTTCGAGTTGAATTCTGGCGTAGCTTATCATCCAGAACTAAAAGTTTTTTATTGGTTTTGTTCGCAACAGATTGCATAATATCTGCATACTCAACAGTTGTTACTAGAAGGTTTGCGTTACTATCGTTGCAGTAATATTCTAGTAAGGATTCTGGTTGATTATGACTTACTGGGACGGCTAAAATTATTAATAAATATATATATATATATATATATATATATATATATATATATATATATATATATTATATATATATATGTATATAGTAGTATTGTTTGTATATAAGAGAAATTTAGTAATTTTAAAACAAATTTTCTAGTCTGTAAATAGACACAAAATAGTTTTGTTTTTGAAACACTTGCCAAGTGCATTTGTTTTGCAAAGTAATTGTGCACAACAAATATAAAAACTTCAGCATACCAATGAATAAACGAAAATATTTCCAAATTGTTATAAGTGACTTTGTATTTATGAAAAACAGCGCAAAAGGTCGATTACACTTTCTGATGTAAATGAGAAGAATAAATATTTGCACAAACCTATTTGCCCCGACATCCAGATAGCCCATTGCGTTATCACGTAACTGGCATCATTCGGACATAGAAATAAGACCCGTTCATTGTTTTTGTGGCCGGTAAGCTTGTTGATCTCTTGTGCGACTTCATTTGCCGACATGAAAATATTCCCGTACGTATAATTGCCAATGGTGTCTTTCAATGCAGTACGATCCGCAAATTGGGTAGCATTGCGAAAAATCGGCACACTTTCATCTGTTTGAAACGATGTAGTTTGAACGTTACTCACTTTATTTAAAATATGTTGTAATCTTTTTTGTATGCAAAAGCCACAATTGATATTGCGACTTAACTTAAGTATAGCAGACATTTTTGAAGAAGTAGCGAATAAGGAAAACACTTTTTTTTATCTTGTTTATCAAGTTCAACTACAAAAGCGTACTAAAAATAGAATCGCACAATTGTAATTAAAACGACATTTTGTAATTATTATTAAACCTTTATTTCGTTTACATATGTGATTGTTCACACAAATTTATGCATTAGAATGACGTATTAATATTTAAATGATTTATAAACATAAATTTTGATTCTTGAGTACTGTTCACTTGGTGGATGTTATGCGTAATAAATAAACGTTAAAACCTCGTAAAAAAGATAAAAATAACACACTTTTTGATCTATACACTTCTGTTATTTAAGAAACGATGCAAGGTTATGAGCGCACTCCCTAACTTGCCAAGGTTACCACAACACTGGGCATAGCATTGAAAATTAAAATCACTTTTACTATTTCGGCGATTCAATTACATGCATTTATTAACGTTGCATTGCTCGTACTTGCTCTTTTACTTCTTCTAATTGTTGAGCAGATCTCAACATCGAGTCATGTTGATACCCCAAATGAACACTCAACAGTTGTAGTTTCTTCAGGTTGGCGTCACTGTTATCAATTGCATGTTCTTGCATTGCAAAGTTTCTAGCCGAATGCATTAGAATCTGTGAATTATTCTATTTTGTGATTTGTAAAATTATTAAAAATTATCCAATAAACCTCAATATATTGTTGTGCTCAACTAGACCCATATTTAAACAATTTTACTACATTTGGTATTTATGAGTTAATCACATTGATTTTTGAGAGCAAGACAAAATTTATAAAATCTTATAATTAATTTTGAATCAAAATATATTATATTGATATATTTTTTAAAAGTAGAAAACTAAATTGAAATTTACCTCATTGCTTTTTGAACCACGAACCACTTGTCTGGCTAAAGAAGCGATATTGTTAACATTCACTTGAACACGATCAGCTAAACGCATTTTAGAATCAGCAAATAATGACCTCGCACTACTACTACTTGCAGATGCCATATCCTAATATTATGACAACAATAAATTAACTAATCACCCAATAATCTTACAATAAAAGTTTAGTCAAGCTCGGCTGTCATCAAATCTCAAAACAAAACAGTAATAATAACAAGCAGTGTTGCCTACGTACTACTAAAAAAAATTCCCTAACAAATTGTCAAAGCTAATCTAGGATGGCAAAGCCACAAATTGAGAAAATAAAAACGTGTTGCTTGCATGATTTCTCTTCTACTTAAAACAAGCTTTAAGATTACAAATGTATTTGATTATAACATTTCGTAGGTTGACCGTAATTTGTAGTAATACGAGAATACCGAGAAAAATTTGCTGATTTGAAGCATGGTTGCCATCTAGCATTAAAATACCATACTTCATTTGAATTACCGACCGTACATTGCATTGTGCTGCCATATATTTCTTTATATTTATTCTTCTACAACTAACAATATGAGGGAATATTTAAAAGTAAATAAGCAAAATAGTACATACTTTCTCTTGAACAATATGGATTTATTGGAATTTAAAAAAGATGTTTAAAAATAAACCTATAAATTAGTTTCCACAGAATGCATGTTATATGTTTGTTAGATTTTGTTTTCTGTGTTAACGAATTGAAGTTTGGGAAAACATAATCTATGCAGAAACACAAGCGGTTTACTTTTAAAATGATCAATTTATATTCCATTAACCAATAAAACCTATGAGAAATGTACGAATGCTTATCGAAGTCGCAGAGGTTGAAGGTCAAGGATAGACAGACATAAGTCAATTTATATAAAAAGCGATGAAAGTCGTTTTACAACAAACACGGATTTTTATTTGTCACTTGTAGGATAAATATATCACATAAAATCACGATTTTTTAAAAATTTGAAATGCAAGAATGTATGTCATTTTTCTTTACATAAAATTCTGTAGATGATATTTAAATAGTATTATCTCAAAAAAAAATATGCAAAATCATGACATAATGAACAAATATATCAAAAACCACAAAAATCTAATATATATGGTTTTTCTCTTTTTGCAAATGTGGATATTTTGTCATAGTCGATTTGCTTAAAATTACGCATAGCGTAGCCATTTTTCTTATATATAAATTTAAACTTTGAATACAAATTGCTTATATTAGGCATTATATAAACAATTTCGAGAAAACGTACTTTCATAGTTATAAAAGAATTATGAAACAAAAATAATAAATAAGTAATTATGAAATTAAATAGTCTACAGATGAATAAACTCTAACATCAGATCTATTTTTTACGTTTTCTTATTAAATAATATTTTCTAACGTTACATCTACAAGTTGCTAACAATTTAAAATAATAATAGATTTTGAAACATATTTCTCGTAGTAAAGCTAACAATTATATAACAACAAATATTGTTAAATATGTTGCTACGCTTAAATCGATGAAAAATGAAAATAGTAAAAAATATACGACAATCATCATGAGAAAATCAAAGACAGTGATGTCCTCGTGTGTGACGTCACTTTGACCCTGGCAACATGGCATAATTTTAATTGCAACATTAGAACGATCTTCAGATGTCAACTAATAAATCCGAAGTAAAATTTTATTTTCGGAATCATTATTTTGAACTCACCGATGCCAATCAATTTGTGTCATTCTTTTAATCAAAACCACAAAATTAATCACCATTTCGAAGGAAATAATTGTTTATTTCGAAAAATGTTTTATTGATTTTACGAAATATTATTAGCTTTTCTTTTAATGTTGCATTGAATGACCAAGAACTTGGATACGCTTTCATTTTCTATTTTTATCTTAATAAAATTTGCAAAAAATATCAATATTAATTAACGTTGGTTTTGAAACTAATATAAAATGGAGTTAAATAAATTATTTGCACGTATTATTTCACAAAATTTTTTGTTGAATATGAATTAATGTTTATTTCTACAATTAATCAATTAAAGAAAATAGGACTATGTTTATATTTTATGAAGCAGCCCCAGAGAGGCTTTCAAAAATTGCCGTTAGCGGACGGTATTTCACGTCCACGTGGCGGGGTATTGGTTAAAGTTTTCAACTAGCAATAATCGCACCTCGGTAAAACCTCATCGGTTACGATATCGCCTCTGCGCAAAGCTAAAGATAATCGCACTGTTTGTAACTATATATATATCAAAATTCAATGATACGCACGTGAGAAGTAACATTACGCATGCGCTGTCACACATTGTTTTCATTATAGTCTATTTAGTGCTACCTTGATTTTGTATAAAAATCATATTACTAACCAGGCAAAACAACAAAAGCTACTTTGTAAAAATTGTTGAATAACTTTGGAAATGATGGAAAAATGTATCAAGGTAAAATTTGAACAGGATCTTAATCATTTAGCAAGTGTGTGAAAAATGAGATGAAACCACACGAAATAGATTAGAAAAAATCCGAAATGGGTGAAAAACGGAATCAATACACGCCTCTCACTCAACACAAGCCGCTATTTCCAAAAAAAGATCGAAATCATTAATGTCAAGATTAGATCACGAGACCAGCTGCGTATATGTATAACTGGCAAATTTACAACTAGGTAATTTTTGAAAAGTTCAACATTTTTGCTGTTTGACATAATATAATGCGTTTGAACTTTTAACCAATTTAACCACATATTTAAACTATACATACATACATAACTTAATACCTATTCCCAACATGTGGGGTGGCAGAAAACCCTTTACATTCACATCTTCACAATCTTTCGCCATTTAAATTCTATCCTTACACATTTCTTTCACTTCATTCATTTAAACTATAATAAACTCAAATTGGTGTGTGTGTGTGTGTGTGTGTAAATGTATGAATGTATCCAAGTATTACAAAAATTATAATAATAGTAATTTAATTTAACTTTAATAGTTAATGTTTCATAAATTTTAGTATTGTAATATATGGGTTGACATTTATTTTATATTTAGAACAAGATTTTCAAGTTAAAAATATTCGAGTGTGTGTATAGTAAAAGGTATATCCGGAAAAAAGACATGATCGATTTTTCTGGAAACGATTTAACAAAATTGAATTTATGATAACAGTTTTAGACATTGGGAAGTGTAAAAAATTAAAGAAATGTCATTTAGGTGATTTTATTAGAATATTTTAATATATTTACATAAATTGATATGCTTTTCAACGATTCAAATCCATTTCACGTTTGGAGTGAATCTTTGATTCAGATGTTGATATAATTATATAAATATATTAGTTTTTTTTTTAAATTTTATTTACACCGCACAAAGAGCTTTAATTGCGAAAATATGAGCAATAGAAATATTTATAAATAGAATCAAATTATAAACACTATAATATAAAATAATAAACGGTTTCGCTAAAATCAATAACAATAAAATCCAATGTTAATTGAAACATGAAACTTAACAACACTTAACACAAAAAACGCCAGGTATAATTTTTTTTTTGATTATACATCGATGTTTTTCGCAAATTAAACGATGCATATGTTCGCCTCCGTATTTCACAAACAATTTTTAAAAATCCGACAAGATAAATAATTGAATTTTGAATACCGTACATTTGTTATATGTTATGATATTGACAGAATAGTAAAAAAACCATGTTTACAAACACTGCAAATGTCGTCATATTGTCTACAATACAAAAGAACTAAAAGGAACCGTACCAATTTCACAGGTATCGAAAGAGAACCAGTTAAAAAATAAAATACAACTTTGTGTTATGTTGGTAATAGAGAAAAATAAAAAAGTTTTTAAAATTTAAACGACCCTTGTTTTAAAATAAGAGTCATGAATTTTGAAGTTATTTAATTTCATGTTTAATAAATAAGTATACTGAATGAGTGGGCTTGTATTTATTACTAGATCAGGGCCGGACTAGACACTTTAAAATTAAAATTGATTTTTAAATATATAGAGCTTAAGCAACAAATATTTATTTAAAAACTTTTTTTTTTAATCGTGTACGATGTACAAATTTAAATTCAATATTTATTGACATTGCAAATGCAAACACATGATGCGCATATAAGAAATATTATGAAGGTTTTTGTTTATTTTGGACGATAAGATCGCATTTGCATGTTCCTGTCAGTGGGAATAAAAGAAAAATGAAGTTGAAAACAGTGACCCAAGAGGACAAGATGATATTTTTGGGGTCTGATTCGTCGCTAAAATATAAACGTTTATTTTCTGAACGAACATCTGTGTGACATTCGTTTGAATTCAGAAGGGTAAAGCTCATATTACACCAAATGCAAGTCGCTCAATAAATGTCTATTTCGAAGGTTATTATTATCGTAATAATTTTGTTTGTGTCTGCTTATCTTAAATGCGATCTAATAAAATAGTAATAAAAGTCGAGAAAGTGATTTAAACAATATGTTATAACAATAAAAAACTTTTAATATTATTAAGTGGCATTAACCTTTACCGTATTATTTTCTATTTGTACCCCATAACTTCGATAATATATAGTTTTATATTGAAATAACGATTTTCTCAGTGCCTTTGTATTATTTGTATTAACAAAAATATATTTTGTAATTATTTGGACTAAAATTACGCTGTTTTTTTACGTTATACACCACAAAACCGCACATTTATAGAAATAAACAAATAAGTATATTTAATAGGAAACTGTAAGTCATAAGAGCAGCTGCGGCGTTAAATAAAATTTACATAAAATATGTATATATATATATATATATATATATATATATATATATATATATATATATATATATATATATATATATATATATATATATATATATATATATATATATATATATATATATATATATATATATATATATATATATATATATATATATATATATCTATATATATATATATATATATATATATATATATATATATATATATATATATATATATATATCTATATATATATATATATATATATATATATATATATATATATATATATATATATATATATATATATATATATATTAAATCTTATGACGTTCATAGTAAAATAAGCGTTTTACTAATTTTATTAGGAAAATTTTCTATAGGTAGGTATAAAATTGCCAAATTGTTACGCCACTTTTCAAAGTTTGACTCTGTCTCTGAGATGAGCTGATTTTTTTGTAGAAAAAAAAATAACTAGTAACAAGCACCTGTGTCTGCGTTCGTTCGTTGGTGGACAACTAATTTGTGTTGTAGTTATGTTGAATGTATGTATGTGTGTGTGTGTGTGTGTGTCTTGTTGGTGATGATGAGGTGCCCGTTTGGCTGGGCCAGGAGGGTCAGCCCGGCCCTGACCTTCTCACACAAACAAGGGGCCCCGAAATGTCACCGGTTAAATACATTTATGTATAAACTAACACATACACGTTTAGGCATAATGTGTCGTCGCTTATTTTCAGTGTCACCCATCCAGACATACACACAAATAAATAAATATGTGTATATGTGTGTGTTTGTGTGTATTAGCACAGGTTACACCTGAGGCACCTGTTTTTTACTTTATACATTGGCGGAGAATTGAGATATTTCAATATTTATCGCGAAATAAATAAAAAACATTTTCTTTGTTGTGATTTAAGAATAAATATGGAATACTAACTTGATTATTAAATAAATATAGTTGTTGTATTTTTATCTTTTATCCTATACATTTTATTGAAACAAATAAAGTAGATGAGAAATAAAATATATTTTTGGCTATAAATTATTTAATTTCGTAATATAATTAATGAAGCAAATAGTCATTAATCAAACACCATATTGAGTTTACATGTCTGATCGATCATTGAAATTTAAACACAAACAAAACATTTAATTTATGAATCCATTAAACATAAATATTTATTTGACAACTATTGTCATATTTTGCTGTATTTATGATATTTTCGAGGAGAAATTATCGAGATAAATATACTTGATTTTATTATTCAAGGATACCAAAATTATAGGTAGATTTACACTAATAAAAAAAAATGAATTAAAATATGGCAAAACCTAATAATACAAAATAAACTTAACAGAAGATCTTTAATATTATTTTAACTATATAAAAATATTGTTTAAATCTTATGACTTCAAGCGGACTATTAAAAATTTATTTTTCAAACCTTTATAGTACAAAATAATAATTTATTGTATATGATTTGCGTGAAATGCATAAAAAATTACTTTATGTGCATTAATAAGACGATAATTACGTCAAGCATGTTAGTTTTATTAATATTTTTATCTTTAGAACAAAACTTTCATATTCGTTCCTAAAAACTTACAGACTTACACATTTTCGTTTATATAAGATGTAACAGCGTAAATTACTAAGTTATAAAGTGTCTTTGACAATATTCGCGACTCAAAAAAAGAACTGGTTATCTTTGGACGTTTTTTTTTCCTTTATTTCTGGTATTATCATCAAACAACGATGTTCCATCATTCATGTCACTCGCCATCATTTGCATATTATAAAAATTAATACTTTTTTGTGATATATCATTTGTGCGAACGCGAAAAAATGTTTTTCGGAAATTCTGTATACGTCATGTTTCAAATAACTGTGCAGTACGTGTACGAAAATCAAATGACGGGTAGAGGGACGCAATGGGTTGATTTATTACGTGTCAATAAGGGGCGATGAACTTATAATTAATATTTATATTAATTATACAAACCTATTTAATAATTAATTTGTTTATTAGCCATAGGCGGTCAACACCGTCATAGGAGGCTGTGTTTTATGGGATTATAAATGTTTGTCGGAATAAAATCGTATAATATGCAAATGTTGACGAAATATTAGCTATAAAAGTGAACCTCCGTTATTTTAACATTAAAAATGAAATTTATTTCGCTAAAAAACAATTCGCACGGACGCATTAATAGATTATTTTTAAACCAAATACTGACTGCCCAAAATCAACAACAACAACAACAACGACGATAGTTAAAAATGTTTTTCAAATATTTTCTGAAAACCTAGTGACGACCATATGTCGTTTAAAAATTAACAAGTGCCTAATTCAACGAACACCACTGTTACATAGCTCTGAATATGACGTAGTAAAAAAACAAATAAAATAGTTTTTTAATAGAAAATAAACAATAAACAAAATCGCTAAAAAGTAACGAAATGTTCTCGGTAATACCGTAAAACTGTTTACAAACCATAATCTGTAAAACACGTAGTAATTATTTAGAAAACAAATAGTTATTTGTAAGTCGGAGATTTCCGTATTCCGTAAGACATAATAATACAAATAGATGAATTGACTTAAAACCACAAATCAAATGCCTAAAGTTTGGCTTCGTGAATTGTCGTTGAAAACGATTTTATATTCTTTTCTGGTACTACGTACGGAGCTAAAAAGTGAGACAAAAGGAATAAATGATGATATAGTGAAGTAGTACACAATGTAGTAGTAATTGGTCGTTCCACGTATTACCAATAAATGTAAACGTAAACTCACATTAAAGCGAGTTAAGTACCCCATTATTCACGTGTTTTCTTATGCATTCCACGAATTTTTATAATAAACGAAAGAAGAAACAGTAAACATTGACAACTACATTATTATTAAATTAATATTGACAATAAAATGACGCGCAATTATGTATACGTTCTTTTATAATTTAATTACGAGAAAATTGTATTATAGAATAACATTTCCTTGAAATAGCAAAAAATTATAATATTTCAACACGGGTTTCATTTTTAATTCAATATTGGCATATAATAAGACACATATGTAAATATAATTATTTAAGATGATGACCTGAGATGCACTGGTATAAATTGTCTCATTAAAAAATCAGTTAATATACATATGACAATAAATAATAATAAAACATTCGTTTTTGTTCGTTTGCTAATAATGGAAAACGGGCGTTGTTTTTCGGGGAAAAAGATTAATGCGATTTATGACATAATTATGTTGTTTTATCGGCGTTCTTTGAATCCAGTGATTCGCGAAAAGGTTTACGATGTTCTCACACAAAATAAAATCTTTCAAAACAGCGCTTTTATACATTTTAACTATATAGGTGTTTGACATCATAAATAAATACAGGTACCCATAGATATAATAATAGATGGATACCTGGTTTCCGGAATATTTTATTAAATACGTTTAGTTTCGGTTATTTTAGGGTAACCGGAATTAGATGATGAGAACAACAGATTTTTAAATAAAAAACAAACTTGTCTATTCAAATATGCATTTATCATTACAACCGTATAAAATAAATGATTATTATTTATATATCTATGAAATTGAATCGAGTAAAATGTAAATATAAACTATAAATAAAGTCGCACCGCGTAAATTATGAATGTTTTATTTTGTGTGTGTTGAAAAGTAAATGAAATGTTGATAAGATTTATTTCTGTATTGACTGAGGTGACATTTGAAGTATTAAAAAATCTTTTAAATCTATTTTTCGTCTGTGAGGTCGAATCGGTGAGTCTGCGTATAACCGTGACCTAAACAGCGATCTACTTGACCTGTGACCCTTATCATTTGTTCGTTAACTTGGCATCGAGTAAATTGCAGTTTTATGCGCCGTGTGTGTTTCTGCGATGCAGTTCTTCTACACATTGGTGTCGACTTAGCAATTTCACTTGGGGGCTAATATTTAACAACTACCATTTTCAAAAACGAAGAATCCACTTAAATATTATGACAGACTTGTTTATAGTTTCCAAAAATCCCGAAAGTTATTTTTTAATTTCATAAAAATAAGCTTTACGAAAGTAATTAACCTATTATGTAGTTTTTAATAATTGCAAAATATATGGAGCTTGTTGATTTGCACTTTGCGTAAGCCCTACCACCTCGTCAAGGTCAGTTCCACGTCGGTAGAGAACACCCAGCTCACCCTTATCCTAGAGCGCGTAGCTTAACAGTTTGTTAAGCAAGGTCGCAATTTAAAACGCAACTAGGCAGGAAGCGCTTTGATATTTTCGATGTAGCCCATACCTTGACACCCACAAGACACTGTAGTTTAAGTATTTACGCTTGAAGGACACCCTAAACAAATCATTTCAAGGAAAGCACTGTAAAGACACCAGATGCAACGTAAAGGACTAGTTGTCAATTGTCATTGCATTTATAATTACTTTTGAATCTGTGATACACGATATTTAATAATATTTCGATATATAAATTGTTTATTTCAGAATATATTTCGATTTTTTTTGCGAATAAAGAAATGATGCGGGACGAATGAGTAATTCTTTCATGTTTACACTCCTAAGCAGCTTCAAGTCAAAACACACGATTGTGCGATTTTTTTTGGTGGACCATCACTAATGGTTGGGTTGTACTTTTTGGCATATCATAATTTATTACTCTGTGACTAACCGTGTTAAGCCTTCATTACAATACTGTGTGATTTTTTTCACCACCAATCATCTAAACTACTAAATAATAAAGTAAATCTTACTTAAGATGAATCATACTTTGTGTCTACGGAAGATATAATAAATCTGCATGTAGACACCAAAAAAATGTCAATTATTGAATCATAAAAACACAAAAATGTTTTGAAAATGTATTCAATATACCTATGTTTAAAATTGAGGAATAAACCAGATTTTATTTATAAATTTGTTTACTAGAACCATCAAGTGTAATTGAGTTTTAAAATTGATTACAAACGATTTTTCTTTATTTACTAATATACTATAAAGTGAGATTTTGAGTGTGTAAATGTTAGTTCGGTTTGTTTGAATGCGATCTGTCAAAGACGCGAGAAGGCTAAGCGCGGTATTTGATCTTGGCCTGTTTTTCAAATAAAACGGATGTTCAACTTGCCTTTTATAATGACTTATGACCTGTAACATCACTACAAATAATTTAACAACATTTCATACAATACATGTCAAAAGATCAATTAAATATTCGAATTGGTGATAAATTTAACTAATGATTTATTTTATATTGCTATTATTAGTTTTTAATAGCTTTCACATACAATAATTATTAATAATGTTATAATTTAATTAATGGTATTAGTTAGGCATTTCAAATTGAGTTCTGATCAGTATTTATAAGTAAATATTATTTTACAATAAAAATAAATAAAATTATTCATTTAATTATATGCTAGTACTACCTCACTAAAAAAACATCTGCAGTGTATTTCACTGGACTTTCTTATACGTATTATGCATTATTTGTTTAGATTTTGTATTTTAATAACCTCTCTGTCAATAATTGTAATAATAAATAAATAAGAAAGTCTAGTGCACTGCAGATGTTTTAGTCTTTAAATGAACTAAGAACCTAAAAAAATATTCATATATAATATTTTACTAACTATTGACACTTTTTTACACTAGAACTATATGTCATAAGTATAACTTTTCATGCCTACGTAACCATGGCAACATAAAGACATTTAAAATTTAAATAGTAATTTTCTTGTAATCGGTAAGCTTTTCGAAGAAATCTTTTAAACAAAAGTTGTGTATAATATTATTAATATCTTTCATTTTGAATACTAGTATATTTTATGTAAGTGCAGCCGTTTTGGAGATATTGCAGAATTTCCATAAAATGACTAGAGTAAACATGCACTTCCGGTTCGAATATTCTTTTCAAAAATAGGAGGATTTCTTCCGAGCCATATACAAGTTTCATGATTATAGCATTGGCCTTTTTGGCTGTAGACGATTCACACACACACGCACAGACGGCATTCTGAAAATAGTCAGACTTGACTCAGGGAAGGTCAAAAGATGTATTTCCGTTAAAATTTCGAATTTTTTATTCATGATTACAATACTTCCTTATATATATATATATATATATATATATATATATATATATATATATAAATATATATATATATATATATATATATATATATATATATAAATATATATATATATATATATATATATATATATATATATATATATATATATATATATATATATATATATATATATATATATATATATATATATATATATATATATATATATATATATATATATATATATATATATATATATATATATATATATATATATATATATATATATATATATATATATATATATATATATATATATATATATATATATATATATATATATATATATATATATATATATATATATATATATATATATACATTTGTATAAGAAAGTAAAAAGGCCCATCCCTGGCTACAAAAGAAAAGTGGGATCAGGACATGAAATATAATTTCGTAAAATGAAACGGTTGTCTAACAACTGATTCTTTCTAGATTTAATTTATGGGTATTTTATACAATTATTCGCACACACACATACGCTTTATACAGGGTCGAAACGTATATTTTTGCGCATCACCCAACGCGGCGTGTATTATCTAAATATAACCGATGACGAATCAATTTGAATTTATTATCATTTTAGTCGTTTTTCAATATGTAATACTATATACAGGTGCGTGATTATTATTCACAATTTATCGACGATTTTCGTTTCATTCATACTTTTTAACCCATCTTATAAAATCGGTATATATTTGTGTCGAAATGTTCTTTTCTATTTTGCGTTGGCGAATTATTATTAGTTTATGATAATTTCTGCTGATTATGAATCGATCTTGACACGTTGTTTTTATTTTTGAAATTACCTTTTTCTAAATTGATTTTCTTTGCAGAGATGACTCAAAGATTGGAGTAATCCACGAGAAGGTTTTTGCTAGATATTACAAAATAATATTTGTTGAATTGTTTAATAAACGAATCACTAAATATTATGTACCTATTTGGGCAAAATTAAAGTGAAATTTAAATATATGTCAATGAAGAGTGATTACAAAATAGTTTAAAAGATGATTCAATAGACGATGCCATTTTTCTTATTTTATTTATTTATTTATATTACAAATCATTGAGATTTATCATTCGTTAATTAAATTTGATTAATTAGTGGTGAATTTCGGGAATTTCTCAGTAACTTAAGTGATTTGTGTGACCGTGTGTTGAATATTCAACTTGAACTCATCGAGTTCAAATGTCAAATATTGTATGAGTGTTTCAGTGTGATCTCCTTCACCCAAATGTAGTTTCGATTTGTTTTTGCGACGCGGCACTGTGCGATATTCCAGTGACGGAGAAATAAGAGGTTTTCAAACAAAAGTGTCTTAGCTTATTTTCTAAATTAACCTGCTATGAATTTAACCGCGCATAATGTTGCGTGAGAGCGTTTACCAAATCGTACATTTCTCAAGTATTTATTTTTTTGATATAATTTAATTAAAATTTACAGAAAAGTAACATTTTTTATAGTAACTTTCACCCATTGTCATAGTATTTTATATCAAACAAATCGAAATCAGTGTACGTTATGAAAATAATAAGTTTTGCCAATGATCACAATTCGCATTCGGCGAAATGTTTAATTTTTTTTCTAAACTAGTTTCTTGAGGCCCAATCATTCCGGAAATAAAAAGCTTAGTGAATTTAAAATTCGAGTAGTATGAATTGTCTACACATAGATTACATATATTAAATTTGGTGGTAATCCGCTCAGTATCTTCAGAAGAAAAGAAGCGACAAATTTAAGTCTTACGAGCGACTGAGTCAATGAGTATATAAGTAATATATATTTTTTTCGATTCAGACAGACATATTACCTCTTCAGTAATACGCACTGCGAGCTAACAATTGATTAACGAATGTCGTGAAGATGTTAATTATAATTACCCTTATACCACCTTCAAATTGAAACCGCCCTTGTATATATAGGAAATATCAGACCTTTCACTAAACGTCGTTAGCTATTTAATTTATTATACAGATTTTATGATTAAAATCTCTATAAAATAGCTCATAAAATATAATTCTCAATTAATATTTCCATTAATACATTGTTATTATTACAAATCAAAGATGCAAGAACATCCATAAAAGTAATTTTTGTAAAAGAAATTTCATTACTTATTATTTCACCGTGCACAGCATTTTATATGTAGGTAATAGAAAATTAACATTACAAAAGATCTTCATCATGAAGCTTACATTGCTAACACATCAGGAGAAGAATGCATTATTAGTATATTTTATCTATAGATATAATATATACTGGAGGTAATCCGGAATTGGCCTTAATTGTGCGTCCTCTAACTTCCGATGTGATGTGACTTCCTTACAACTCACAATGCATTTATTAACAGAAAAAAACTTAACTAAACGGAGATTTCAACGCTTGATAAAGAAGAATTATTTAGTAAATTCTATAGTGGCTTTTTATACAATTAAAAGTTTATAAAAATATAAATAGCAACTGTTGGAAATAATATGAAATTAATGAATGTGTTTTGAAGTACGCCACTGCGGAGGAACGGATGAACAATTTAACATTTAAATATAGTAAAAACGTGTCTTACATTATGATTTAAGGTTAAGTGTTATCGATATATTGATAAGTTTACTACGATAACCTTGTGTTTCGATGTATACACCTTGCTATATTTATACGAAATAAATCGATATTATCCAAGTGGTTTGCTTTCGGCAACGTATAACACATTTTGTTTATTATTATTATTATTAATAATAACTTGAGTCCCATTGACATTGAGATGTAGACCTTTTGTTTCACTTTACCCTAGTAACCTTTTTTCATCTTTGTTAATAAACTGGCCGTGAAAGATGGAAGAAAAAAAATCATCGTATAAGTTATTTGAGTGTGTTGATGTTTTATTTTACTTCAAGTTCATTTGGTTAATTAACTTAAAGTAATGTTTATCACCGTTAAAATGAATTAGGATTTGAAATAGTTTCGAATGAAATATGACTCTATTTAAGTTCTGGAGGCTTCTGAAAATTAAGGCGAATTATAGATTTGATATTGATATGAAACGCAGTGTAGTGATTTCAAAAGAAGTTGTTAGCGATGCGTAAAAATTGAAAAAGTAATGATCGCGAAACGAAACGGTGTGAAAATATTCGTTTCGTCGTCATTGTTGGTAAACAGAAATATCTGATTTATTATATTTGTGGAGCAGAAAATAAAATCAGACTCGTAAATTATCTGACATCATCATTTACATAAAATGCATAAAATTACACTGTGTGAAAAAATAATTATTGACGCTCGTAAATAGTTTGTTTTGCCATGCACGACCGGTCACCAGGTGTTGGCCAATTCGTCTTGGGAGATTTGTGCTTTAAATTACAAAATAAATCTTTACTCAACTGTCTAGGCAAGAAGAACAAATGGATTTCGGTATATAATATACTTTTAGATGACATCTCACGATGATTCGAATTAAAATAGATGTTATTAATGACCGCAAATTAATATGGGTTTTCCTCGCAAGATATATATATATATATATATATATATAT